>JAOTRN010000048.1:8680749-8695951 GCA_028566695.1 Bagroides melapterus
CTGGAACACCCTGAAAAGTTTAGCTGTATAACTCGTACACACTTGGACATATACTTATAAAATTTGGTAGACACGTAATTTGGTAGACACGCCGGCGATGGCACCAGGGCGGCGATGGCACACGTGCTTGGGCCCGTTATCGCTGCTTGCAGCTATATTATTAGTACTGTATTGCTTCAAGAAATAAGACTGTAATAAAAATAGTTTCCTTGTAGATTTACTAAACTAAGTTAATATCAAAGATTGGTGTATAGACTGGTACTAAGACCACTAGCATTTATACTCTCAATAATAAGCCTCCAAGGCAAACATGCCTTCTCGTACAATAGTACTATTGTGCATTGCTGGGTAAGTGTAACAATATAAAAGTGATCTTAGAGACTGGCTAACAACCAACAAATCAGTTTCTCTTGAGCGAACAGACTGATTTCTTTTAAGTGTGAAAGTGATAAATTAATACACTCACATAATTCATTCGTTTTATAAAGGACAGTGTGGGAAAGACTGATAGAGATTGAGAGAGACAGAGAGACTGACCGGTCCCAGCTCCTAGTCGCACTCCTCCAAGGAAGACGTTGCTGGCGAGTGGCTCTTTGTCCCAGACAGTGAGTTCCAGACAAACGCTGTCTAGGTCACTGTGCTGCAAACCGCAATAGGTGAAAGTGTGATTCCAACGTGGGTTCACTGAACGCCTCACCACTGCAGTCTTGTGTTTCGTGCTTTTTTTGTCATCGGGCAGCAGGTAGCTACGCCACACATGAAGATTAAACTTACACAAGATTTTACTTACATCGTTCATGAGTATGCATTTTGTGAGTCTCTCTTTTCACAAAAGAAAGAAGAGAGTCTGGAGTCTTACCCTTTGACAAATGGATCAGAGGAGCCTGATTTGACAGCTGTTAGGTTTTTGGCTTCTTTAACCAGCAGCTCTACCATGCCACCTTTTGGCAGAGTGATACTCTTCTTCCCTTTCAGAAATCCCCTTTTCACTGAGATAGAGGGCTCAATAGATTAATTAATTATGTCCGACATGGTATTAAATGAAAAACATTGCAGGACGTCAGTAACACATCGTACGACAAACAAAAAAAATGCATGAACAGAAAATCCATGGCTTGATCCACCATGAAGGTAGGTTTCTATAAGAAAGAATGAATTAATTTGATCTATTCAATAGCATTTCTATATACTACCTTGTATTTGGTCGAGTGGCAGTGAAAGGTTCTTCTCTGCAGGAATGTACTTAAGCACCACAGTCAGCTCACCCTTATACTGCATCAGAGACTCTGTACAGCACTCAGCCTGCAGGGAACCCACCGTTAGAGAACATTACACCATGCACAACTGTTACTTTCATTAGGTTTGTAAGGAAATTCATTTAAATGTTTTATTTCTATGTATATAATTATAAAACTTACTCTTCCTTAAACCCATTAACCAACAAGAAATGTTTAGCTCTTGTAATTCTTTGGATTAAAGCTGCAATTTAAAATTCATCTTTTTATATCTTTTATTTTTATATTTCTATATCTTCATAGTTCCTCTACTTTTTTAGATTTCAGATTGTAAATTATTATTATTATTGTTGTTATTATTATTGTCCTTTGTATATTTTTGTATATTTGTTATTACAGATTGAAAAATTATTATTACTGAAGGCTTTTATGTCTCCCTATAATATCTTTTATAATTTTAAGTCTCTTTGCCTTGATATTACCTTTTTCTTTAGCTTATCTTATCTTTTAAAAAGAGTCCAGCCAAATGTTCACCCCAGGCCAAAGCTGTCATGTATTTTTAATAATAAGGAAATCCAGATGGAAAGTTGTGTGTGTATGTCTCACTCTGGGTTGTAACGGGAACCAATCCTCTATCTGTTTGTCAAATTCCCAGGAGTCAAAGGTCAGCTCAGTCTCTCCTAAGAAGGTATTGTGTCCGAATCGGTCATTATGCCAAACAGAAACCTGTAGAGTGCGTGTCTCCAGCTGGGAATGACTCACCACATACTGCACACAGAGAGGAAGAAAGAGTATCTCAAGCATGCTGTGACAGGAACACAGTCACAAGCAGACACGCAGGTGAACATAAGTCTGTCTCACCCTCAGGTTCTCGTTGAATACTGGGTCGGTAGTGTTGGTTTTGATGCTGGTTTTTCGTTTGCTCTGGCGTGACTTGTCTGGTAAGAGGTAGGTTTTGACATAACTGCAAAAAACACACAAATACAAGCAAGCGCATGCAAAGATCTGCATAATTATCAAAACATTTCATTTCCATTCAGACTTTAGTGAAACATCTTCTTTTAATTCATGATGAGGAGTTCTATATATAGCAGCTGATTTTATACTGCATCAAACTTGAAACACTACAGATGAAATATACACTCTTATGGCTTTGTCAGTAGGTCTATCAGAAACCATGCTAATACAGCTGTGATGCTCTTTTTGACACTTCTTGTTTGGAGTTAGACAAGGTGTAGTAAATAATCTAATAATGCTAAAGTGTTAATTTTTCATATTCTTTGCTATTCTAATATGTATGTGTAAGTTGTTTGCACGTGCGGGCTCTTACGGGTCAGTCCGCTGTCTCCGGTCGTCTCCGGTTGCTAGGCAGCGGCACTCTCGCACTAGAACGTTGAGTGCTCCTGTTTTATAGCTGTAGGAGATGTTCAGCAGGATCTCTCCAGAAACCCGCGCATTGCCGTAGTCACCCATCTCACTGTACACGCTCATAATACTGTTCAGACTGCTCTGCAAGAGTGGGGACACAACTGCTTTAAAACTTAGATTTTTTTGTGTGTGATAATGTGTGTGTTTGTGTGTGTGTGTGTTTGTGGGCATGTTACAGACAGAGGCAGGTGTCAGGAATAAACAGGAAGCATACGCAGACACACATAGAAAGAGCACTCACAGTCTCAGCATCCGAGTCGGGTACGTTAAGGTAGCCCCACTTTCGCTGCGAGCCTGGAGTGGAAGACTAGGAGGAGGAACAGAGCAACATGAAAGAGCAGAAAGAGTGATAGACAGAAAGCAGAAGAAATAGGGAAGCAATAAAAAGAGCCGAAAAGAGTAAAATTAAAACAGAAAGCAAAAGGAATAACCTAATACTAATGCTGTCTATATCCAGATTTCAATTATTACAGACCCCCTTTATAAAAAAAAAAAACCTTTTACAGAAAGAACTTACTTCTACCACTCCTTTGTCTATTTTGTCTCCTTTAGCTCACTGGTTTCAGCATGACTCACATAGAATTTATGCATAGTGTGCTGAAAGATACTTCATCAACCATTCAAACATCCCACCTGTACTTTATCAATTTTAATTGCACTTTCTTCATGCTTTAAATGCTATGTTCACGGAGTAGGTGTATGCAAGAAAAAAAATGTAAAAAGCACTTGTCTGTATGCACCTGTGTCTGTTTAAAAGAAGTTGAAAAGTATGCTTTCATATGTGTGTATGAAACAAAAGCAAACAAAATTCTCCTAAACAAAACTGTCCAAAGCATAAATGTTAACATATATAACTTACATACAAGCACACAGACGTAATACAAACATAGACTCTACATATATAAATATATCAGCTGCACCAGGTGTATAAACACACAGTGAAGTGTATACTGTATAGTATAGTGTATATGTGTATGAGTTTGGGTATATGGAGTTAATACCACAGATTGAGCACTGCTGACACTGCGGCTGGTTTTGTAGTGAGCAGACATCAGGGCATCAATGTCTTCATCCGAGTCCTATAGCACAGGAACATACATCAGCTGCACATCCTGTGATCCTTTCATTTTTCCATCACTCACTGACATCATCTTCAGCCAATTATAGGGCAGTCTCTGTACGTGCTCACCAATCATATATGTCAATCACCAGATACAAGTTACAACCAGCAGTGTGCAATAATGGCTAGAGAAGAAGTCTTTTCTGGGAAGTTTGAGAGTGAGTGTGCAGTCAGAGTTGTACATACGGCATCATTGAGCCCAGGAACTGAGCGGCAGCGGCCTGGAAGGGAGTCATTACTAAACCCGTCACCCAGATTACTGAGATCGACCTCGGAACGACTGCGGTCTGGAAAAACAGACAAAGAGAGAGAGAGAGAAAGACACACAGATATACAGATCAAATTTGACCACAGTCCATAACATATACTCTTGTAGCTAAGTTGATGTGCATTTGTGTAAGTATGTGTATGTGAGGGTGATACCTGATGAAAGCGAGGCTCTGGACACAGCGATAGAGGGTGTGCCTGAGTTTTTTCTCTTCCCTCCAGTGCTGATCTTTTCAGGTATACTGTCACTGCTGTGTACGCTGCATACACTCTCAGCCCCATCGGGCTATACACACAAAAACACAAACATCGATATGTCCATGTTATATACTCTAAAACTATAACATCTAAGAAAATATGAAATAGAAATGCCTTGATACTATTACTGTCTGAGTTGTTTGCACCCTAAACTACCCTTTACCCTTCAAAAGGTGCTGATTTAGAGTACCATTAGGATATCATACACATGTATGAAACAGACATACGTTTACCCTTTTCCTCCCTTCAGCCTGTGATGGTGAGCGGCCTGGGTGTGCACGCATGTTATTTGGTGTTGTCGGTAACCCTGATGACTCCACAGCCACTGGCCTGGTCCTAAGAGCCACAAACAACTTCGGCTTTAATAGACAGATGACGTTTATATTTTATAAGGTGTGTACTGTGTGCTACACATGGTGTTGCTCCAAGACACCTAACTCAATGCAAAGACGAATTACCAGGATCTTGAGTCTCAGTGGGTGTGAAAATTTATTCTGCATGTGTACTAAAGGACAAGAACTGGAAAACAATGGAATAAGTTATGCACACACAATTCACACTCCTCACCCTTTCTTCTTGCCTAAGAACCGGCTAACACTCTTCTCAGACTGGGGCGAAGCTGATCGCTCAGTCTGAGGCGTTGCTGGACGGTCCAGTCCTGAGGGGAAAAGCTTCTTCTGGTCAGAGCGTCCATCTCCAAACAAAACAAACGGATATAAAATATGAAAGTTCATAATTTTTTTTTGCAGAATCTTCACAATAATGTCTTCACAAAAATAAAGAAATCCCTGTAACAGTTTTTTTTCTTATTTAAATAACTTCCAAAATGATAGGTACTTCCCTTATATAATCAGTGAGTCATGTAAACAAGGTGTGTTGTTTACCTGGAACACTTGTGAGGATGGACTGTTTGATGACGTCACTGCTAGGGATTGTCATCCGTTCAAAGCGCTTGGCACGTTCTTCCAAAAACCATTCGCCTGTGACCACCTTCAGCTCCCTAAAAACACAAAAAGTTTATTAATTTACGTAGGTTAGAATATATCCATCAACTAGGAGGCGATGTAAAGCACACTATATAGTTTTCTTTCTTTCTATACTAAGTTCTTTTACTGCAACTCTAACTGTGTGTTACAGTCTCTCCTCTAGAAATGATCAAAAAATCAATAGAACTTGATGATAGCTAGAGCATATGCTAGGTCAGATAGTCATGGTTGAGCAGTTAGCATGAGCTGTTCTCATTTGTGTGTGGTGTGTACATGGCAGCTTGGAGACATAGTTATTTGTCATAACATTTATACAATCCAAAGTTAGTAGCTATCTGTTAATGACGGAAACCTTTAGTGATGGGCTATGACTCTGGGAAAACAACTGTGCAAATCAGCAATGACTCGTGACTCACGCAGATTTGGCACAGACAATGCACTTGGTGTTGCTGCTGTTCGAGGACATGGCTGTGCAGTAGCTGCAGACACGACGGTGACACTCATAACACACACTGCCCCTCTGGAGGATCAGACCCAGAGCACGCAGGCACACCCCACACTCCCGCTGCTCCGGGTTACCACGTCGACCACGACGTTTCAGCTCCAAAAGCTCATTCTTCAGCTTTCTGTAGACAGCAACGAACTTATATGAGTAAGCAACCATCTAATATTCAAATATTAGGCTCACTGTTCAAATGTCTACCATAAACCCATCTTTACCAGGGGTGCCAATAATTCTGTACATGCCCGTACATTAGAAAGTGAAATACTGTTATGGAACTGCTGACCATACTTTGCAGTCAACAGAAGAGCTTTGCAGCTGCCTTTTCTAATTTGCACAAAGTTGAAACTTTTTGCTATGCCATGTTATGCTTGCTCAGCATCCCATAATAATAATCCCTTGTGTATTTTTTGCCATTCCTCTAGATACTATATAATGCAGGGTAGACACTGAATGATAATAACACACTTTATGAGGTAAATGATTTAACAAGGATAAAGAAAAATAAAAAATATCATACAATACTAACGTATATTTTAACATACTAATAGTACTAAACTACATTTGGTGCTGAAAAAGTACCGACAAAACCCACAACATCTCAGCAACAATTCTGATGACACACATCGTCACTCCTTTTTTTTACACTATTATTAAAATAATATCAATGAAATATTTTCCATCAAATACCTGATGCGCTTCTCCTCTCGTTTACGGAGTTTCTCGTCTTTTTGCAGCACACTGAGGATCGTCTCTCGCTCGTGCTCCTGGAGGAAGGACAGGTTCAGGATTTCTGTTGTCTTCGCCATGGCACTTCAGTTGTCCAATCACTGTGCTTAATTACTGGGGCTCCAATAATCAGATTCGCTGGTGCACATATCCAATAAGAAGAAATTTTTAACGCAGGCCATGAGAGTCCTTGGTGTGAAAGGCCACTACAGAGCGTGATGAGACCCTTGGGTGGAGTGATTCATCTTGTGCTCTGAGGAGCTTGAAGTCTCGCTGAAAGGTTTTACTGGCTCTTTTTCATCCGTGTAAGACTGCAGCCATACTGTTTGATCAGAATCATGATTCACACACAGTATGTTTTGTGTTAGAGATGATGATTCATTACTTTCACATATTGTAATTACAGTCAGTAGTGTGAATGATACCATCGTGGATGTTGCACTCACTGAAAGAGCAAAGTCATGATCTCATTATCACTGTTAAACACAGAAAATCTGAAACCATATACCACTGCGTCTAACCATACACTCACTGAGCACTTTATTAGAAACGCCTATACATCTGCACATTTATTCAATTCAATTCTATTTCCTTGTATAGCGCTTTTAACAATTGACATTCTCTTAAAACACCTTTACAGAAATACAGAAACAGAACAAAAAAGTTTTAAAAGTTTGTAAATTTAAGTTACTATTTATCTCTACCGTCTAGCCCTAATGAGCAAGCCTGAGGCGACAGTGACAAGGAAAATCTCCCTGAGATAATATGCAATTATTTGATCAGCCAGTTTTGTGGCAGCAGGGGTGTTACTAAGGGAGGGAAGTTAGGACAATTGTAACGGCCTACACACTTTGGGGGCCCTCAGAGATCAGATTTTTTGGTGCAGAATCAGTGTGGTAGGGCGGCCAACCTCATATTCTTTCATAGGTCACAAAATTGCTAGCGACACTCCTGTGTGGCAGCAGTATGGTGCATAACATTATATAGATACGATGAGCAGCATCAAGTAATGTCCACATCGACTATCAGAATGGGGGGAAAAAATGTGATCTTGTGACATGATCTGTGACATGATTTTCACACATAGCAGTCTCTAGAGTTTATTCAGAGCAGTGCAATGAAGATGAAACAGCCAGTGAGCAGCAGGTCTGTGGATGATAACACCTTGTTGATGAGAGAG
Organism: Bagroides melapterus; assembly: GCA_028566695.1. NCBI lineage: Eukaryota > Metazoa > Chordata > Actinopteri > Siluriformes > Bagridae > Bagroides > Bagroides melapterus. Next base: position 8,688,455 of record JAOTRN010000048.1, read on the forward strand.
GTCAGTGGAGACTGTCCAGACTGGTTCTAGATGGATGAGCAACAACAGTAGAAGACCATGATGACTTTCAGTTCTGTCAGCCAAGAACAGAAAGCTGAAGCTACAATAGACACAAGCTCACCAAATCTGGACAGATAAAGGCTAGAAAAATATAGCCTGGTTGGAAGAATCTGAGGCACACACAGATGGGAGGGGTCAGAGTTTGCTACCAACAGCACGAATCTATAGACCCTTGTGTCAACAGTACAGGCTGGTGGAGGTGCTATTTGTACTTATGCACCCAGTATCAGCATACTGTCTCCTATAAAGTGCGTCATGAGTCCAGCTTCTAAACACACTAAATATTTCTAAGCATATTTCATTACTGTGTAAAAAAAAAAGCAACAAACACATTATATAATATTTTATTAGTCTTGTTATTTAAATGTCATTTTACATCCTGCTTGAGATTTAAGCTTGAGTAGTACTGAATAAATGACTGATTGACCACATGGGAGCTTGTATACAGAGGCAGTGAGCGATGTGGGAGTGTTTCTTTACTGACAGGAATATAGTCAGATAAATCTATAAATTGCTTTCATTTCCTGTTTTACACTGAATTATTGCAAGTTGATTTCCTAGAACTGTCTAATCTAGCTCTTGGATCTCAGAGCTGGCAAGGCTGCTCGTATATAAGATTGACTGTTTGTGTGTGTGGGTGTGTGTGTGAGTGTGTGTGTGTGTGTTTGTGCGTGTGTGTTTGTGTGTGTGTCTGTCGTGCTTTTTCAGGTTGCGTGTTTTGCTTGTTTTGTAAACCATGTCATTGTAATGGAGGTTGTTATTCTTGTCTCAAGAGCCACTCAACATAATGAGGATATTCTAATGCTGCTGTTCATCACGTCAAGATCACTCACACACACACACACACACACTTACATTTTTCCAACCAAAAACAGAGATGTGACAACAAAGTTGGCTTTTTTTGTGCATGCGTGTGTATATGTGTGTGTGTGTGTGTGTGTGTGTACGTATTACAGCTCCTGCCACATTTGGTTTCAGATTGACTAGAAGTATGCTTCAGATTTCAACACACACAAACACACACCCCCACCCCCACCCCCACACAGATTCCATAATGCCCATACAGACAATGGAGAAAAAGTTAACTGAATTTGACCGCACTAATGACAGGAACCTCTCTGCCTACTGCTGTGTGTGTGTGTGTGCTTTATTATCCACAACTTAAAAAAGGACAGAAGGAAATGAGTACATATTGTTAAATGTAACAACACTTGGGCTGTCGCAATGAACATCTCCATGGTTTCACAAGGTGTGTTGTCTCACTGGTTTCCCACCTTGTGTACACACACGCACACGCACGCACACACACACCCACACACACACCTGTACGTATACACAGCGCCCTGGGCAAACACACTCACACCACTGCCTTACCTCTGAGATGTTAACCACAAAGGCCCAACACCAGACAGACGTGCTAATTACAACAAAGCAATTAGCAGTGGGCTTAGCACTGGTTAACATCCCTGCTTCATTAGCACGTATGCCTCTCATGAAGCAGATAAACCACGCCAAACCTCCCAAGTCTTACTGGAAATGGAGTTTATTGGAGAAAAGGGGAAAGTGTGTGACTAAAGTCTCTTGAGCATAATTACATCTAACGTTGCTTCCACACTCATCACCGACACCAAGCTTCATGGAGATGAGCTTCATGAATCTTTAATATGTATCGGAGCTGCTCTATTAACATGATTAAACAACATGAGCACGAAACTGACCACTGAAATGCAGATTAGCACAACACTATTGGCTTCGTCGCTTCCTGAGCTCAGTGTGCATTTTTTATTTATATATCACGCATACAGGAAGAAGGAGGCCCAAACAGATATTGCTGGAGATGAACAGATAACAAATCAGGCACATACAGTGCCTTGCAAAAATATTCACCCCCCTATTCTTCCTATTCTGCTGCATTATAACCTGGAATTTAAAAGATTTTCATTTGGCTTTTATGTAGTGGATCTATGCAAAATACTCCAAGTTGATGAAGTGACAAGAAATAAAAAAAAAAAATTAAAAATTGGTGCGTGTACTTGTACTCACCCCTTTTGCTCTGAAGCTCCTAAATAGATTCTGGTGCTACCAATTGTTCATCATTAGTTAAATTAAACCCAATTGTCTGCAGTTTAAGTGTCACATCATCTCAGCTTACTCTGATCTGAAAAACCTGAAACAAAACAAAACAAAAGTAACAAAAGTATAAATCAGGGTTGAGTTACAAAAAATATCCAAAACTTTGAATATACCACGAGGCACCCTTAAATCCACCATAACAAAGTGGAAGGAATATGGTACCTCTTGCCAAGGGAGGGCTGCCCACCAAAACTCACGGACTGACCAAGGATGACATTAATTTGAGAAACATCCAAAAGACCAACAATAACCCTGGAGGAGCTGGAGAACTTCACAGCAAAGGCTGGAGTGTCTGTCCGTAAGACCACTATTAGCCGTACACTCCACAGAGCTGTGGTTTATGGAAGAGTGGCCAGAAGAAAGCCATTGCTTAAGGAAAAACCCTAAACATCTGGAAGAAGGTACTGTGGTCAGATGAGACTAAAATTTTACTTTTTGGCCATAAAGGAAAAAAGCTATGTCCGGTGGCAGTATCATGCCGTGGGGTTGTTTTTCATCAGCAGGTACTGGGAAACTGGTCAGAATTGAAGGAGTGATGGATGGTGCTAAATACAGGACAATTCTTGAAGAAAACATGGATCTCAGAAATTGTAAGCATGTTCAGCATGTATATTATTTGAAAATCAACCCATTTAAATTCCAAGTTGTAATGCAACAAAATAGGAAAAAGGTCAATACTTTTGCAAGACATTGTATATGTACACACAAAAAGAGTGGCTGTATCAGTTCATGCTCATGTAAATCTCCATTGTCATTCCAGCTGTGCTCCCTTAACCACATACACACACACACACCAAAATCAATAGGAAATGTCAAGTAGGCACAGCATACAGCCGAATAAGAATGGGCAGGAATGATAAAGAAGCTTATGGTGACCTTGCAAGCAGGCTGGTCACAGTAGCTCCAGACAAATCATTATCAGTTAAATGCACCTCTGAGTCCAGACCTGAGAGCTCTTACAGGTTAGATGATCAGAAGACTGCATTTACATTTATGTTTCCAACCACTGCATTATGAATATCTTCTGGCTATATGGCTAATAATTGTTTTTCATTAGCACACAGCATTAAAAGCAGTCCATTTCCATACTGTTTCAGAATTTTTAAAAAGACTAAATGTTTTACAGTAATGACATATACAATTACCTTTTCTGGATTTCCATAATCTAACATCCCATATCAACACAAACAGATCATAGACCGACTCAATTAACACGTTTGTGCTTGCATTACTTGCGTCAACAAAATAAAGTCATGTTTCATATGAACAGAAAGACAACAGGTTCTCTTTCGCTAAACTCCATATCTACTGTTATCTATATCTACACACACACAAAGGCTGGTTATTCTACACCGTGGTCATCCATTCAGAGCGTGACATGACTCGTCCTATTGGAATGTTAATGAGGTTTATCAGAGATGGGATAAAAGCTTCCATTCACCTCCCCTCGTTTTCTGCTATCTTTTTTTCAGACCTGTTCTTCTCCGGATGCTTAAATTAACATGTGGTTTCAAATCTTAGTCTTGGCAGTTGGTAATTATCATACACATAAAACATAATACAGGTAGTGTATATTGTGAATCCAGAGCTCCAAAAAGGCTGATCATAGACGTAAGAGAAGATGAGAAGACAGTATAATGCCGAGACGCTCAATGGGGAGCTGGTTCAACACTGCAGTCTCAGCAGTGTCTCGCAGTTTAAAAGAATTCAGACTGAAAATCAACTTTACAGTGACTAAGCCTCTCATCAGTAGAAAGAATCAAAAGACTAGGCTAACCTTTGTTGAGGAGCATGTTGTGGAGTGCAAGTGTAATTTATTTGGATCTAATGGGAAACATTATGTTCAGTCAAACTGGGAAAAGACTGAACCCAAAGTGACTAAAGAAGTCAGTGAAAGGTGGAGGAGGAATTGTAATGGTTTAGGGGATGTTTTCTGAGACAGGAATTGTGCCTCTTATACAGCTACCTGGCAGGGTGAATACAAAGGTTTATCAGAATCCCATTTGACAAGAAATTGTTTCTTCCCTTTGAGCATTTCCCAATCGGCCCACAAATTTTATGCAAGACAATGCCTTGTGTCACACTGTGAATGGCACACTGTTAAATCACTTCCTTGAAGCTAAAAACTTTGAAATAATGAAACGGTCAGCCCAGAGTCCTGATCTAAACCCTTTAATTTTAATCCTCTGGAAAATCCTTGGCAACAAAGTTATTGCTAAGAAACCCACTACAGTTACCAAATTGTGGAGGAGACAGGGAGAAGAGTGGACCAAGATCACACCAGAGCAGTGTAAGAAACTAGTCCTGAAGTCATTCAAAACAAGAACCTCTACAATCCCTACTTATATTTTACAGCTGAAACCCTCAGAAATGATAGTTTTTTACAGTGGTTGCTGTTCTCTTATTATGATCACTGTGTTTTAAAGAACATTGAGGCTATTTTGTTAGTTTAACTAGAAGAACAGCAAATTTTCTTTTTGAACAATGAAGATTTCAGGAAAGACAGTATTTCAGGAAAAATAAAGTGTACAAATTGTTCTCAAATTTTGATCTCCGATGTAGTAGATATAAAATTTTAAACATGGTTTCCCATATAAGGTATATATAAATACATATATATGTATGTATAATCTGAGACCTGCAGCAATGACCCATAGACATCAGCACTTTAGGTTATCAACAATAACACTGATCACTGCTAGTGAATATCTCTAGGGTATTTCATGGGAAGTAACTTTAGGACATAAACTTGTCTTCTATTTCCACAGTTATCAAATCAGCCAATCAGGAGACAGCAGCACAGGTCATAACATTATGCAGATACAGTTTAAGAGCTTCAGATCAGTTAATGTTCATCAAACCTCAGAATGAGGTACCATGTTGGTACCAGATAGGCTCTTTTGACTATTTCAAAAACTTATGTCCTGGGAATTTAATACACAGTAGTTTCTAGAGTTTACACAGAATGATGTAAAAAAAAGTCCTGTGAGCAGAGAGGCAGTGAGGCTGAAACTCGTTGTTCATGAGAAAGTTCAGAGGAGAAGGACCAGGCTCGTCTGAGCTGACAGGAAGTCTCACTCACTCTTTATAGCCACGGTGATTCAAAAAGCATCTCGAAAAGCATGCACAAGACATCGAACCTTGAGGTGGATGAGCTACAACAGAAGACTAAATCAGTTCCCACTCTTCTCAGCCAAAAACAAGAACCTGAGGCTGTCATGGGAACAGAATCAAAGAAACTGGACAGTTGAAGAATGAAGAACAAAAAAGAACCAAATGAAATTTTCTTCTGATCTGAAGTGTTTGTCATTTAGAGAAGTTTGTCTTCTCTGTTCTAAAAATCTTGTCTTATTTGTGTCTATACCTCTAACATTTTACAACACTGTTAACTGTTTAGTTTTCACCATTTTTCGACATCCTTGTCAATATGACACTCTCACACCCATCTCTTACTCCTTCACATGATATACGCACGAATCCAGTGAAAAAGCAGAGTATGAACCTGACGCTAGCCCAAGTTCACACAGCTTGTTTCTCTTCCACATCTCCACATTCAGTATACACAGCATGCACAGCACAACCATAAATATTAGGTGTGGTGCAAAATGAGACTGACACACAAACAAACAAATACAAACACCTGCTAAGAACAATTACAAACCACTATAACACTACAAATAACAGCTTTTAATCAACACAGGCATTCACACACATCCTGCTGGATTCAAAATTACATTATAAAAGATATTTTTTTCTTTTCTCTGTAAATTAATGAATGTAACGTGACTTGCAGAGTGCTGGTCTGAGACCAGTTATATCATCTCCCTGTAGTCCTGTTAGCTGCATGATTAAGTCAGGTCTGGGTCTTTAAATCGTTCAAATGACAAATGAATGAGCATGTAGGTCAATGTGAAAACCCACAGAGCACAGTGTAATTGTGTGTGTGTGTGTGTGTGTATGTGTGTGTGTTTTAGCTCACTAAAGAAAAGAAGCCAGTTTATATAATCTAAATATTCAGGCTATAACAATATGATTAAAAAGTTTACAGTACATTAATAATGATCCCCAAAAATCAGACTAAATAGGGCTTGAGATAAGTGTGTAATGAGATTCTCTCATATTTAATTCAAACTGATCATTGGACACTACCATATTGATTTATGTTGCCTAGATCGCTCCTCTAACAGTGACAAACATTCATTTAATATGCCTCAAGAGCATAATCCCAAACCTAATGCTGATTTAAATATTGAATGAAAACAGCTAACATTTAAAGATGACTTGTTGTCAATCCATAATCAATAAAATCAATAAAGTCAGGGGTTATAAAGGAACAATATAAGCTCCTCTATTTCTTTAGTAAACATAAAGGCAATTAGAAACTTGTGAACGTTTGAACCGGCTGTGTGCTGCATTGCACCTGTTCAAACAGCTGTTTCAGGGATGTACTGTACCTCCTCACTCCTGCTGGCGAAAACCCTGTCTCATTTGATCTACCTCAGCTTTCTGAGTCTCATTGATGGTTTGAACAGGATTCTGAGGAAATGACAGTATTCTCAGTGAAGCGGTAAAGCATTAAAGTAGATCTGGGGCGCTTTGATACATTTCATCGTTACATTTCAAACACAGTCTTTCACCTCCAGGAGAACCTTAAACGATAAAGGGCCGGTGGGGTTCGAATTTGGTCGATTAAAAAGCCCATCTCCTGTTTCTCTGCTTCCTCACATCTCTCCAGTCGCAGAGGCTCGGCTCAGTGGGTTTCCCCCTCATTTGTCAACGCTGAGGTGAATTTTAAATAAATGGTAAATGAAACAGAGCTTACCTGCCCGTGTCGACTGTCGGTTTATGCCGTGAAGTGAAATAGTTGAGTGTAATGAAGTCTAATGTGCGTGTGTTTGTCTCTGTGTGTTTGTATGTGTGTTCAGTGCCAGCCGTTCCGGTTACTACTGGGCACGGAGAGGACCGAGGCAACCCCCACCCGGCCCATCTGCCCCCGCGCGTGCTTCACACGGGGGGCGTGGCCTGGAGTCCCCACACTGCGGCCACGACTGCATGTCGAACACGACTGTTTTTGTCTGGCGGCAAATTTTCTAATAATAACGTTTTAAAATAACATTCATCCTCTGATTCAGAAAAAGATCAGATGATTCGCATATAAGAGGAGTAATAAAAAAAACACTGCAGTCAAATGATAAAAGCGCAAAAGGTTAGATATGTGGCTAATTACATAATAATAATAATAATAATAATAATAATAATAATAATAATAATAATAATATTAACGCGTTTTGCACTGGACAAAAC
>JAOTRN010000048.1:8711664-8722838 GCA_028566695.1 Bagroides melapterus
CACTGATATGTGCTTTGTTGTGTTCCAGAACTACAAGGCCACAGTGAAAAGGTGAGTGATGTGATTCCTGTCTCTCTTCTTCTCTGTGTTTCTGAATACAAAGCCACAGTAACACTGACTCCTGAATGTTGTTGCAGAGCCCAGTGCACATTGCAGCATCCAGAGGAGATTTCAGGAGCACTGATCCATGTGGCAAAACATCTGGCCAACCTGAAGTTCAGAGTCTGGGAGAAGATGAAGGACACTGTCCAATACAGTAAGAGTCTTTCTTTTGTCACCCTTTTGGTGTTTGTATTATATTTAAGAATGAGCAGGCAACATCAGATTACAAATATACCAAAATTTAGAAAATGTGTACGTCTGTTTTCTCAGCACCTGTAACTCTAGACCCCAACACTGCTCATCCTAAACTCATTCTATCTGCTGATCTGATCAGTGTGAGACGCAGTGTGAAACAGAAACTTCCTGATAATCCAGAGAGATTTGACGAACATGAATGCGTCCTGGGCTCCGAGGGATTTAACTCAGGGACACACTGCTGGGATGTTGAAGTTGGAGACTGCACACAGTGGTCACTGGGTCTGATGACAGAATCTGCTCAAAAGAAGGGAACCATAAACAAAGGAAGAGGAATCTGGTGTATGTGGTGTAAGAATGGAAAATATGCAGCAGGTTCAACACCACCATTGACTCGCCTCTCAGTAGCACAGAAACTCCAGAGGATCAGAGTGCAGCTGGACTGGGACAGTGGAGAGCTGTCATTCTCTGACCCTCTCACAAACACACACATACACCAAATCACACACACATTTACAGAGAAATTACTGCCATTTTTAGGTAATATGTATAAAGAGACTTCTTTGAAGATCCTCCCAGTTCAGTGCTCTGTAAAAGTGAATCAGTTAGAGCTGGTTAAGAAGTAAAATCTAATAATTATAAGCTTAATATAATATTATTTATTTAGGCTTGTCATTGTTAAGCTAGTTTTCTTTATATTATTTCAATCCTATTTATTGTGTTGTATCAACAATTATAATTCAGTCTTGCACAGTCTTAGTATGTACAGTTTAACATATTTTATGTATCTGATTTCATCATTTCGTTAATGATTTCCTAGACACATTTTCCATAATTACCTTTTTTAAACATTTCATTAATAACCAAACTGCTCAGGGCTGACCTGTGTGTCTGAAATACAGCAAGTAAAGCTATTTAAGAGTTATAAAACATAAACATCCCTATTAAAGGAAAAGAGCAGCAATGTGTAATTTGTATATAAGGCACTTTTTAATGATCAGTAGGGGCATAGCAATACACTCAGGTCATGATTTCAATTCAATATTTTGTTTCAAGAAATATTGTATTTTATATTTATGTATCATAATGCAAAACAATATGCATTTTTGTATAAAACTAAATAAATAAAAGATACGTCTGTGAATACAGATATAACATACGTACAATTCATACTGGGCCAGATATCTCTGAATCATAAGGATGAACACGTGTTATAGGTTACACAACCATACTGTAGCAGATAAAATGAGATTTTCAGACCATTAGGTTTTTTTATTGCTCAGGTTATTGATTGTATTGAAAACTGCTGCTGCTTACCTCACCTTACTTCATCCCAGAATATTATGCTACACTATTTGCCAGAAGCATAAGGAATAATCTGTCTAATTTTTGTCATAAACAAGTCAAAGTGTTGAAATAAATGAATAGTGTGGAATGATTAGTAGAGACAGAGTGGGTGTGAGTGTAAAGCATTTTAATCCAGAAAAACAGTTGGATAACAAACATGGATAAATACAGACATGATGCTGCTATTACCAATTTGGAGAAAAAAAGAGGCTTTAACATGCATTAATAAGTCTATGAACTCAAAAAATTACACTTGCTGATGGACATGACTCAGGATTGAATAGTATCCCAGTCCACCACATTGCAGGTTCAGCAATTCATAAACAGTTTGACTGAAATTAGACAGCTGTACTTTTGCATTTATACCCTGACTTACAAAGTAAATGTCATCATCTCTATAACATTTTGTATAAACATCCTGAGTTACTAAACATTTTCTTTAACTTTCTTTAACGTTTTCTTTAACTTTTTGTTTTTCTATATTACAGACTATATGATTGGAAATATTTTACATATTTCCTTCTCATTCAAGCTCTACAGCTTTCTACCACTGTTTCTCCCTCTCTGTCTCTCCTGCTTGTCCATGCTCTCTCTGTCCATTTCACTTTGTCTGGGTGGAGATCTGCAGCAGTGGTGTACTGATCTCACTGGACTGCTGGCTGCTGGTGGCTCTTAGCAGGCAGCTTAGAAGTATGTCTTTGACCTGCCCCGTTTCCAGGTTGTGCTCTCGGCTGAACTGTAGCGTGATCTGCTCTAGCTCTGACTCCATGATAGGGCCCTCAGTCATGTACTCTGTGTACAGCTCCAGCAACTTCTGCTCCAGGTAACCATTCAGCTCAGAGTTAGAAAGTGGACGAGCATCCTGCAGCAAAGATAGACGTTCACGGACACTGCCCTCTCTCCAGCGTCTGGAACTCCTGTATTCAGGGAGCAGAGGAGGAAGAAGGGAGGGAGGAGGAACATCTTTGGAAAGCAGGAAGGGCCCAGGGTGTGGGCCCTGCAAGGAACTGAATTCTGGATTGCCTACACCAGGACTCAGAGGTAAGACCTGGCCTCCAGCAATGTACAGATCATTGTAGTGCTTGCAAATGCTGTGGCAACTGGAAGGCACCAGGAAAGCCTCTGTTCCTGAAGATGGTGCTCGACCAGGGATGCCCACATGTGGGGACAGATTTCGGCAATCCAGTGGTGCTGCAGAGTCGCCATGCTGGGACTGGAGCACTTGAGAAGAGTTGCCAGAAGAGCAGTAGACTGGAACTTGAATTTGTGTTGATTGGTTGTTGGTTAGTGGACGAGTTTTAGAAGCACTGATTTTGTGGCAAATGGGCGGATCCACACTCTCAGATTTAGGGCAAAATATCATATGCCACAATCTACTTTCACACAGCATACCTACTCAACAGTATACACACACACAAAGAAAATCCAAAATTAATTTTTAGCTAACAGAAAAAGAATTTTTAGCTAACATAACAAAACTGTAACATATTCATTATACCTGTAATATCAGATTAGCTTAAATCTCACCTACTGTTTTGATGATAAAGGTTGGGTAATTCTGTGTAATGACTACAGTGTGCGTCTTCCTTGATTCTGTGACAGTGTGAGAGGTAAAGTGAAACTATTACCCTCTTTCTGTAGGCTTTATACAATGCCACATGAGGAAGTGAAAGAATCATTAATGGAATCAGAAATTGTGTATCGCGCAATCATTTTATATTTATAATAGCTAAAACATCGATATAATATGTATGTTTTATGTTTATCTTGACATATAAGAAAGAAGTTGTATTAACTCATAGCCGTCACAGGTGGCTTGGCATTACAAGAATCAGCAAGTCTTTTGGTATTACAGAGATTTTCAGATAGAAATGAAATGAATAATATTTGGATCAAGATTCTTTCATTCTTTTAGTTAAGGATTATTATTATACCTGTTGTAGTCGCACACACAAAGATGTATGTATAGCACAGCTGTCTACATGAGATGAGGAAGTCTGAATTTCGGTTTCCTAAGAATAAAAAAACAGGTTTCTCAGTATTTGAGTCAGAAAATATTCCCCAATTTTGCACCTGAAGATCTATCGTCATTCATGGTTATGTTCCCTCTGTAACAATCATGTGAATGCAAGGCCATCACTTTTAAAGTACATAATAAGGACCAATGACCAATTAACATTTTCAGCTAAAAATATAATTGAGCCTATGTGGTTTTACCTGCAGAAACAAAAATATGTAGGAAGTAATGTGGCAAATGATTTTAAATACAGAAAAACAAACTAAAACCTCATCTTATATAAATGTACAAAACTAAACCTCAGAAGAATGGCACAGTTTTAAATACAATTGTTGTCATGATAAATATGGATTTAGTATAATTTATCAGTGTTAATACATGAATGTGCTAGTGTACAGGCATTCCTGTGGACAGTAAGTGAAAAAAATATCTATGACTTTTGCACAGGATGCATCATAATTTTTTATAGAATAGCTGGATCAGACTGGACACATCATCTCTCTCGTGCGCTCACCTGCTGCTTGTGAGCATGTAATGAGACTCTGACACACAGACCCACACTCAGAGAATGATAATAAGACAAAGTTTACAAGGGAAACAAAAACAGTCCTGATATGGTTTCATTAAAAACATAAACAGCCACCCAAAAGCTGAATGAACACCTGTGTTTTATATGTTAGTCCTTTATATAATCTAGACTACGTCCATCTCGGGCCCAAATGGACACACAGTGTTTTTCTCCACTGAGTTAATGGACGTTATCTGTGTAACGAATGTCTGTTGCACCTGATTATCTGTCTGTAGCCTAATACGCGTGTCGCTGATTCATTATTAAAGTTTGGTTTAGAGTTACGAAACCGTTGCCATGGCTACGTTGCACAGCAACGCTGCGGGACAAAATGGGAGTTGTTTTGCCTTTTTAATTCGTGTGTGCATTTACTACCATTCAAGGACAGTTATGTCGATTATATCCATGTTACAGCAACCATGTAGTCTACCAAGTTAATCCAGAGGATTTAGGGGATGGACGCGGATTGCGAGCATCTCTTGGATCTGATGACTTTCTCGGTGTGTTTGCTGTGATGTTCAAGAAAATCAACTCGGTTTTCCGGCCGAACCGCGGCCCTAGCGCGCGACAGGACTACCACAACGCGTGCACGGTGAAGCTCGTGCGCAGCGCCTCCATGCTCGCGGTGGGAGAGAGGAGTCGTGCGCAGAGGGACTCGACGTTGAAGCGAAGCGCGAGCGCCGTTAGTATTCAGTCTAGCACTGCGCTTTACTACTACCACAGCCGAGAAGAGCGCGTGTGGCTGTACTCCCAAAACCAGGACTGTCTGGAGTATCTACAGGAGCTGGTTGCGCTCAGGCGACGCTACACCAAAAGTGTCAACGACCTGAAGCTAGGCGAACGGAGAGAGCAAACATCGAACAAGAAGCCTGCACCCCAACCTCCACAGGTGAGAACTATAATAACTACTGGTCCATGGGACATAACAAGGGGGTTTGTGATTTTTGTTTTTTGTGATTTATTTATTTGTATTTATTTTTTAGGAAGGAAATGCAGGAAAGAACAGATAATTAATATCAAAGTTATTAAATGACTTTCTCATAGCACTGGTCTGATTTAATACAGACCTCCTTAACTCATAACCAGGGGCACGACTAGCAATTTTGGGCCCTGTGAAAGAATATGAGGTTGGGCCCCCTACCACACCCATTCCGCGCCAACAAATCAGATCTCTGAGGGCCCCCAAAGTGCATGGGCCCTTAGAATTGCTCTAACTCCCCCTTTAGTGGCACCCCTGCTGATAACAAGTAGGACTGTAAATAATGTCACTCTGGCCCAATGTAAAGGTTTGTGGGTCCAGTAAATAACCAGAATATGATTGTATATGCTGATAAATGACTGTATACCCTAGTACAGGAAATAATATTCATACAACTATACTGAGGGGTACATGAAATTTATTTTGTTTCCTGGCTGCTAAAAGCTGTATTTCCATGTTTTCAAAAACAGTCCATGGCTTAAACAACTGCCTGTACTCCCTTTTCACCCCTTCAGATTAATGTTACATCAATTAAAAGACACAGGTTCCAAACTGTCATTGGTCCTGCAGTAACCCCTGTTCTGCACATTTTTTTTGTTTCTCTGAGCCAACTAATCAGCTAATTAACAATACAATGAGTTAGTAAGTCTGTTAGAGAAGGAAACACTAAACTGTTCAGAACGGGGGGCATGCACGTCACGACCAGTTGGTAACTTAAGAGATGTCCATTAATGAGATTTCAACACAAGCACACTGGCCATATGGTTGTCATAAACCAAGTGCATATGATGAGGAGGTGCTTAAATGTAGGAATGCACATATGATCCCGATTGCATGTATAACAGTGTAGCACTTCAGAATTAGGAAACTGGTATCACTACCCTTACCCTTTCAATGGTTCTCATATACAGTCAAGCAGATCCACAGTTTTAAGATTTCTACACTCAACACAGAGCCAACACTCACTGCCCATATTGCTCAACGATAATTAGCTTATTGATAAATGGGTTTGATAATAAAATTACTGAAAATAACGTGACCTAATGATCATGCCATACCATGCCGTCTTTTCTAAATAAAGCAAAATCCACAACCATCTGCCCCACCAATCCCCAGCGAGGAGGACACACTGCAGTTTTTTGACGCTGTTATCGCCAGCTGTGACTCAGAGCGTACCAGAAAACCACATGTGGATGATGGCCATGCAGATGTAGACTTTATTGGTAAGTTGAGATAACACCTGAAATTTTAAATTATATCAACCTGTGAAAATGCATCCCATTTGATCTGTACAAAATAAATAGAGACATGTGAGTCATTATGTAAATTAGAACATTTTATTTAAGACAATTATTTTTTTTCTACTGAATTCACATTGTTCGGTTAGTTTCTCATTTATCATGTTTTTACTGCGCCTCCCCACAGTGGCAACCAGTACGAGTCAGCACAACCTCCATTCTAACTGGATGCTGCGAGACCCTCGGAGGATATGCACAGATGAGACTCAGCTAAAGTGGGCAGAGCTGGGATCAGATGAAAATGCGTGGAGGAAGGCGGCAGGTGGGACAACAAGCAGTATAAGACGGCTACAGCGAAACCCCATCCACTTACCCAAAGTGGTCGAAAGTGCCTTGCAGACCCTGCGCTTCAAACCCAAGCTTAAGAAGAAAGATTAGCATTAACTGAAAATGACTACTAAGGGTCCCAGCTGATTCATGATGACATACCGTTATGCCATTCATAGATTTCAGCTCAGTTTTAGAAAAAAGTCAAAAGAGTTCTGTAGTGTAAACTGACAAAGGTATGCAGACTCTGCAATGCCTTGTCAAGTGACTCAGCTGAAGCCACTAATAGTTTAGTGATCGAATGACTGGATTTAATGCAATCAGTGGCACTATCCAAACATCGAAAATAAACACTGAGGCTGGGAAGGCTGGAATAATTTAGCTTACAGACATCTAATTGGAGGAACAGCCTTCATTGGCACTCAGAGCTGTTGAGTCATGTGTTGTGAAACATGGATGTGAGCATAGTAAAGTAATATTGGTGTGGTGAAGCTCCCTCACTGACCGACTTCATCAATAATCCACGGCAGATCAGAGTCTCTGTTTCAGGAGTTTTCAACAGCAGCAAGGCATGTCCAAAAGACTATAGATGGAAAAAAAAATCTGTTCAAAGAATCACCCAGCCCGAGTAATAAGACTCTCTCCTACTCAACAAACTTCAATTAGAGATTTGCCTATGGGAGATCAGATTAAATCACTCAGCTGCTCAGCCACTGATCCTTCATACCATTTCTAAACTGCTTTGGGGCTAGATATGAAGCCTGAATTTCTAGGCTACTCGTAACTTCCTTTGCAGAAAGCCGTGTTAGCCTGTACACTGAAAAGGTTGAAAGATATATTTGGAAGACAAATTTATTAAATTCCAAAACGAAGTGTAAATTATCAGGTAATTATCTGAGACCAAGCAAAGTGCCTTTTATATTCTAGAACTGTTTTTATAAGTACAGAAGAAGCCGCAATTTCTGTTAAAAATATATTTAAACGTCCAAAAATCTGTTATTTTGAAATATAATTTATAAGATTGGTTTCCTGGTTGAACTGCTTTTTTAAATAAGCCACTATGAGGAACATGCACTTTCTTTTTCTCAAAAAAGAGGAAACTAAACAAACAGACCATGAAACTTTCATATTAAGAATCACATGGCAGGCTGTTTAACACAAAACTGATAAATAAATCATTCAGTAAGTAGTGCAGTAGTGTTAAATAATGGCTTTGGTGTCCATGTTATTGATGATGTCCATGTACATTGCTACCCATAAGTAATTAAACACACGTTTTTTTTTTCCTTTTCATTCATTATACCACACACATCAACTGTTTGTAGATTAGGAAGGTACAACTTGATTTTATAATCATTTACCATTTAACTTAAGCAAAGTTGGACTAGTTTTCCCTAATCTTCACATACATCAAATCATCTACAATTATGTGCTGAACAGATTCAATCAAGAAATTTGGTAAACTATATTAAAATGACATTGTAGGAGCAATATTATATGGACAACACAACAGTGATGTGCCGTAGTGCTTAAATAATGAACACCCACTGAAAAAGTCAAGTGGAGCTAAGAAAAAAAAAGGAAATAAACGTTTGTTGTGGAAAAATGCAAAAAAGCAATGACCAACAAAAGCTTTGCTATGAGGTAATGGATACTTATTTTTATACTTATAATTTATACTACTAGGGACATAGTGAATGTATGTGACAAAGTACATGTAATTTTTTTTATTTTTTACTTTATTAACAAAAATATACACATATGCAGTATCGTACAGACACAAACACACAATCACTTCTCCTGCTTGACCTTAGGACTGAAGAATGAAGACATGCTCTTCATGCCAGTTTTGTCCACTTTAGCAAGTGTTTTCTGAGCAGCTGTCATCTTCTTAGGAGGCTATGGAAAAAAAAAAAAAAAAACATTAACGATAATTTACTTTCTGTACGCTCGCTCGCACACTCACAAATTGTGTTCAGACTATAAAGCTTGCGGAAAAGAAAACACTACGGCCACATCTCTTTGAAGGCCAGAAAGGCAGACAGTTGCTACAGGCAGGCTAATGAAAGGCAAAAAGGCAAAAGGCAGTTATGCTTGGGTTCATGTTCTCACTTACTTTTCGGGTGAAGTCAGCACTGTTGAACTTGGTGTAGTCCTCTCCTGCCTCCACTTGTTTATCTGACAATTTTCTTTTCTGTTCAATAGAAGACAGCAACCACACAATCACATCTTTTCTATCTAATGCTTATGCAACAAGGCAGAATATCTGAGTCAATTTCTACTACATATCGGTTTAGGATCCAGTAATCAGAGCACCTAGATTTGTTACCTGACCTTAAAATGAGAAGTGATCCTCCTCACAAACCAGTACTCCCTTGAGTATTGAATATCAATGACATTCAGACTATGTTGCCACAGACTGTAATCAAATCTGCACTGTTAGAGCAATATAACATGTCAAGCCACACAATATTCCACAACAAAAATTCCATAAATATTATGTGGACAACGATGTGTTCCTTCCCCCAAACTGATGCCCCAAGGTTTGAAGCATAAAGTTGTATTTGTCTAAGGATTATAATTTTCCTTGATTGGAACTAGAGCCCAAATCTCCTTGCCAAGCTAGGAGTGGATAGCTAGGAGTGAATGATATCAGATCACTTGAACAGAGTCCTGACCTGAAACACACTGAACATCTTTGAGATGAACTGGAACTCCCACTGCATGTCCAATCTCACTATTGCTGTTGTGAATAAATCCACAGCCTAATTCTGGTGGTAAGCCTTCCCAGAGAGAAGCTTATTACAACAGCAAAAATTCAGTATCAAAAATATGTTGATAAATAATGACCTAGAAATAGTGTAGAACCCTGATTATTCAAAGATTCTGAACACTTCCTTTCTTTATTTTTTACATTCCAACACTGCTTATTTCTACCTGTGATTGTTTAGGGGTCCACAAATTTTTCCATGTAGTGCATGTTTATAACCATGCTAACCAAGCACATTAAATCTAATTAACTTAGCCCCAAGAAGCATGCACCAGCCAAGCAGTAAGAATAAAGAAAACAGATATAGGTGAAGCATTAGGTGATTTGCTGTACAAATATTTTATAGGAAGTAACAGCAGAAACAAACAGCACCATGACCAGGTGTGAGTCAGTATAGTTACTTTTGGCTTGGGTGTGTTAGAGCATGCCATTTTAACTGAACAAATACTAAACCAATACGAAAGAAAGAGGAATGAAACTCTGAATATTGCAAATGTCCAGCTGGGTTACCTTGGAAGGAGGCTCCACTTCTTTAGGGCTGGATATTTCAGGTAACCTTTTGAATGGAGTAAACATGGTGTACAGTGAAAAATGTTACGATGATTTTTACATTAAAAATAAATTAATGACAAGCACAGTATGTAGTAATGCAAGCAGATATTGGATATGTACTATACATTTACGTTGTATAGAGAAATGTGCCTTTTGCCCCTTATCATCACAAAGTATCACAATTCTTTAGATAGTTCAGTACCTAGATACAATACATGTGTTGTGCTAAATGCATTCCATTCATGCCAAATTCATATTTGCTAGCCAGTCTACTAATGTTAATTTCCTGTCAGAGTATAGATACCTCTACTCAGGAATACATGTAGTGTGTGTACTTACTGAAGATGTGTGTGCAGATCTTTGCTCAGCTCTTCACTGATATATTCTGAGATCAGTCCGTGAGCATAACGCAAATAATCCTCTGCAAATATAATTCTCGGTATCATCAGTATACACCACACATACACAAATAATTCAGTACAGGCACAATTTTCACTGCATCTGACTTGCCTTCAGTCACATCTGTCTCCTGTTTAACTCGCACATAAGTGGTGGACTTCACACCTCCACCCACAGAAATGTTGCTTTTTTTAAGTGCACTCACTGTGTTCAAAACCTGAAAGAGCAAAATATGACAAAATTAAACATTTGTTTCTATAGCAGTGGGCACTACATTTAAGGGGAGGACTGACATTGACATTATGGACCATTAACATTTGTTGCCCTCTTATATTACCTCTAATATAACTAGTATAGTGTGTTTAAATTTTGCTGTTACTGCTAGCAGATGTAGAAACAGTACAAGCTGTGTGGCTAATCATAATACATCTCAGTTTCCCATTCATCTCTTTCCAACTGTTTTTAGGATGTTAAATGTTAATAAAATATTAATGTGGTGTAAATTGTTTATTGACATAATTTTGATTTTTCTACTTTTCTACTATGAATTATAATTCCAAAAAAAAAAAAAAAAAAAAAAAAAAAAAATAAAAATATATTTATAAAATAAAGCATTTAATGATTCATTAACAGAATATTTTTATTTAAATGTTTAAAATGATGGTTTAAATTTATTTTTT
>JAOTRN010000048.1:8725221-8741928 GCA_028566695.1 Bagroides melapterus
GTTATATATGTAATTATATACATATAATTATATTATATACATTTATATGTATATAATTATAGACCAATTAAACATATAGGCTGGGAGTACTTCATGGATAAACACATAGCATAAAACACAAACACCACATTTTAAGTAGCAGCAGCACTCCCTGTGATGTTTTACCCCAAATATGTTAGGCTGTTATAAAATTCAAAACATTATTCGATATTGCTAATCAGTACTATTTGGTGATGACACAACTGCTGGTTTACCTCCACTGCACTGCTCCGCAGGTACGGCAACAACAAGAACAGTGGATCCATAGGAGTCACATACAGCAGCCTGCCATCTAAAAAAAATAAATGCATTCATACACTAAACATGTACAAGTCAAATGTAGTAGGCGTGAAACAAAACAAGATGTTGACATGTCAATGTTTTAATTACATATAGACTGTAAAAAGCTACATCTGTTGTCTACAATTGTTTAAGTGTAACACTGGTGGTCTTCCATTGCAAAGCTCCTAAAATATAATGTCACTATACAACATTTAATACAGCAGTGTTTGCAGATCATGGTGACTGTGTGTTCTGATTGCGTATATACAGTAATAAAAATGGGTGTTCGGGTAACCCAGACCCAGAATGAGGAAACAGTACTGACTAATGAACAGTCTGACACTAACAATGATGTGCACACAAATCCTAGTGCTTGACTGAATTTACTATGCATGATCCAGACAACACATGCATTACATTATTGTTAGACATAGCCTCTGATTCATGACTTATCACTTACAACTGCATTCTCACCTCTTTGGACTGTTTGGTCAATAAACCAAGAATGGAAATCTTCAACAAATGCCTTCACCTCATAGAGCCGCACATCTCCACTACTGAACAGGTATTGCGAAGCAGCACCTATTGTACAGATTAGAGGGCTTTTAGTTGTATACTTCAGGGGTTATCCACATCAGGCCTGATGAACCACTGCTCTTATTTTACATACTTTCCTACTAAAACACTCATTTGGTTATGAGTTACTCCTTAAAACCGATATTTGGTGGATCAGATCATTTGGAGTAGGAAACCTAAAACAGGGGTTCCACAGGACTGAAGCTGGGAACCCGATCTAGCAAGATAGTCACAATGCGGAATACAGTAACATGATTTTGACCTGTAGCTGGATTCCTGAGTCTGATGAATGTTGGGTCACCATCATGTAGCTTTGTCTTGTCCAGGGCAGAATCTGTTCAGAACAACATAACGTGTTGACATGCACTGAGTAAGATACAGGCAAAGTGAAAAAATAAATAAAAAACCAGGACTGCTGCCAAGTAAATCAGTGAGACAGAATTTAAGGGAGGTAAAACTACCATCGCCTGTATAATAATATTTAATGGTCTTTCAAATAGTTGTAATACACAATTACTGGCAAAAAACATTATTTACAGTGAGTGCTAGCATCAGCCAATGAAATGAGCAACAGAGACTTTTTTTTCAACTAGATGTGTGTGTGTGTGTGTGTGTGTGCGTGTGTGTGTGTGTTCAGAGACACAGCAGAATTGAAAACATTTTAACTGCTGTGAACCAGGTGTGCATTAATTTTCATAAACATATGCTCTTTAGTGGTGTCCACTAAACTAAACTAGCTGACGTTTTAAACCTTCCTCAATCAGACAGGTGAAACATCAACCTTGATAGACTATGTTTTCAAGGGCTTTGCTTTAAAAAAGAAACAACAACAACAAAAAAAAAATCATCAGCATTAAGTGAAACAGCTCTACCTACATGCTCAGTTTTTCCTCACTCTTTCGCCACGGCATCGGCAGGGCTTAGAACTACGGCTAAATAACTAATATAATGCATAATGAACACAGCGGAGACAAATATTTTAACGGACAGTCGGTTGCTAAGAATCACATAAAGTGGAATTAGCACCAGTGATAATGGCCGTTACAGCGCCTTAGCACACTGAACTTCCTAAAGTGAAATGTGTGTATATATATATATATATATCTATATATAATTTGGTTAATTTGTCATACCTGCAGCGATGACAACCCAGCTGTCGTTACTGGTGTGTGCCGACCGCTTCTTTTTGGTTGTCATTTGTAAGAGTTTGTGCTCTGTTTTTAATCTAAGGCCGTTAAAACGGGATGAAGAGCTTCTGCCCCACGCAGAAATGGCGCCACTCGTTTGTTTCTCTACAACGTGCTAAGGGGTAACTACAACCACGAAAGACTTTTCCCGCACATAGTTAGTGTACCTGTCAAGACACATTGTTTGTCATAATGCTTGGAATCGATAAGAAATGCTAGATTCGTAATATCATTTCTGATCTATGCACACAATATTTTTTACACAAACCTTCTCTTTGTGACGCCCCCCAAAAATGGTACGTTCCAAATCGGTCTCGGGCGCGATGTGCTACTGCTACAGGCGTGTTTTCATTATTTCACGGACGGGAACACCACCACTTTTACGATTAAAGTTTTTTTTGAGTCAGACAAGTATGAAAACGTAATACTTTATTTAGGAAATTATTATCAATTGTTACTTATTTCTGAGAATAAACGTGTATTTTCGATGTGTTTCAGCTCAATTATTATCATCATGTGTTGATCATGTCTTTATTCTTGAATATCGACTAATCACCGTTATGGAAAATTAGTGCGTAGTGCGTTTATGGAAAATTTGATTTGTTGACAAATGTATTGCAAAATATTTTGTTTTATGACTATCAGATTTACAAATTTCTGTCATTTCCACTAGATGGTGCCAAAGACTTAAGAAAGGTTTACAGAGCCTTGAATAAATGAAGTGGCTCTGCAAGTATTTAATTTGAAGACTTTATTAGACTACTTCTATAGAGTACTTTTTATATACTAAATGACTGAAAGAAGTAGATATTTATTTATTAGAAAATACGTACTAAACATTTCTCTTTCTTTCAGGGTTACAGGAAAAAAGTCACCCAAGCGAAAATACATTCATATACATCTTCTAGACTTGTGTGCCTATATATATATATATATAGGTAATATGTATAGTTACATTATTCATGCATGCATTCAATGTAAGGTAAGCACCGAATTATCTTCCCACTTTCTGATCCAAATAAGAGTGACTGAAAATCAAAACAAAACATGCATCTACTGCAAAGCAGAGTTTAAGTATGATGTCATCAAATATATAGACATATAGACTCTGAATGTTTGAGATTTTACAGAAACCTCTTTGGCACACCACAGGAATGGTAAGACTTCTCAGATCATCAGGGAGGAATCCCACAGCTGGGATATGACAATCCCAGACATACACATACTCAAACACACACATACACCACACATGGAACTCTGTGACTGTAGTTCTGTGAACTGCCAGGGAAGGTGAAAACGACCTGGTTACTTTCTTGTGCATCTATGCATGCATGATGTGACCATTAAAAAGGGACAGTTTGACTGAATGTGTTTGATTTCACTCTTCTTAACCACCAGGGGTGGTGAGAATCATATGGATAACCAATACCACTATGTCACAGTAGCATTTCACAAAGGTTTCCAAGCATTTCAACTCACCTGTGGACCAAGGCAATGACTTCCCACCTAGTGGACTAGCTAGGGGAGCTCTTTGTGTCCTATGGCACAGGAATAGTTGATCTGATGATCAAACCTCTTTTTTCAGTCGGGCATGTATTGTGCAAAACTCAGCAGTTCTTAATGAAATGCTATAAGGTAAATAAGTCAGGCCAATTGTTAACAAAAGTAGATGATATGACTGCAGAAACCCAGGGTTCACAAGGTTCCTCCATAGTAGTTCACAAGGTTACTCCATAGTAGTCATCTTTTCATCTTCTCTTGGTAGTCTTTTCAAGAAAGGGCTGGTGTGGGTGCAGGTTTTCACCCCAACCAATCAGAGGCCCTACCTGTGTCTACAAAAATCCAAGATTAACTAATTAAAAATGTATCATGAAACCCACTTCCACCCACATTGGCCCTTTGCAGATAAGACTGGACTCAAAGGTACACATAAAGTCTGATATGTATGAGGAAAATAGAAGATTTGGACTGACAGCAACATGAAAATAATATTTATATCAAATAGTACGTCATGTGCTAATTTTGTGACTGCCAAAAAAACTTAGCAGGTGATTGTCATCATCTCCTTTTTCACTGATAATGCTATGTCACTGATAAGCCAATCATATCCATCATCATGCAGTGGTGTGATGTCCATTTGCCTCCTTTAGTGGTATGACATGTTTAAAGATCTTTAACAACAATCATTACAGGATGAGGTTGCTTAAGATGTGACATTGTTTCTGTAAAATATATGGAAGCTATGTAAGAAACTTAAATATGTAATTGTAATGGAAATATACTTTTCATTACATGTGCTTCATAGTTTCCTCCCTTTCTTCCATTCCCTGTCTGGGTGTATGTACTGTAAAAGCAGCACAGTGACCAGGAACAAATTATTCTTTAAGATGAAATGTAGTGATAAAGTATAAAGGAAAGCCAGTGTGGTTGGGGTGTGTTTGTGTGGTGGGTTTGGTGGGGGTGGTGGAGAGGTGGCTGGCATTTTCTTATGATCTCATTCCTGATGATATCATAATCCGGATCATGGCCAAGATACCCTAACAAGATGGCTTTTCTTGATTGTTACCAAGTCTGTTTTCATTTTCAGGTATCTAGATCAGATACTGATATCAAAGGAGTCACTCTGATTATGAGTCAGTTGTTAGACTACAACCGCACATATCGCACATCTCAGATGCATACACCATCCTTATCTGTATCATCATCATTATTAGTAGCAGCAGCAGTATACCATCAGCAGGTTTAGTTAACACTTTACCAAGTTTGTTTTTTGGAGAACTGCACATAATGCTTGTCTGAAAGTAATGAATGATCTTTAAGCCACACTTCCAACCACACATGCAAAATTAGGCAAACACACGCACATTGACCATGTACCTAACACTGAGACAAAGCACCAGTAGTAGACTCTTCGCTGAAAACCCGTGTGACAGTAACGAAGCTATAATTACCCAGAGCAGTGATTTTTGCAACAATATTTTATGTTACAGTGTCTATAATAACAGGTTTGCGATCACGAACATTTGAAAAAACGTTTTGCTCGCTCTCTGCAGTGAACACATCTGCGACCATTTTTGACGAGGCTGTTGAATATTGTGTGTGTGTGTGTGTGTGTGTGTTTGTGTGTGTGTGAGAGAGAGAGAGAGAACTGATGGAGCTTCAGGAGCGCACTGATGGAGCTTTAGGATGCACGGACAACTTTTCTTTATATGTCGGCTAAAATATTGCTGTATGGCGAGGCGACTGTTGATTGCTGCTCTATGACTGTCTGCTTTTCCCGCTGGATGAGTTATACATTGTGTGAATTTAACCGACCGACAGGTAGGCTAATCTGTGCGTGTGTGATGATTTCATGACACCGCATCGTGCTGCTTCTGGGTGTCGTCTCTAATTTGAAAGGTTGACCACTTCAACGAACTTCAATTCACCCGGTAAAAGAACTTTCAAATTAGATTATATACGGTTCATCGTGTTTCTCCTACTATAAATTGGCCTGAAAATATAAATGATTTTTGGAACTTTGTAAAATATTATGTCGAGAAAACGTGGTATATTACACATAAACTATTTAATCCTCATACTGCTCAAAGAGTTGCATTTCGTTAGAATAGACAAAGAAACCCTCAAATTCCCTCGTATTTTCAAATGCTTTAAAGTTAGGAAAAACCTACATATTAATGGTAATGGGTGATCAAATTACATGTCAACTTTTTGGGATTGGTGTCTTTCTTTCTTTTTGAAACACTGTCAGTTAAGTCCAACTTTAAGGAAGGTCATTTACAACTGAAAAACCATTAAAAAAAAATCTGAAACATTAGCTAAACGTATAGGCCGCGCAGGTAATCGGCTTTTTGTGTATTTAGAGGCAAACAGGAAGCGTGTGTGGAAAATGCCGACACCATCACCTCAGCTGTGTCAACAATTTCATGGCCCGGCTTTGTGTTTCTCCTGCATAAATAGCCAAATGAACTCAAGCGCCTAGTGCCCGCCAAAACACTATTTAATGTAGTTTTTTTAGTTTTTTAGTTTAATCATACCATCATACTCTTCACCTGATATCACTACTTCTTAGACGCAGTTCGTGCACTCTGTATGAATGTGCACAGATGGAAGTGACAAGTAAGACTCTGCTTAGTCATTTATATCTGGCAATTATATCTTGTCAGATTATTTCAAGGCATGTGAAACAATTCCAATACATAGCCGACAAAAAACTAAACTTTGGCTAAAAGACAACTCTATTTGGTTGAAATAAATTAGTCTGTTAGATGCTATATAAAAATTTCATCTGGGTCTCAATGTCTCCTGAAGTTAGTTGCTAATAATGTACTCATCTCATCTCATTAAAAGGTCCATGCGGCACCCATAACATAAACATATGTTATAAGTAACATTTTAAGCAATAAAAAATCTTTTAATAAGGGATAAATATCAAGTCACAACATTTCAAGACATGCAGTGATGCAACTCGATAGCAACAGTAGCTATTACTTGACGTCGTCGAAAGAAAGCAGGAGCCTACGGACATAATAACGTGTATCACAATAACTACGATGTCGCGTGTGAAGTTATTCGGAATCTCTAACGTATATTTTATGTGAACCTTCTGGTTCATTGGAGAACTTGATGTTTCTATAACCTGGAATAGACCCCATGCAAGCATGCAGTATATCGACTAATTAATTATGTATAGCTTATGTAATATTCAAATGTCCTATTTTGACATAGCACAGGAGCAGACTATACGTTTGGGACGCAGTTGTGATTTGCCATGGATAAACCTAAAGCTCTGTTCGAGCGCCTCGGCTGTGCTTGTTCCAAAAAAAAAAACTGCTTTGCTCCTCAGTCCTGAGACAGTGTTTCAGGTGGCAGACACGATACTTTGGGTCTAAAAGGTGCAATGTGTTTATCTTTGTCTATAGGTCATGTGCGCTTGGTCTCTTTTTTCCGTCCTTCCTTTAGCTTAGCGCCGCTCCGCCTCCTGAGCGTGCAACTTTGACGCTGTGTATAAATACTGGAACAAAAGAACTTCCTCAATGCCCGGTGAAACGGCAATAAATAAACTCACAGATAATCGTCGCAATCGGATGATTATTTAATTATTATTTTTTTAAATATGCGAGGCAGTATTGGTGACTGTATTTGATCCTTTTTTTTTCCAAACCAAGGAATACTTCGTACATTCGCGTTTCTCTTCAAAGGGTAAGATACCTATTCTAAACATATATGTATATGGATTTATTAAGAAATATGACTATGAATGACTCAAGATCATGCACCCAACTTATTAGAGTTTCAAGGTTCTTGCGAGCGAGATATGTTGGAAGTGTAGCAGGTTGAGTGTAAAGGCGGAAAAACTCCATCTGGACTTCCTGAGATGGAAGCGCTTTTCATAAAACATTTGTTGCTGCACACAGCACTCAGTAACAAGCCTATCAATCATTGTTTATAGCATAACGCGTATCTAAAACTTCTGGTTATACATCCAGAAAGATGCCTAATTTAGGGGAAAATAATAAGATTCTTATTGAAGGTATTTTCGTGATCAAGAAGGTAACTGATGTTTAGATTCTGAATAGAAAATGATGTTATGCATTCCAAAATTAATTCAAATTAAAATGAAACTGGTTAAAGCTAAAATATGTTCCAAGATAGAAGTCAGAAGATATTTAAAGCAGAAGATTACTGTTTGCCTTTCTCAAGTGTGCTTTTATGAATATCTGTTCTTTCCCCAAATATATTGTTCACTCTGATTTGACTCTACTTATCCAAACTAATCATTTAAAATTTTTATAGTCAACTATAATATGGTGTAATGTTTTGTCGATCCTTGTGGCGCCTAACCAAAGATCCATTATAGGGTAGACTGTGTGCTGGAGCGCCTGTAGCAAGTAGGCACCCTGTTTACGATAACAGCGGCCTCGTCTTATCACGTGATTGACAATAGAGGCGCACCAATAAAGGCGTGTGCTAGCGATGGTAGGAGGGGCTTGAGGCGCCAGCAACGCGCTATATTTGGAATGGGCGACGTCATGACCAGTCCGCCTGTCAGAGGCGGGACATCCGTAAGGATGCGCGCGTGTCTGGGCATGTCTGTAGTGCGCTTTGTCAGCTACTGTTTACTTATTTCACCGGCTACCAACAACGAAATTCAGTTTAATAAAATACCGAAACATTTTTTGGCGAATTAATTGCAAAACGCCCACTGTGTGTGTGTGTGTGTGTGAGTGCGCGCGACATTTAGGGTGTGGGAATGTTTTTATATTAGATCAAATGATATGCATATCTAACAGTGTTAACCTTTAGGTAGCATCTACATATTTTGTGCAAAAACTGAACAAACAAAACAAAAAATTAAAAAAGGTTTACTGATGTGTAAATATTATGGTTAGATTGAGGTATACACTCACCTTGTACTTTACAGGACATGTTTATGCAATTATATAATAAGCAACTTATGTGGCAGCAGAGCAGTGCATAAAATCATGCTTGCATGCTTACAAGTAATGTTGACCAGTGATCAACCATCAGAATGGGAAAAATGTGATCTCATTTATTTTGACCAGGGCATGACTGTTAACTTGTGTGGTGAAGGTTGTGCAAAGACAAATGTTTTTTGGCACACCTTGGTTCTGTTAATACTAATCATTTGAATGCCACCGACTATTTGAGTATTGTTGAGTATTTTATTCAAGTGTCTATTTCCAGCATGAAAATGCACCATGTCACAAAGCAAAAGTCATCTCCAGCTAGTTCATGAATATGAAAATGAGTTCAGTGTTTTTCAAGGATATCTGTAGTACAATCATGGACCAGAATGTTTTCAGAAATGTTTTCAACATCTTGTAGAATCAAATGCATAAAGAATATAAGCTGTTTAATATCGGAGCAAAGTGAAGTATCAGTATAGTATTCCTAATAAGGTGTACAGTGTGTATGGAGAAGAATCCATGCCAGATTGAAAAGCAATTAAAAAAAAGCAATGTGGGGAAATGATGATATACAATACACAGGCTACATTGCTTTTGATTTGTGACACAAGGTTAAAGTGCCTAAGCAAAAAGCAAAACCTTCACTGCCTTGCTCTTATGTCACTTTGTGAAAAACAATCAATATGGGGTTGCCTTTTAAGAATTAAATGCTGGCTGCCTGTCAGAAGTGAATATTATCCTCCAGTAAACGCAATTCACGTTGCTTTTTACGTGAAATACAATACACAATATTGGTTTTCATCAGTGACATGCAGAAACTGCTATGCCTATTGACATTATAGCATCCCCTTTGAGAATATATACATTCTGAAATTAAGATAAATCATATTTTATAATAACAATAACTTGCAATAATGTTTGATAATTAAGGGTTCAAGGTAGTAGGAATTGGCTTTAAACTGCAGCACCTTCATGAATATGATACTTCCAGGACCTTCTTCAATCTTCTGATTACACTCTCAAGTGCTATATGTGTGATTGACCAGCCAGTGCATTATGGTGTGATACAAGTAGCTCATACATGAGAAGAAATTTAAACTATTATTACTTCTGTAGAGTTAGTGTCTAATTCTTAATATGCAAGGTGCTTGAATATTTTATATGTATGTCACTAAAGAAAAATCAATACAGTTTGTGTATTGTGTTTGCTCACCTTTTGACTCTAGCACCTTCAAGAAGAGTTCAATTTTCAATTTGTATTGCAAAAATTAATTAAATTGACTACACACAATGACAAATAATGACAAAAAATTAAATCAGTTTTGCAAAAAAAAACAACCCCTGAAATGTTTAATTTATGCTTTATTTAGTACATGGTAGGTGCACCGTTAGCAGCAATTACAGCTAGATTCTTATTGAGTAATAATACAACATACATACCTGTAATTGGGCAGTTTCTCCCATGCTTTCTGGTAAATCTTCTCAAACGATTTTAGTGCTGTCTTGGCTGTTTGCTTCAGGTCATTGTCATTGTCACTGTTAAGCAGCACAGACATTATGATGCTACCACCATAATGCTTCACCATCTGCATTATATTGGTTAGTTAATGAGCAGTAGCTAGTTTTCTCTAGATATAGGGCTTGGAGTAAAGCCCAAAGAGCTACTTTTTTGTCTCATCCAACTAGAGAATAATTTTTCTCTTGT
This sequence comes from Bagroides melapterus, assembly GCA_028566695.1. Classification (NCBI taxonomy): domain Eukaryota; kingdom Metazoa; phylum Chordata; class Actinopteri; order Siluriformes; family Bagridae; genus Bagroides; species Bagroides melapterus. The sequence continues at coordinate 8,735,442 of JAOTRN010000048.1, forward strand.
TCTAAAAATTAGCATAAAGGACATGGTTGTCCCTGTGGTATGTTTTCCCATCTCTGTGGAGGACTTCTTCAATTTCACAGTGATGTAGATGTACATGCTAAGCTTTAGAAATGTTGCATAACCTTGCCCAGATCTATGTCTTGACACAATTTGATTGTGAAGATCTATAGAGATGATCTGACGTGGACTGTTAATTGTGGAAACATATAGACACGGTTGTGTGCTTTTCAAAATCATGCCCTATCAGTTGAATTTAGAATATAGAATTTATTTAGAACAGTTATCTAGAGAGATTTTCATTTTTAAGTTGTAATAAATATGCCAAAAAAATCATCAAATCTTTCTTTTGTAATTATGGGCTATTGTATGTAAATTAATAACGCAAAAGTAAACTTTATCCATTTTAAATTCAATCTGAATGTCTATGAACCCACTGAATGTCTATGCCCTCTTTCTTGCTATAACTCTATAAGGTTTTTTTGACTGGTCACATATTTAATGTTTACTTTATAGTAGATAGCTATATTTAATCAATATTTTATGTTGAAGCTTGAAGTAAAAAGAGAGTTTGGCATAATTTAATGACAAACACTTGTGAAGATGTTGCAAGCATTGGACTTAAATGCTTGAGTTACATGTTATGTAGCAGCTATAAAACTGGCTACTGTGTTAAATTAGTTATTATATAATTAAATATATAAGCAACTCAGGATCATAGTACCAGACAATAATGGGACTAGTGTAATTAAAACAATGACACAGAAGAACATGTTTTTATACCATGTGGATGAATTATTATCCCAACTATTATTTCCCAGAGGCTTTGTTCCAAACTGGAATTTGATACTACAGTATATAACTTAAAATATGTAAATTGTTTTAAATATTATCTTTTCCCTGTTGTCCCTAAAAGGAGCATTTGTAACTGTCTTGTAATCTAGGAAATAAGCCATAATTGCCTGGAAATAGAGCCAATGCTTGCATGCATGTGTACACGCACACACATGCACGCACACACACACACTCGCGCGCGCACACACACACACAAAAAACAAATGCACACACACACACAAACCCACATGCACACACCAATGACACACATAAACTTGCACAAACCCAAACACAGAAAAAATGGCCTGAAGCCACTTATTACATTTATTTTTTCTATCTGGAAAGCTGAGGTGTGGTTCAGCTCCGATTGTGCCTCTGTGCATTATAAGCCTAATGCAGAAAAGTTCAGTTTTATCTATAATACAAAATGATTGGTCATGTATAGCATAAAATAATTCAGTTTGAAACACAAATACTGCTCTTTAAATTATACTTCCTGATCTAGTAGATCTGTAAACACATGTGCACTTTTCTCTCCCAACTGTTGATGTCCATTGCCACAAATAACAAACCATGCCAAAGCATGTGCTGTAAATTAAATGCCAGATTAAACAAACACCTTGATGCATTTAGTCACTGAGTGTGGGATTTTTGAATGCTTTACCCCTAGGCCAGAAGGAATCTAGCAAATCACTGGCCACCATTGTTTGTCTGACCTATGCACTTACTTATTCTTCTTTTTAAATCTTTTCTTGGCTATATTTACAAGAAATAAAAGAGAATTATGCCATTTGCAACTGTTTTGTTTACTGTTTGCCAACTACTCACTGCTACTGCCTATTCTTGATACTATTTTTAATAAATAAAAACGTAGGCTTTCATTTGTTGTTCCATGACCAAAGTTTTATTTCTATAATAAATAAGTTATATCCTATTATACAACAGCCCATTAATTTGCTTGGACAAGTGGTATTCTACAAGATATGTATTAATAGTTTTAATTTAACATACATAAAACTACATAAATTCTTAATTCTTAATTATGGCAATAGTTCATTAATTGTTACTAGACTTATTATATGCTGTCAGTCCATTTGGCCATATTTTGTCTTCAGTATCAGTTACTTGATAATCAAAGTAAAAAAATTGCAGCAAGTGAAGCTATCATGAATCTGGAACAGAATATGGTCAAAATTATATACATTTATATACATATACCTTTATCCATATATAAGATACAACAAACCAAGTGGTAAACTTTATTGGACTGTTGCCAAATAATTTTGATAATTTTAAACTTTTAATTTCGAAAGGGAAAGGGACAAAATTATCTGCCAAACGAACAAAAAAAATGTAAAATTAGTAAGTATTAACTAGAAATGGGTTTATCACTCTTATATGTTGTTAATTGTAATCTTATTATAGCAAATACTAGATAAATCTGACACTATTTAAGATATTTTCACTTAATAAGATATCTGTTTTTGCAGTACATGCTGATATCCAGTATTTATAGCATATAGCGATATTACTTACTAGCTATTCTGACTTTATTCATATTCCTTAAGTCGTCACTACATCTTAGTTTTTCATGTAGCACCACAATGATTCAATTAATATCCAGATTGTGACGTCATATTATCAACGTTTCCCCACCGAAAAGGGTTGACAACAACCGTGCTTATTAGTATCTACTTTTCTAAAACACTAAACTAGTATTGCTTGTTGGTTATTGCCGTGTTGAATTACACTTCAGTACAGTCAGTTGGTATGTCTTTCACAATAATACAGTAACCTTCACACAATGTGTCTTATAATAGAATACGGTTCAAAACGGGACGAGTTACTAATTTTAATGATCTGTAAGCAATATTTAGATCAATCTAACGTTGGCGAATGTCAGCTCTGTTGGAGCGCTACAGAGGGCAGTAAACAAAAAAGGGGCGGAGATTGTCTGTGTGCTTCTCCAATCGGGTCGCGCGCTGCTGATGGGGCGAGCGCGTCACTGGCGATGAAGCTCGCGCTCACCGCTGTTGTCACGGCGCCGCAGACTCCACTTCAACATCCTTGCAACGGCGGCGCTACATCACTCTTTACACTTTTCCTTTTCAATTACAGTGGCAATAAACCTTTTTTTCTAAAAACAAACAAACAAACAAACAAACTGACTTTAATGTATACTCGGAAATCGGAATTTTCTGCTCATCACAATTTACTGTCTTGTTTAATCTGCAGTGAATTTTTCATGAACGCGCGATGTATATTTTACTCTAATAAACTCACGAGTAAATAATTTGCGGCTCACTATGTGGAGGTTCATGTGTCTTTCATTGTCTTTCGTTTTCACCAAACAGCCTTAAAACGTCTGTGTCAAATCATATGCAATATGCGCCTTCCAGATAATCAAGACACAATAGACAGCTCACGTGGTTGACGTATTAATCAATTTCAATATGTTTTTTGTACTGGCATGCCATACCCCTCGCTTTGTAAGTGAAACTTCAGCACTGTGATGTTTGCTCTCTGTTGGCTCTCTGTGTCGTCTGCGTGGGTTGCTATAGCTGGTTTGAGGATGCATTTCTTTCGACCAATTATATGCCGTTCTCTTTTTAACGTCATACCACAACGTGAGAGGGGGCGTGGCTCCGGCAAATTTGAATGAAGAGTGGAGCTTTCGGCGCCATTTTCGAGTGAGCAGCGGCAGGAATAACAGCTGCTGAGATACGGCTTTGAGGATTTTTCTGTATTCGGATTAAATGTCAGTTAAATTATTTTTGAACATTTAAACATTAAATAAAAAAACAAAAATAATAATAATCTGGAAGTGGGACGTGGCTGAAGAGGACTGATGGATTCAACAAGAAAGCAAGTTGGAGGGCAAAGTAACGTTAGCTGAAGTGGAGACAAGAGGATACAGAAAGCTAGCTAGCGAAGCTAATTCTGCTAGCATCGCGAATGAGAATCGGCGTCCGCTTGGACCGCGGTGAAATAGCCTACTATTTCAGACTGAAAATTATTTTTTAATTAGTGGATTGCGTTTAAAAAATCTGGAAAAATTCTGAAAATAAGGTCGCGGGATGAAGAAGCGTATGTGACCGCTTGTTGTTGTCGGTTTGTTGTTTTTTCGGCATTTTTTGAACGCGCCGTTTGAGCGGGATTGGAGAAGTGGAGGAGCCGACGCAGCCTATCAGCACGGAGAGAGACAGAAACACCACCGGGGATCTCTGTCCAACACGCAGAGCCGTTTTCCAAGCAATATAACATTTTTCTATTTCAGATTTATAAAATGTAAAAGCAAAAAAAAAAAAAAACTTTTTCACCCAAACCGAAGATGGAGGACGGGTGTCCTTTCTGAATATATAAGCCATTTATATTGGATTATCAGTACTGCGATTTGTGTTTTTAACCGACTGAAAAAGTCTGAATTACTCTCCATAAGAAAACTAAACATATTTTTCATATATTTTGTGTGTATATATTTTTTAAAGTCTATTAGACGCTTTACACTACCTGACTCATCTCCTGAAACTGTAAGTAAACTGATTATAGCTTTAAATGCTTCCCTAGCTTGTAGGGATTTCATATTTGCGACACTACGTCTGATTCCAATAAGCCGTGATGGTTAGTTTTGTGTAAAAGCTGATGATGAAGTGCTGAATGGGTTGTGAAACGGAGGCGCGTCGTGATGTGGCGGATCAGCTTCACCTCGCGATGTCAACACTTGAACTCGAGTTAGTCGGAGAAGCTTAATTACATGTTTACAAAAAACAAAGAAAATAACACAGCCAACCGATACATCACAGATCAGACTCCACGTCAGAGACACAAAGCTATCCCTTTATACATCAGTGTCGCCGACCCCGTGTTATACACAGTTAGATGTAATTGTGCCAAACCCTCAACTATAGCCAACATTACAGTGTAAACTTGATCTTCGGCGCGGCGGTTACATTGTCATTTAGTATCTTTTTTTTTTGTTTGTTTGGTGCACTTCGGGGCCCCAGCTACCATTAATAGAAAGCTTTTATTTTTTTAAATCACAGTTGTCGTTTATGTTTAAGAATAGTAATTTGGCTTTTCATAAAGCTGAAATAACACCGAAAGGTCATTAAGTCATTACCGTGACACTTCGACCTCGTAATTGGTATAAGTGATGGTACTCTCCAGCTGTTTCACCCCCAGCAAAGAATAAGCAAAATAACAAAGAGAGACTTCAATATATGAAGCCAAGATAATTTATGCATTTCTAATTAGGATGCAGCTGAGGCTCTAATGAAGTACACTTACTTCTTTGTATTTTTAAACGAAGGAACTTGAAATAGGAAATATTTAGTTTCCCCTCTGAGGATTGACTCCCCTTTTCCCACTTCATTTCAACGTGCATGACAGTAGGATGCACTATTATTGAGTCAATCATGTGTAGAGAAATCTTTTTAAGATGTCAAGAATTGCTTCCCTGTATTATAGTTAAAGGAATATTGTTTTAATTGACTAAAATAATCCTGTACATTAAAATTATGCTGTTTGTTTCAGCATCATAACCCACGTGTTAGAGGAATTTCTTTATTTTTTTTCAACCTCTCCACCTCAGTAACACTGGTGTTGTATGGCCTATGCACCCAACTGCTTTACTGCTTACACATCACCAGCAAGAGTGTGTAAGCCATTATACACTAGACCACTCATTTAGTTGTGTGTGTGTCAGTGCAAGAGTTTTAGGCTAATTTTATTTTCAGCATTTTATTTGCTGGCAGTGTGTGGGTTTCCTTTCGTGGGTTTTTGGGACCGTAGGGAAACCCCCTCAACTGAACCACAACCAGTTCTATCTTTTTCACAACGTTACCTTTTAATCAGCAAGCTCACACACCCTCTTTCTCTCTCTCATGTGCTCTTTCTATGCTTTAACAGCATTTACGTTCGGTCTATATGTCAGTAATATATCATGAACTTATAATTCTGTTAGAAAATAATTTTAAGCCTAAACATGACACCATGGTTTTTTAAGGCATTTCCTGAATGTCGTATGACTTGGTAAAGCTATTAGTACAAATTCAGTGCATATGCTATGTTTATAAACGACTTGAAGAGCTTTACTCTTATAATTTCCTGTCTTGAGTTTCCTATCTTGTACCAAAATTAATCTAAATTGTGTTTTGAATCTTATTGGCTTATCCTTTATATTATGTAGCTTCTGAGAGCTTTCTCTCTTGACTAGGTGATGTATAATTTAGGAAATGTGTTTCAAAATCCAAGTCATGACTTTGGTTATCTCTTTTATTGAGTTGCATTTCTACTAAATGCTCCATAATCATTAGTTTACACCAAGGGCCAGTGTACATGTGTTGGATAAATGAATAAAATTTGAATGTTTTTTACTTTTATTTTAAAGGGTGCACCAGTGCAAAAAAGTGTATTTTAGACCAGTCTCTAGTGAAGTGTAGTGTCCATTTTGAGACACTAATGGAGAGATGAGTTTATTTGTGTACACAGATATTTAGAAAAAAAAGCTGTTGATTTGTTTAAAAAATGTTTGTGTGGCCTTACATGCAGGAAATTAGATCCTGTGCACTGGTGAGCAGCATAAAGGAACCGAGATTGTTTTAATAGTGGAGCTATTGCTGTTTTCTTGAATTTGTTCATAATGGTGTTGTCATAT
>JAOTRN010000048.1:8784351-8801521 GCA_028566695.1 Bagroides melapterus
TGGTCATTGTCACAAAGCAGCTGTACACAATCAATTCACAATCAAATCAAAATATTATGTCATGAGTAGGAGAAACTCCTAGAGTTAATTTCCCTAATGCATGGAGACTTTTGGGCCTGTAAAGGTAGTACAGATCTGAAATCACTGATGATCTGATCAGATCTGATTGGGAATCAGAGTTAGCACTAAATTATGTGAAGGTTTATTGCAATTATACCTAAGCATTGATGGCCAGCAAAGTTGCGAGTTCAGCTCATTTTCAGCTATTCAGTTTAGCTTTTTTAAACTTCAACTTTAGGCCCAAAGTATGTGTGTGTTAAAGACTGTGAGGCATGATAAGTAATTCTCATTTCCATATCTGTAATTCAGCCTCTTATGTGAGTTTTACAACATATGCCCTTTTCTTTTACTGTCATCATTCTACTCTGACTGTCACGTTCCTTGCCAGTAAAGCAGTGATGATGATGATGATGATGATGATGATGGTAGTGGTGGTATGTGGGCCTTTGAAAGGGACCATAAACATTTATATGCCATAATGTTATAAAAGAACGAGGTGGTGCATTTATTGTCTGTAAAATTGAACAATTACATTTTTTACCCGCTTTTATATGTGCATTCTTTTTATAAGTGTATTTGGACAATGACCCCATAAAAACATTTGGCACAAGTTAATTTTTCATGGCTTTGCCCATTTTTATTTGTTCAAGACAGGTTTTAAAGGGCACTAAGACATTAAGAGTGTCCTGTGTGCCTTGTGTCAGTCTAGTGTCAGGCAGCAGGAGGGAAGGAACGCTTGAGAAAGAAAGGGCAAATGACTCAGAGATCAGCAGGACCCTTTCCAAAATCCTCCTTCTTCCCCCTTCTTCTTAAACCGTCGATTTTGGAATCTTCAACCGTTACCCACTAATGTCACTGATTTTTGCCTTATTTTAATTTTTTTTTCTGTGCTTTTATATTCATTCATTTTTTGCAATACTAAGACTGGACTTCATCATGTCCACACCTCTAGCAACTTGCAATGTCAATGCTACCGTGTGCTCTGGCACATCTTGCCTAGTACCAGAGAGTGACTTTAACTTGATCCTCAGCACGGTCTTAAGCACAGTGCTCACTGTCATGTTAGCCATGGTCATGTTTTCCATGGGCTGTACGGTGGAAGTGCAGAAGCTCTGGGCACATATCCGCCGGCCATGGGGGATCTTCATTGGCTTTCTCTGCCAGTTTGGCATCATGCCTTTTGCTGCATTCGCCTTCTCGCTAGCCTTCCAGGTTCTTCCTATACAGGCTGTGGTCATCTTAATCATGGGCTGCTGTCCTGGAGGCACCAACTCCAATGTCATAACCTACTGGCTGGATGGAGACATGGATCTCAGGTGAGAGCACCAGGCAGTACTATTTGCAACAGTTATTTTAGTATTATTATCACAAATATTCAATTGGCTTAACTTGTTCCCTCTTAGGTACATAAAGAATATAACTGTTGAAATTAAACAATGGCATAATGTTCTAATCTTATAAGAGCACACCAAGTATTTTTTTTCTCCTACATGAAAGTTCTGTTTATAGAAAATCCTCAAAACAAGATTCTGTTATTGTGTGAAATCAGATAAAAACATTCATTCTCTCATCACTTGCTTTTTTTTACTATCTTGACGTTAATAAAATATAATAATAAGTAATTAATTAATGTAAGTACTTTTACAGAGAAAATTTAAAGCACAAAGTCCTCTGTCCTGAATGTTGTAATGTGAGCAAAGTTATAGTTTTGCTTTGGACTGTTGAAATGTGCAGACACTGGGGAAGGTTTTACCATTTAACCAGTAACTATAGAAATATAATATAATAATATAAAACTATACTTTTCCTTAAAGGAAGTACTGTTGTGAGAGAGAGAATAATAATCAACTACTTAAATCAAATCTGAGGTTTTGACTTTAATTGGTGGACAACTGAACATTACATTCAAATGTGATTTTTTCCCCCAAAATGGTTCAACAAAGTTGGAAGCCAACAACTGTATAGAATTTCTTTCTATGCTGTAATATTACTGTTTCCAGTCACAGGATCTAATAGGCCCACAACTGTTTCCACATGACAGTGTCCCTGTGCACAAAGGGAGCTTCATGAAGACATGGTGTGTTATGGTTGTAGTGTAAGACCCTGAGTGTCCTTCACAGGGCCCTCACTTCACTCCTACTTAACACGTTGGAAATATTGAGATATCCTCAACTGACATCATTGTCTGATCTCACTAATGCTCTGGTAGCTGAATGATTACAAATCCCCACAAACATGCTAGTGGAAAGCCTTCCCAGAAGAGTGGAGCTTATTCTAACAGCAAAAGAGGAAATAAAACTGGAATGAGATGTTTAACAACCATCAAAGATAATACTCAGGTGTCCATAAACATATTGACTATATTGTAGTTATATTGTGTATATGTCATAAAGGCACAGTAACATATCTACAGTATCTTACTTGATATATGGTTAAATTATGGTTGATATCTATATGGTTCTTTGACCTTGTCAGAAAATACATTTTTACTTAACAACAGTTGTAATCTCATATAATATTTTATTCCACACCAACAGTAATTAACTGTAGTTTATAATAGATTCCTATTCTCTAATACTGTTCACAGTCTAACCCAACATGTATCATGCAACATTCTTATATAACATTTTAGTTTCAAAAGTATTGTATGATTTTGACATCCAACCCACAGTATCAGCATGACAACATGTTCAACCATCCTGGCGCTGGGGATGATGCCGCTTTGTCTGCTCATCTACACTTCAGTCTGGATCTCACCCGATTCCATCCAGATTCCTTACGACAGCATAGGTGAGATGCAGATATGAGTGCTACATAATTCAGTATTCAATTAACTCTAAACATCAATAAGAGCAGGCTTTTAATGTATAGATCCACATAGTTAACCAGAGAAATATTTGAAAATTGTGGGAATGCTATTATTTTATTATATTCAACAAATAAAAAAAACATCACATGAAAAGAAACTTTCTTCTTTAAGTCTAAATATACAGTGTTTCTGAACTGGTTAGTATCCAAAATTTGCTTCTGGTTTTTAAATGAATTCAGATCTTAGATTTAAGTTTCTCTCTCTCTCGTTGGTAAATCTGTGTCCATCCATGTCATACTAGATGTTCTTTTATGTTCCTGTTTCATTTAAGGCATTACGCTGGTAGGTCTGCTCGTACCTGTCTCTTTGGGAATCTTTGTTAAACACCGCTGGCCCAAGGTGGCAAAAAAGATCCTGAAGGTTTGATTTACAGTGATTTTTTTTCATTGCTCCCACAATTACGTCACATATACCTTCACTGATAACTTTGTTTATGTTGATATATCTTTGTCAATCATTCTCCTTGTAATTCTCTTTTGTAGTTTGGATCTATCTTGGGCATCCTTCTGATTGTCATTATTTCTGTGGTGGGTGGTGTTCTGTATCAGTCCTCATGGATAATCGCTCCTTCTCTGTGGATAATTGGGGCAATCTACCCGTTCGTTGGCTTTAGCCTGGGCTTTTTGCTGGCTCGATTTGTAGGACAGCCCTGGTACAGGTATGATGAATCCTTATATTTCTTTGGTTCTTTGTTTAGTGCTTCTCTTGAGCCACTGTAAAACATGAAAGAATGTAATAAATTCTTATTTCATGAATAATAGGTGTTTAATAGGTGTTTTTCATATGATTTCAGTTTTGTAAATATTTAGTTATATTCCAGATGCCGCACTATTGCACTAGAGACAGGCTTCCAGAATGCACAGCTGTGCAGCACAATTGTTCAGTTGTCCTTCAGTCCTGAAGAACTGGAGGTTATGTTCTCCTTCCCCTTAATCTACAGCATCTTCCAACTTGTTGCAGCCATACTGGCAATTGGAGGTACGTTATCATAACTAAACTATACTGAATAGATGAAATAATAATGGAAATGGGATCACTTGAGGTTCAGTTGTCTCAATGTTGACCTTTAGGGTAATTTTTATGTCTCTTAATGGAATGTACATACTGTATATAGAGAGTAGGCATGGTATATTTCTGCCAGTAGGTGGACAAGGAAAGTTTTTCAGATTTTATTTATTTACCTATAAACCTACAGTACGCTGTGTTAGATTATTATATATAAATGATGAATCTTTATTGCAAATTTTCCTGACTGAATTTAAAACCTATTTCTATTCACCACCGTTATCCATTTTCTCATTGTATATTGAAAATATATATATGGTGGGTAGCCAAACAGAATTAAAAAGAAGGCAACGTCAAAGTCTCAAAGGAAGCAATGTCATGATTTGACCATCATTACAAGACGTTTCCTACATAATTACAACTTATTGCACAATGCAAAAATCAAGAAATTTCCTCGACTTACTATATACTACATTTAGAATACTATACTATACTTTCATGCTATTACCTCAACTAAAGGAGGGTCTCATAGGCAGCCACACTCCCTAACCCGGAAAGCCACTCATAAACTGGGTCTAATTATATACATTTCTTGTTCAAGTTGACAGCTTTGTGATGTCTCGTGTTTCAGGTTACAAGCTGTACAAGAAGCACTTTAAAGGAAAATTGTCTGATGAAGACAACGAGAAGGCTGATGGATCTGCTGATACTGCCTCTTATAAAGATAAGCAAGAGTATGCTTTGGAAAATGGAGGATTCCAGAGTGATGAGAATGGAAACACTGAAGGCAAGGGAACAGTCACTCAGCTATGAGCTGGCATCATCTCCACATGAACTGACTTCTGCTGGCAGAAGGGAATTTACTGCCAGCACTGTTTTGCCCCTGGCCGCTGGAATGAGCTTCCTGACCAGACATTTTATTTATTACTGTTCACAAGTCTCTGGACAAAGTAGCTTGGTGGCAGGTGGACGGGGAAACCAGTGTAATACCTGAGTGTGTCAGTACAAAGACTTCTCTTACAGCATTCATTATATAGCTTTATGACTAATGTGCATTTAAGAACATCAGTAATAGATCAGTGCATATCGATTCTGCACATTATTCTTATAACTAATTCACACTTAACAGTCTTACTGCTCAAGCATTTACACTTTCATAAACTAATTCCAGTAAAACCAAAAACAATCCATTTCTATATGAACATGTACTAATTTAGACAGACACACTGAGCACTAAGGTGACTTGCTGGTTGTTTTTTTCTTTTTCTTTTAAGGAATAGGAACAAACTAAAACTTGTGGGCACAATCTGTGTAACTTGAGCCCATAACTTAATATGTTGTGGGATATTTATATTTGGTGGGAATGGAATGATTCCAAATTCCAAATTGTTCACTTGGAGAATTTGACTGAACTTTGAAATGCTTGTAGCTTGTTGATTAGAAGCAAGATTAGAAGCAAAGGTTCCTGAATTTTCACCATTACATGACTGTGCTAGAATGTTTTAGATATTCTTTATATATTATTGACTTTTGATACCAGTGTTCAGTGTTTTCAAAATTTTTGTTCTAACTGTCTATCAGAAAATAACTAATTACTTTTGATGAAAGATTGTGCCTATTACTTTTAATAAACAAGGGATATGAACTGGACCTACAAGACTTTTAATTTAATAATATAATTCGTATTTCGAAATTATTGAAATTATTTTAAAATAGCAAAATATTTTTCATATTTTTATATTAAATTATTATATAATATAAATTTGGTAAACACTTAGACGACATTGCTCACTAGAAAGAATATGTTAAATGAAATATTACTGTGAAGGTATAAATATGATCCCAATTAAAGCACTGTGACTATATTAATTATTATTAATTAGTATATAAATAAATAATATAGGCATTTTAAAATGCACTCAACTGATTGTCTTGTTTTTTCATGAGCTCAGTTAAATTATATCATGTGCAAATAAATTTGTGTTCTTTCATCTTTGGTATCTGGATGTTCACCTTTATTTTACATCTCATTATACAGAAATTCCTGGGGGTTAAAAGAAACTCATGATATGAAACACAAGATGTGTATTCGTGGTGAAGAAGGTTTTTGGCAATATTTAGGTCTGAAAAGAAACACATGAAATACATTGTATTTTACAGTGTACTGTCCAATCTGTAATATGATAGAGAGGAAACAAAATGTTGGCTGTATTGGAACGCTTTCTTGTAAAAGCAAGTCTAAAAAAACTGATCATGAACAAAAAAAAACAGGTGTATTCTCAGTACTATTGGTTTAATTGGACATCTCTATATCAATAGAGCCAATATAAGCCAAAGGATGCTAAAATACCAATCTCATACACTTTTATCTATACCAGAAATAACATGAAGGAACATTTTAGAAGTAAAGAACAGTAACTCAAGATTTCTACAAGGATTTCTGACTGGTAGGAAAATGTATGTTTTATGATAATAAAGATTCAATTCAATTCAGTTTTTTACTGCAAAAAAAGTCCCTGTCTAACACAAATGGACCACACTTGCCAACACTTCCTCCTCTGAACTGTGATTTTTCTCATTTTTTTGATACGCTTTGGAATATCTTTTCATTCATGGTTGCTTTTCACAGATCAAAGCAAGAGCTTTCCAAGGCTTTTGCAAATGTCCTGAATCATCAGTCTAGTTGATGTGTGGTGGCTTGTCAAACATTAACAGTTTTTAACCTATGCACAGCTTAATATGTAATTTATTTTGTATACTTGAATCGAAGAATCATCAGAAATGTTTTACCAACAGACAAATTTAAAACAAGCTAAGAAGCAATTTTTGAATTTTGGGAGACATCCAAACTGATCCATTATGTCCTGAAGAACTAAATAACTTTTATTTGATGTATATTTATATTAGCAGCCTTGGGAAGGGAGCTGAAATCAAAAATCTGTACCAGAATTTTAATATATAATAACATTATATATAGCTGCAAGCATATCTTGTCAAAGCACTTTTTCAACACTCTTATCGATGGAGGACTAGATGCCCTTCCTGTTCTCGATAAAGTTGTAAATAAACCAAGCTTCTTTATTAAAATCTAATTATGTTGGTCAATTGTGGTGTGAGATAAGCTCAAACTTTGTTTGGTGCTGTCTGCATAGCAAAAATCTAATACACAGACCCACCCTGGGTAGGTCTAAAGATGCTCAATTTCTCAAAGATGCTCAAAAGAAGATCAATTTCATTGATTGGACAAAGAAGAAGAATCATGATTTAATGTTCAGCAGTTCAAAAACGATAATCTTACTAATTAGTGGTTACAAAGATTTTAGAATACATCTCACAAAGGCCCTTAAATCATGGTCTTTCACTTACCTGCAAAGTTTACTAAATTTATAAAGTTGATAAATTTTACCAAATGCTGGTGAAACACAAATATATTCTAAAATGTTTCAGTACTATTGGTTTAATTGTACATCTCCAAATCAATAACATTATAAGCCAAAAGATGCAAAAATATCATCAATCTCATCATTGTGCCCACTGCTAGATTTCAGTAAGCTGGTCTCAGGTTCCATTCTGCTTTCTTTTTGATGAAATACAACATCACTTCCTGACATCATATCTTTGTTTAAAGGCTTAACTTTTATGTACTTTCTGCATTTGTGTGATGATTTCACATTAAAAAGGTCTTTGGCTATTTGAGAATGCGTTCTGACTTTTCTAATCCGGCTTCTGACACGTCCATGAAGACCAAAAAGTGTAGTAAAACGTGTTCTGAAGTAGCATTTTGTCCTCCGCTGAAGAAAAAGGGAATGTCTTATCAAGGAAGTTCCTTTAAGCATGACATGGCAAACCATAACCCTAAGCCTCCTCAGTTTCTTCTGCACACTGGATATGAAAAAACAAAATGAGACAATGATCAAGCTCATAAATGCATACATGAATTTGCACGTTAAAAGACGTTCTGCACAGGTACCTGATTCCCTCACTCTCCAAAGCCTTTATTCTTTTGCACCTGAGGAGTGTGAAGGCAAGATAGCAGCGTTCATGATACAGCTTGCTCCTCCTACACCAGCCGATCATCTCTTTGAGATGTGCAGCCATGTCTGTACAGGAGGACGCTGTCTTCAGCTTTTTCAAGAACATCCTCTTCTGCTCGAGTACAGCAAGTACTGGAGTACTTCCAGTACTCGATTGTCCAGGAGATGCCGTCTTAATTAACACTTCAGCTGTACACTGAAAGAAGCCATACAGAAAACCAGAAATCAGTTTGGCAAATCACTTAACACACTAATTCTTTGGACATGGATTAAATCTTTATTTGCAATCAATCTGACTAATCTTTCAAGTTATTTGTAAGAAAATTACTTCTGAATCTTTAATTTGTATGCACTTCATTTAGACTACAGAATAAATGAAGTAAAATATGGCCAATAGCAATCAATAAGACAAGCTGATATGTTAATTTAAACCTAATCTTGTTTTACCCTGAATAGGAGTGCTCTTGAGTTTTCTGTACTGAAGCACCTGTCTCAGAAAGTCTAACCGTTTTGAAGAAATCAGGGATCATGTGAAATGGTCAACAATCAAACCCATCTTAAACAGTAATCTACACGTCCCAGAGAAGGGAGCCTTTGCAGCACTGCAGTAACTGAAATCTATTCTAATCCATCTATAGTCTATAAGTTCTCAGAAGTTAAAAATCAGTCTAATAACCTGTTTGGAGGTTTGCTGCAGCAGCATCTTTATGTCCAAATTTGAGGTAGATCCTACAGATGTGAAAAAGAAAAAAAAAGACCAATAAATAAAGTGGGGAAAAAAAGACAGCAGACAATTCATAAAGAAATAAGACTTACGAGAGCAAAGAGGACCGTGACGTAAAATAGACCTTCCCAGATCCATGTTAGAGGTCATTTCCTCTCTGGCTAGCAGCTGCATCATCCTCTCTTCTTCAACCCTGTTTTCCACCAGTTCGTCACTTTCTTCCTGAAACATCCTGTCAAGAAGAGAGGGTTTTGGGGTTTTCTTCATTCCAAAGGGTTCTGCTGTAGGACTCTCCTTGAGCAGGTCAGAGTAAAGAGGACCCAGAAATACTTCCAGGTCTCCAGGCAGGGTAAAGTCATTGAGGTAGGTCATGGGTTGATTTTGCTCTACCACATGGAGCAGATCCATGATGCAATGATACGTGGGCACCAGAGTTCTCAACACGCCTCTGAAAAATACCCTGTGCACAATGAATGTGAAGTATAAAGAGTTGACCTGCAATCTGCTTTGTTATGAACCGATAATTTTACAATGCCTTGTATACAGCTTAAATTCACATGAACTCACCATAATCGACTAAGCATGCTTGCCAGCACCAGGTTCAGCACAAGGAACTCAGACAAATGAATATGCTGCCTTACCAATCTGTCAGGAGATGAGTTAAGACTTTTTTATACTGCAGAGCTGTCTCAAATCTGATTGGTTTGATACATTTTCCAGAACAGGATTGCTTTAACACTAGACCGAGCTGCAAATTCATTAATATAATAATACATATTCATTTTTAATATATTGTAACTTAATATAATTAATTTCTCATTAATCTCATTAATATAAGTTTTAATATATTATAATTTCTTTTAACTAATTTACAGGCACATGTGTAGTGAATCTTATACAAAAAGGTATATTTATTTATATTGCTAAACTTTGCAGATTATTATTTGCAACTTAAAACTTCACAATCTGAGTCTACCCTGTATAGGAAAATATATATATAGTATATAGTGGTTGTCTGTAGGCAGTGGAGGATACGAGAAGGCGTTGGTGCATTGGTCTAAGGTTCTGCACATAAGGCGAGAGGCTCCCAACAGTTTAAGACAAAACCATTCCAGCATGGGCTGACTGGGAACATCACAATATCCGGCATCAACTCCAACATTCCTGCATGGAGAACACACAAGGGCCCGTATTCATTAAGATTCTTAGTTTAAATAGTTTCTCCTGCTGACGTAATTCTAAGAAAATTCTTAGAAATATGCATATTTCCT
The DNA here is from genome assembly GCA_028566695.1 of Bagroides melapterus. Taxonomy (NCBI): domain Eukaryota; kingdom Metazoa; phylum Chordata; class Actinopteri; order Siluriformes; family Bagridae; genus Bagroides; species Bagroides melapterus. The sequence continues at coordinate 8,794,315 of JAOTRN010000048.1, forward strand.
CTTAAAATTAAAGAGAAGGTCCTAGTGATTAGTTATTCATAAAACATCTTAAGCCTTAAAAGAGCTCTTAAGTTAAAAAGTGCTATTAGTAGTGAACAGGACTTTTAAGAGACTTAAGAGTTTATCAGAAGAGAAAATGACCAAAAGTTAAAGAGGGAGAAGAAATGTATTACATACAATATATAATAATGATGGTAAGTTAATAAGATGCTACTGATTAGATCGAGTAGGGATAATTTTTGTGAGCCATCACATTAGAGATAACATATATATTGATGTTTACATTTATATTTAATACATTAGTGCATCTCTAATATCATCGGTCACAACCGTAATCCCTACACGATATACTGCAGCCTCAAATATCTTAACATAGAAACAATGTGAAGGCCAATTTCAAGTGAAGTGAATAGACCAGATTTTAAAAGCGCTCCCTTTTTTATTGGACAGTTAATCACAGTCTTCAAAAGAATGTGTCATACCTAGTAACAGGATTAGCCCCACCTTCTCTCTAAGATAGAAGTTGTTGTATTTTCCTTGTTTAGAGTTGCTCTGATAGAAATTTTCAAGATAGATTAAGAGCTCTCTGTAATCATTCTTAGAATCTTTAAAAAATAATAAAAAAAAAAAAATGATAAAAGCTAGCTCTTAGCAATGGGAACAGCATTATCAAGGGCCATCCTGTCAGAATGGATATTACTCAATTCTTGGTTGGTTCAGTTACTGACTGTATAGTAGGGAGAACCCTATATCACAAATTACATTCACATTTCTTTAAAGCAAAATCAAAGAATCAGCCAGTTTTCTTCCGGGACAAGACTGTCACATTTTATTTATTTCTTACTGAGCACTTTTTTTATTTTAGATAGAGTTGGGACTTTATAGCAGGAAGTTGGCAAAGAATCATAATTTTATTACTCGTTCAGCAAGTGAGGAAATCAATTAGCTGCTTTGTCAGTTCTGTGTCTCATGCAGTCTCTCACATTTTACTGTTTTACCTTTGGATTTGATCTGGGCAAAGTTCCTGAAGATCTTGCAAGGCTCCCTGCAATTTCGTTTCCTTTAGTCGGTTAATGCATTGCTGAACCTGCAATGCACAAAAAAGCAAACAACAATGTAATTCCCAAATGTTTGTTTTCCTGCTCGAACACACCCATTTCAACTGAGAAACAATTAGCTGATCTGTTTCATCTGGGGTGTTGAGAGTAGGGAAATTTTAAAACAAGGGGATACGGATGAGAAGTTTATAAACACAATAATAAAGTAGACCTGTTTGATTGCCCGGAAAGGTTTGTGTTGTCTGAAGCTGTTATGCAGTACATACAGGATCTTGTGGAGCACGAGGGTTTCTGTGTACAGCACGCGGCTGCCCAGCAGCGTCAGCACGTTCTCACACCGGTCCACCACAGCTTCCGTTACAGCGGCTGAAATGTAACCATGTTAATAGGACAACTAGCACATCACGGGACATACACTTTAACACAAACACTAAAACTAACGTTAACCATTTTCAAAAACGCCGTACCCCACGTGTGTTACGCTCACAAATAAATAACGTCTAAACCGAGTACGTACAATCATCATACCAAAATATATCAATCATTAGAGCAGTTTCAATAACTCAACACAATACCTGTTTTTGTGTTAAAAGTGATTCGACAAGCCGCAACAACAGCCGGACACGGAATGTTTATTTTATTCCAGGGTTCAATCGCCATGTTGTTTAAAGGCGACCAGGAACTATAAGGCTTGAACACATTTAGACGGTTGCCATACCCCGCTTCCACAATCCCCCTTAAAGAGAAAACTATTTATGTCCAGAAACCAGATTGACCGTAAACCCTCTTAGCCAGAGCATGTTCTTCACCCAGGGGCACGTTGTTTTAGTCTTTAGGGCTTCAAGGGTTGTCTCCCAGAGCATAAAATTATGCATTATAGGCTGACTGAATTGCCTTATGAAATCTTTACTATAATATATCTTACAATTTACTTTATTAAAATGAATAGATAAAACATTGATAAATGTATGACTTGTGACTGAAACAAACAAACCCTAAAACATTTCTATACGGGGTCGTTCATCTAATCAATGAGTTAAGCTGACTCATTCACTGACATCATTTATTGTCATTATGTAGATGATTATGTGGACCATGGTTCATGGGAAAAAGCTTACACACTAAATTGTTAGTTTATTCAGGTACAAACCGTTGCTTGGTTAATGTACTATTTTTTAAGGGTGCCAATAAATCCAAAGTTGACTGAACAAATTTAATTAGTCTCTTCAAGAGATTAACCAGATAGCACACCAGAAGACCAGCATATTTTAAGATTCTTTTATTTACAAAAAATAATGTCAAATTCTCTGGTATTGGGTTTGCAGCATACAAAAAAGTCAGTCATGTCAGTATAGCATCAATCTTCAGACATGTTTAAGTATCCATGTCATGATTTGTGAATTGACCTCATCTAGCACAGACTCCTCAGTTCTCCCTTTCACTGCGAGTCCATGATTGGCTCTCTCCACCCAATGCACAGAGCTTGGGCTCTCCATCTGTTCCATAACACGTTCCAGAAGTTTCTGAGGAATTAAGTTCACACTGTTTATAATGATCACTATTCAAAGTTTTGATTTATTGTACAAACCAAGGTGACATCTGGTAAAAACTCTCTCAAACCTAGTACATTAAAATTTAAACTGTCTTGAGGTAAAAAGTTATCTCTGACAAACATTAACAATGACAATTTCCATGAACCAAACTCACCCTTTCACACATGTTGTCTGCTGTCCCTGATACAAAAAGCACAGGAATGTGGGAAAGTGCTCTCAGGTCCTCACTACGTTTCACGTGAGTACGTGTTTGGCTAGGAGGATGTAGAGGAAAAGACACACACAACAGACCTCGGACATTAACCTCTTCCTTGACACACAATAATCTTCCAAGAGCCACAGCAGCTCGAGCTCCCATTGAACGTCCTGAAACATAAATCAATAATTCAAAAAAGTCAAGCATTTTGTTGTGAGGATCATATTACATTTCCAGATTTATTCAGAAGCCCAGATTAACACGATGTATGAGTAGACAGCATATGGTTTACAGTGCCCTGCAGAGCCAAGGACTGTACACTCACCCCCAAGGAAAATGTTACTCAGCGTAAACCTATCAAGGTTTTTCATGTACAACTGTAAAAACAAAAAAACTGCCTGTGAGATAACGCATGAGCAAGAAAGCAATGACCGGGACTAAAATATTATTTGTGCTTACCACGGCTGCTTCATAAGCCTTCACTCTGTGCACCAGATTCAGGCTTTTACATGTGAACCGAAGGCAGAGCAAACCAGAAGAGCCACCAGCTTGTGCTAGTGACACTAATGGCTTCAGGTTCATATCTCCCCCTGCTCCATGTGTAAGGATGAGAGCTGTTTGTACACATTGTCTTTCAGGAACCGTGAGAGTACCACTTAGCTCTTTAGATCCAAATGGTATTGACACCTTTTCCTAAAAAAAATTAGAAATTTGTACAGGTGAAATTAATTCTAGCAATTACCTAGAATTAATTTGGTGACAACATGAAAATGGACACGTTATAAATCCAGTCTATCAAAACAGTGTTCATATTAAAGTAAAAAGTAATAGTGAGATTATTATGGGTAAAGCACCCATTTTATACATTTACTGTAAATTAAAGAACTGATGTTCAATATTATTTACACATACTGCTGTAAAACATGCATTGTACTTCTTGAATAAACTTGAAAAGGTATTTTACAACGACCACCCACACCAAAAATTAACAAGGTGGTTCCCGTAAAACCCTGTATAGACGTGACTTCAACGAAGCAGCACATTCATCTAAGACACTAAATTGAGATGTGTTTAGAAAATCAAAACCACATTCATAATGTATATTCCTAACGGCAAAGGTTTGAGCCACACCATTAGCCAATCAGACGTACAACATGCTCACATTTAACTATTAGCCCACAACATTTACAAGCTTAAAAACACGTAAACAGTAACGACATACCCACTACATTTCCTACCTCACTGAAAACCACCATCTTCGTTCAAGTTTCATCGCTTAATAAATGACACCACGGCACTGCTCTATATCGCCATCTTGTGGTAAGGAAGAGCATTAAAATACGATGCTCCGTATCATACACGTGCTGAAACTTCTCTGAATTAAATAAATAATAAAAAAAAAACATATTAAATTTGGTATTAGTTTGGGTCTAGTATGTGTAGGTTTATTTTGTGTGGTTAATTGTTTGGGTCTACTATGTACAATGACTCAAAGCATTAGTGATACCAGATCAAATCCAGTCCGATCTACGAGTCATTTAAAGATATTAGATTATTATGTAGAACTGCAGTGCAGTGAATTATTACATGTAACATTAATTATTATTCATTATTAATTATTTGTGTTAGGCTCCATATTTCTCTTTTTTTTGTAAGACCACACGCTTACTGTTAAAAGAGTTAGACTTAAAATAATGTTGGTATTACCAGCAGGCTAGTGCTTTGGCTGACACCACAATAAAACTGAATTAATCAGAAATTTCACCTGTCATTCAGTACATTCAGCATAAACAGTACATATATAAGACACAGAGAATAATAAAGCAACATCAGGTAGTCATGTTGGTATAAAATACCATATGTCTTCATAAAATATGTCTTCAATGAGGAAGAGATGCCCTTCTTCATGTCCATCCTGACATACATAACATTAAAAAAAAAATGCTTCTTGCTCCAGCAAACTCTTAACATTGCCTGTTCATTGCATATGTTTACTTTGTGCTTTTGAGAAATCAAAAATCTAGTTTTACAAATGAGTACATTTAATATGAAGATTTTTTTAAAAAAAGGAACTAATACATTATAAATAATGACAATGGAATATACATGGAAAAAGCACTGAAAATGTGGAGAGGCGCTTGTTTCAATAAGATCCACACTAGGGATTGTGATCCGAACGTGAAGAATCAGAATAATAAGGCAGTTTTCCATTTTTTTCAGTCAGTAAATGGACCCTTTAAAGTTCATCTTTGACCTAAAAAAATGAGGAAAAAACTGGATTAAAAACGTCATGAAATGTATTTCAAGGACAATGTCAGTTTGTGGTTCATAAAATGTCATGTAATGTCATGCATTTTTGAGCAATGGGTTGTAAACAATCGAGCGACTGTCTATGCAGTTTGCACAATATTTCACTGGAATGATGACCAATTTTAAGTCATAAAGATGATAATAAAATGATCTTAAAATGTCAGTGTTACATGGTTTATGTGAATGAAATATATTCATCACTTGCTGAGCCAGTGATTTTCTTACTCATTAGAAATTTAAAACCTCAGTATGCCTTTAAGTCACTTAACACTTATTTAATGTTTAATATATTACTCCAGTAAGGTAGTGTACACAAACACCCACACACACACCTTTGTCCTATGGCATTGGCATGGAAAAAGCTCATCTTTGGGCTGCTCTACCAACTCCATACCATCACGTATTTTAGGTTCAGTTACTTGCAGTTTTCCATACTCCTATAGAATATACACAGAACGACAGGTAGATGATTACACAAATATACATACATACTTTAATTGCTATTTAGGATCCTACAAAATTCCACACCTTAATCCTACACTGTTTTACAACTAGAAAATGCTTTGAGGTTGAAATAAGAGTTTAAAGATTAATTGCTGCAGTTGACTTTGCATTATTTAACGTCTGTGTCCTTGAAGTTATGACAGAAAATTGCTGTGTAAAGATGGAAGATTAGATATGCCTTCTGCACAGTAAGTTGCTCTGGTTAAGACTTTTACCAACTGTTATACAAATGAAAATCAAAATGTAAATATGCCAAGATATATTAACTGATAAGCAAGATATATAAGCTGAAGAGGATGCGATGGAGATAAATTATTACAGGTATTCAGTAGCATGTCTACAGGTACAGAAAAAAGAGTTAAGATTTAAACCCACAGCTGCTCAAACAGCACTGCTGCCAATAATCAGAAATGATTTATAATAATAAGACTTGGAAATAGGGCTTGTGGTGCTATGTACCAAGGAACCTGATCAGGTCTATCGAGTCATGGAAATGTATCCAGTATTTAAACATCAGTGTGTGTTTTAAACCCATGATATCATAAAACCTATATATGCCAAAGATAAGCAAAACCCAAGTAACCCAAAGGCTTATGACATGATGTGAAAAAGCCTCGAGTTAATACCTGGAGGAGTTTAAAGTAGTAACAGAATATACTGTCACCCATCAGATGGTTACGTGCAAACTGTTGACCAGACTGTGCAATATTCCTAGCCTGCAAAGTAAAGCAAAGAATACAGAAATTTAAGAGGAAACTTTTTAAAACAGTGAACAAATGTTGTTATTGTTTTTAACAACTTTTTATATTCATTATGGCTGCGGTTAGGATTTTACTGCCCATCCATTTGGCCTCAATATATTGAAGCATCAAAACAAACAAGTGAATCCTTTCTGTTTTAAAACCACAAAACCTTGTTAATTAAACAGTAATAAAGCTTTGTGGTATAAATAAGGTAGCGTTGTAATGGATTTTAATGTGTGGCAACTGTATTTGTTCAGGTTTAGATTAGTGTTTGATCATTTTATGCACTTTGCTAGAATAATTTTTACTCAAACAGTCTTGCTAAGCATGAGAACTTTCCTTTCTGAATGAGTTTAGGAGAGAGAGAATATTGTACCTCTTCATCATGGACTTTAGCCCACTGTATTTTCTCCAACAGGTCACTGAGATCTGCTTTAATGGGGATGTAGTGAACCCAGGGCTTGAGCTGGCTGTAGAAGTGCTCATAGTATATGGAGTCCTGCTTCAACACCACACTATCTCCAGCCAGAAGGTAGGGCATTCGATACGCAGCCACTGTGCCATCAACATTTATCTGATACTTGTACTGAAAACAAAACAAAACATCAAACTCTGTAGTGGCATTACACATCCATTTTTCAACTTTTCCATTAAATGAAACCACTCCTCCACTGATTCAGTCTGACTATTTACCCATCCATCCATCCCTCTATCTATACAACCATAAACCAACACATACAGCTCCATCCATGCATATACAACAACATCCACTCAAGTGTTTCATACGTTCCGTCTATCCATCCTTCCCTTCACTGTTCTATCTATTCACCCATCTATTCATCA
>JAOTRN010000048.1:8827250-8839683 GCA_028566695.1 Bagroides melapterus
ATAAACCTTGCAAGTAAGATTATTAATTTACATAAAACGTTTATGTTCATCCAATTTCTGCTCCTCTTATCCTACACAGCGTTGCGGGAAACCTGGAGCCTGGAGCCTATGCCAGGATACATGGGGCAGAAATAACATTTTCTTACACCACAACCAATTTAGATATCGCCAGTCAGCACTAAGAAGGAACTCGAAAGAGAATATGCAAATTCCAGGCACTCAGGGCAGAGGTGGGATTCGAAATCCCAATCAGAGCTATAAGGCAGTACAGTATATAACACGGTGCCCAATAAAATACATGTTATTTGAAGAAATCTCAGTAGTCAATAATCATTAGACACAGTTCATTGTGCATTGGGCAGTGATTTGGTGACATCACAGCTGGACTCACTTTGTGTGTGTTGCATTGTTAAGCGTTCATTATGTTCATACAGTGGAACTTCATGAATAGCTATAGGAATCCAGGAAGCAAGCATCAGGACAGAATCATCTTTGAGGATGACTCAAATGATAGGAAGGGTAAATTAGGATCCTTTTCACAGGATTCTTTGTGGAATTGCTCTGTGTCACCCTGTAATTTACATGAATTACTGATATGATTTTGTTCTTTTCAGCCTTCCCCATTCTTCTGCTCCTAAAAAAAACACACACTGGAATATTAAAGCTTCATTTTGGAGCCTGGATTCTCATTCATTCATTCATTCATTCATTCACTCATTCATTCACTCATTTCTCCTTTACCCATCTTGAATTTCTCTTCCTTGACTGTGCTCATGTTCACAATGCAGTGTACTTTTCCACCATTTCTGTTGCTCATGCTTCATTCAGACCTCATGATGAAAAAGAGGCCCAGATGAAAGAGGCAATATTTCATTCCTTTTTGAAATTATGACAGTTTTCAAGTTTAAGCACACAAGATGAACACCGTAACAAGACCTCAGGATTATAAGGTTCTTAAAATTCTGCAAAACCTGTTCCATCCGGACAGAATTTTGGACACGCTCAGGAAATACACTTAAAAATACTAAGGAAATCTCAAGAAATAAATATCAAGTGCACATGCAGTTTTGCCATTCTTTCTACCATGCTTTGGACACAGCCTCACAGTCCTTCTGCATTCATTCGGTGTTTGCTTGCATGAGGTTTCATGAGGTTAGGTTATTGGAAAGACAGCTAATTAGCAAGATATTTACAGGCTCTCGATAAATATTGTAGCATCAATGGAAAATCTCGATTTATAAATTTGAAGAATGTTACAGAATTTTGAGACATGATTTTTGGCTGACGCCTTTGGCTATGTGATATAGCTGCCTCTTGCTAATGATTTGGATGATGATTTAATTCCAAAGGCAAATTAGCTGATGCAAAACCCATATCAACACAGACAATCTGCAACATAAAATGCAAGAGAACATCTCCATATTGTCCACCAGCACATACATACATACACAAGCATGGATGAGGCGTAGCGCTAGGGAAAGGCAAGCGAGTGAGCGTCCATGAAATAAAGTATGATCGATTAATCTTTCACTCTCACAAACTCACTTTCATCCATCTGGACCTCAGGTCTTAATCCTAAAAGTGACATCAGTTCCGTTACCTCATCCTTTCCTCTATCTCGCTTCTTGCTGATCATCTAGTGTTTTAGTACACAGTGATGCTTATGAAGGCAGCTTTCGTGACCACTCATCATCCTCCTCGCTTTCACACAAACACACACACACACACAACTGCACCCATGCCAACAACCACCCACTCGCCTCCCACACACCTGCACACACATGGAAACTTGACATTGTAGAGCTGCGAGAGAAGATGAGAAGCACTAGCAGCTAGGTACAGCTAGGCAACAGGCACTACGAGCGTGACTATTCCTACAGCAGCATGCCATCTACCATCCAACCGTTCCAAGTGTTTCGCATCTTACCATTGTCCAACAGGTAAAAGACAGGACTGTAATGGCTGGCACGTAGATTGGACACAGGCTCCGCCGTGCCACGAGGCTCGTTGTGTACGTAGGAGGAGTACGGCACTGGAAATCAGAGAGCCACAACAAACACACACACGCACATATAAACACTCAATCAGACCTGCACGCAAGCACATTGCATCCAAATTTGGGCTGAAGATTAGAAGAACTTGTGCAAAAGAACCATTTGTAAAGTACAAAAGAAACATTAAAAAAAAAAATCTAAAATGTCAGTGAAAAACTGCCAGTGCCAAAAGCTAATGTAGTCGTACAGTCATGGGAAGAAAAATGCCAGTACTGGTGAAGCATAGGAATAATTTTCTCCTGGTAGAACAGAACTCTGCTAGTTTAAGGGAAAATTCAGTACATGCTTTTGAATTTTGTGAATTTATGCCACTAAACAAAGAATATGTTTGCCAGAGATTCTGTTTTCTTGTAAGATTCGGATCCTAGACATTTAAAGCATTCTTGCAATTGGTTGCAAGGTTTTATTACATTATGAAGAAAGGATGATAAATCTGAGCTGATTCATGCATGCACTGAGTCAAAATCAAGTCCTAAAAACTCAACTTTCTTCCAAATATAGCTGTTGTGTTTCAACCTCACAGGTGAGCCACATATAACGAGCATGTCTAAAACTCTTCCTGCCAGAAGCTGTCACCTTGTCATCTCTCATCCTATACTGTTTTTTTTTTTTTTTTTTTTTTCCTTGTTCCTTGTTTTAGTTGGAACCTTCTGCTTCTAAATATAACTCAGCAGGTCACCATCAATGGCTGACATTTCAGCTTATTAGCCACCTGGCAGAACACCGGAGTCAACACGAGGTCAGAGCGAGCCGCAGAAGAACTCGACAACACGGCAAACAACAAAGCGCAACAACCACACACCAGCCGGCACCCTGAGGGAGAACTTCAAAGAGAGACGCAGCCCCAATTACCGAAGCTGATGGAGAGTAGGACAGAGAGCTGGGCAAGAAAAAAACCTGACACCAAATCACAAAGGAATGGAGAAATAACTTTCAGAGATTAGTGGGAAACTTTAATGTAAATAACTGTAAATAATACCACATAAGTGTTAATTAAAGCTGTTGCTTGTGCAGTATACACACAGCAATACACCAACAGTGAATCAGTAGCTTAATTTAATGTCCCAAATGATAGTGTACACAGGGACCTGGTTTGCAGGTGCTACTCCAGCCTTTTTTTCTTCTTCTATCTTCTCCTATGAGAAAATTACAGCGCAAATTACCTACAGTTTTTGACCAGCTATGTTGGGGTCTGATAATTTTAGTCCCATTGGGATAAACACTTCTGTGATTTGGCAGAAAGATGCTGCTGGTTTTTTGACAGCTGTTGCTTAGCAGTGTTTAGCTGCCTAGCCACCATATGCTTAGGAACCGTGAAGAAAGCTTGGAAGAATTTCTTACCACGTAGTACATGAGATTACTGATTACACAAGTGGGAATTTTGATCATATATTATACAGTTATAGAAAGGAAATGATTAATAATCACACTATCCAGTGTCACCCAGATGGGTCTGGTTCCTCCCAGGGTTTCTCCGTCATATCGCCTCAGGGAGTTTTTTCTTGCCACCATTACCTCTGGCTTGATCATTAGGCAGAAATTGGTATCCTAAATATATATTTTTCTGTAAAGCTTTTTCGGATGATGTTAAATGTGCCATAGAAATAAAACAGAATTGGATTGAATCAAATTGAATAGTAATGTCAGGGGTTACTGGCACAGTTTCATGCCAGACCACTAGAGGAGCCTGACAAGTGGTTTATTCATGTATCACTGTTTTACTCCCACGTGTGCAGTGCCACGCCCTTTCGTGTGTTTCCCCTCTATCTTACATGTCCCTTGTTTTCCCTTGATGTCTTGAACTATATACAGGCTGTTAGTATCTTTAGTCTTGCAACATACTGAATCTGAGCTAATCTATTCAAAGACAGATTTAAAAGAACTTTTGTACGTCGCTCTGGATAAGGGCTTCTGCCAAATAACCTTAATGTAATGTAAATGTATACAGTACACCTGTCTTGTTGTCTTGGTCATTGTCACTCATTATATTTATATATGTTGATCTTGATGAGGTTACTGTGTGTGAGCAATAAGACCGGACACTGTGTTATCCAGGTTTTTATGGCATATTCATGTTTTGTTTTGGGAATGTAAGTCTCCATGTCATTATTGACATTTAATGTAAGTTGTGTTAGTCTTTGTTTTGTTAAATAAAAGCAGTGCATGTATTGAACTTGTGATCTGCTACTGAGGGTGATCAAGCTTATGGAAGAGAACTGAGTTCGGTCCCTGCGCATTACAAGTAATTTGAGTTCATTGTGTTCACTTTCATTTGGAGAAAGAAAAGAAAAAAAATGTAAATGTTGAGTTTGTGATCATTCTCTCTTCTCACAGCCATTCTGTGTTGAAAAGAAGCAGTCAAACTGAATATTATAAAAACTATAAATAACAGTCATTCAATTAAAAGAGGAACAACATGTAAAAAAAAGAATTTGCTAGATCAAGGCCATCAATTCAAATCCACCATCAAACCAATAATCTGTCCTCGACTGACAGACGAATTAAAAGAACGTCAAAGGAACGAGTCATGACATCTTTTTTCAGAATTATAAAATGGAGGGATTTTTAATTATAGCAGCCTTTTTTCTTTACAAAACAAGCAAGTCGGCTACAGTTATGCTAAAAGAAGCTAACACTGCATGCTTGCTAGCACAATATTCTGCTACAGCAAGGATAATGCTGATGTGACTTCTGCTTTCTGGAATTCTTATCTTTCTTTCTGCTACCATGTGAGGAACGGGAAAGTACATCTAGGAAATCTATTGTTAAATCTTTGACAATGTCTTCTAGTTTAGAAATGTTAAGAGAAAATGTATGAAGATGCTATCACGGGGGAAAAACGTGTCTGCTGCATATAATTTGAGAGAAAATAGAAATAAGAAAAGAGGTGGTGGAAATATTGTTTTGGGAAGACGCAAACAGTGAGAATTTTCAGTGAGAACCGGACAGTACTAAAGAACAATATAGCTAAATTTATACCTCTAGGAATAATTTTTTTTTGCCTAAAGGAATCATGTTTGTTTTTATTTTTGCTGCTCGTATCAACCATTTGGGTAGAACATGAAAATAATTATTCCTTATCAAAGCATTATTATTGCCCTTACATTTTGCCCTCACTCTCCCACACTAATAGATAATAAAATAGATTCAGGGATCTGTTGTACATGACTGATCCAATTGATTTCCAATTTGACTCTCATTGGTTGTTGCTTAAACATGCCTGAAAATATCAGAGGCTCAGCGATATTGAAAGAATATCGAACAAACTGTGCAAGCAATCAGCGCAGGAGTGCACAGCATGTACATACTGAGCTCGTGGATAAAGTCACCAAGCAACAAGGGCTGAAATCATGTAGCGTGAACTAAAATATTCCTGAACACTAGATTGTCCCCTTAGATACATGCTAAAAACATCTGCCCTACAAAAATGTAACAGCTGCTCAAGCAGTTTTTCATTCATAATTCATTTTCTCTGGCTCAGGGCTACTTGCAGACTCATAGTGAGGATCGCAATAAATAAAAAACATGGAAATAATATCTTAGCATGATGAAATATTCATAGCAACTTCCTCTTAATATAATGCATAAATAGCTCCAACAGTGAGTGATGGTTTTTGAAACACATCTGCCTGTGAGTGCCTCTCCCACACATAATACTTATTTAATAGAGTGTTGTGCAGACACTTAAACACCTACAATACACATGGACACACAGGTGGTACCCACCTACCTACTCACACACATATACACACACACAGTGCGAGAGTGTCAAAACACTCAATCTGTCTGTGTCCCCTTTATCTCATTGTACTGTTATTCAGTGACTTTTAGTGCTTCAGGACGAAATTTTGGCTAAATTCCCTGTCCAAAAATGTGACGCAAAATCTCAAAGGTAAGCAGCACCAGCATACACAGTCACACACACACACACACACACACACACACACACACACACACACACACACACACTTCCTTCACTTCATTTCTGTCTTTAACCATTAGCTGCAGGCTACATGGCTTTGCTAGTGGTCCCCTGCGGTCCCATCATTCAAGTAGACTGCACACAGTACAGAGAGAAAATACACCAATGCTCAGAAGCTGAGAGAGAGAGAGAGAGAGAGAGAGAGAGAGTAAAATAGATTCTTTCTTGGCTACAGAAAGTAGGGTTTCAATACAAATGCATCAAGCATCATGCATCAAAGCTACCATGTCCTTGAGATCTTCAGCAAATGTTATAGAAAGCCAACATAAAATACGGGAATGAGATAGAATGAGTGAAAAATGCACACAGGAATGGAGAAATAAAATGAAAGAGCGGTTAAAGAGAGTTTGCAAGAAAAGATATTACATTGATCATCTTGTCTTTAATCAGAGATAACAAACTTGTAAGACAATTTTCATTATTAAATTCTTCTCTTGGGGAAATTCATTTGAAGGGAGATAAAACATCAAAGTATGAAAATCTGAAGCTTTTGTAAAGAAATAGTTGATAGTATCGCATGCTATTTGCAAATGATATTGTCAATGTCATAAAGTACAAGAAGCATTCGTTTGTTTATTTATTTATTTATTCACTGCTTTATCCTAGTTAGGTTTGTGGTGGATGTGGAGTCTATCCCAGGAAAGACTTTTTTCACTCGTGTGAAAGTCATGGTCTTCTAGGTTTTGTAGAATTCCAGTAGGATTAGTAGTAAATAATGTGGGTGTGGCTTTCAAGCAGAAATGTGGGCGTGGTTACCTGAGGTGGGTGATTTGCTTCTTTCCAGGTCCAAAGATACCTGGTTATCAGAAAGTTCGGTAAGGCCTGTCGCAGCCAATCAGAGAACACAGAAGGCAGTGACACAGGAAGAGGAAGCAGATAACAAGAGCAATTGATTTCAAACAAATACGAATTATATATAAATATATATATATATATAAAGATCAGATATATCATAATGATGTCCAAGGTGGTGCACCTGTAATTCTGGAGTAAACATAAGGATCTGTGACGAGACCTCAGTGATAAGACATGTTACTTACATTACATAGTTTTCCATTAATTATTATAATGAAATGAAGTATTATATTACAATATTATAAATATATAATAGATTTCAGTACTATCATCAGGCATGGAGACTGACACTGACTGTAAATCATGTAAAAGAATACTGAGTCACTAATAGCAAAGACGAGTAAACCCTCCAGAAGCAGCTGTGCACAACCACATCATAGGGCTATAGCGTGTGAAGGTGTGTGAGAGTGTGTGTGAGTAAACATTCACTGCTCAAATATGATGAGGCCTGCACTGCAGCAACAACTTCCATCAACATCCATCACAAAGCGAGATGGCGAGACAGACAAAGAGTCAGAGAACATTTCCCATGAGAGGGACATTATCATAGGACTAACTCTTGAATAAATGCATGAATTTGTATCCTGCATTTACATATAGCATTATGATCCATGGCACAGAATCAGTGCAAGCCTCATTTAGTCACAAGCACAGCAAACACTGCAATCAGGGTTGAGGAAAATTGACCCAGGAGCATAACTCCTCTCCATAACCATTATAATGATTTCATCGTACAGAAATGTTTAACTTCATTTTTCCCACAGCTGTAGAGCTTTTTTTTTAAATTGCTCAGCGCTCAACAATGAAATGAATTATCTTATTAAAAAAATGCAAGCCTACAAGAATTAAAGCCCAGTTAGACCAAAAAAAGGTGAATAACTGATTCATTTATGCTAGCTCCTAAAATTATTTAATATTAACAGTGTGTGAATTAGTGCTCTGGTTCTTTGTTACTTTGACTGATCGTTGCTCTTTTGAAATGTTTTATTAATGTTCAGTGTGCTGGGAGAATTTCTGAACCCTGATTGCTTCTCTATCACTTAATAAATGCTTAGAAAGAATACAGAGCATGAGGTGACTGGATGTTTAGGAGTTCCTGCTTATGTCCTGTAGCCACTAATTGCAACTGAATTAACCCTTAAATGAATAATGTGGGTTTTGATTAATTTTCACCTTCACGGTGTTCAACAAATGCGCTATTTTAAAAAATGATAATTAAACAAAATGATCTGTAAAATTATAAGATATTTAAGAAATATGAAATTTGCAGCACAATTTTTAAAATAAGGTCTGTCAAATTTTCAAAATGAAAAAGAAAATCTTGCATATTGTTTACAACATTATGATCATTCAATTTGATCAGTTAAAAAAAATAAACAGCTTTAAAATGTTATGTTGAATAAGCCCTGTATTTAAGGGTTAATTTTATATCAGATGTTCTGTTAATCTTAATTACCCTTAATCTTGTTAATCCTAATATTCTCTGTTATACTGTATATAATCTATTAAACACATAGTTACTATTCTACTTCAAAACAGAATATTTGAAATATTTAATCAATCAATCAATCAATCAATCAACATCCAATCAACATCCAATCACCTCAACATGTACCATCTGTGGCCACTTCATCCCCACCCCATGGCGGCTTCTCCAATCACTTACTCTGGTAGGAGGTACGGATCCGTTTCTTTGAATCTGAATAAAAGTTAGACAGGCCACGCATGCAAAAGTCTGTGACAGCGCCCCCATGCCCAAGCACCGCCACCCACGAGAGAGAGAGAGAGAGAGAGAGAGAGAGAGAGAATGAGGAGAAGAAAGGAGAGGAGAGCAGAGGAGAGGAGAGAAGAACAAAAAAGGCTCCAAGTGAAAAAGGGGAGTCTGACCGCGGCTGCGAGTTCACTGTTTAATGAGTGGGTGAGAGGAAAAAAGAACTGTGAAGAGGAAGAATGTATGTGAAAAGGAGTTAGGGATAGAGAAAAGGATAGAGAGAAATTCTAAACTCTGTCCCTGACATTAGACAACCTGCACACTCTTCTAGTCTGGAGTGTTTTCATCTCTACTGTGAATGTCTTTTTTTTTTCTTTTTTTTTTTCTTGAGCAGAATTCATTTAAAACTAAATGGTACTTTATGGTCTGGTACTAATTAAATATTAGTGACTTTTTAACCAACTATCAATAATTAAGGACAAATTGATTGAATTCTGAGTAAGGAACAATTTTAATCTGTCACAGCAATACATCACTCGCTTCAACGAATTTCCTGATGATGGACTCACAGTAACATATATAAATATGTAAACAGCTACAAGAGCATAGTATCAAACATGGTGAAGAACATGAAATGAAGGAAGTATCTCTCTTATTCCTTAATCTCCTTATACAAATAAATTTATAGATAAGCAAAAGACAGTATTCTCGTTTTATGTGAGTTTCTATCGTTCCGTCTTTCACTCCTGACTAAAAAAGCAGAGGGTGTGAGTGAGTGCTCAACCAACGTCCCTCTTTATTTAAGGGCTTACATAAGCAGGGGATCAAAACCACTGCTTGCCAGGACCAAATGACCCTTCTGCCCAGCTCTGAATCTCCATGCTGAGCATCATGCTGGCTCTGGGCTCTTCATTTTCTAAAGATGTTGATTTCTGAACAAAACTATCTGAGCAACTGCTGTGAAAGGAGTCAGCTTCTCGGCAGCGTCCTTTGGATGGCGAGTGAGACGGATTCTTTGTGGTATTATAGCGGCTTCTTTTCCAGTGTGCCCAGGTGTTGTTAGGATGTGTGGTGTGAATGTGGACGAGCGTATTTGTATGCGTGTCGGTGTGTAATGAGGGTTGGGGAGAAGAGGAGGAGCAGAGTGGTAGAGGATCAGTTTGGATTAGTAGAAGTGCGTCCTTGTGACAGTGACAGTGACTTTTGGCTGTCAGAAGTCGTGCTCAAGCATTATGTCAAAATGGACAACATGCGTAGAATGCATATCCGTAAATATGGCCTGTCTCATGCAGTCAGAGAGAGGGAGTGTCTCTGATTGTGTGTATGTGAGTGAGTGTAAATGTGAGTGAGTGTAAATTATGTGGGAGTGTGACGGAGAGAGACAAAGAGAGACAGAAGACTGACAGAAAGCAAACAGACAAGACAGTGAAGTGAAGTGACACTACATATGTCTGTTATGTAATAGAATGTGAGTGGGTGTGCATGTGTGTGTATGTGTGTGTGTGTGTGTGTGTGTGTGTGTGTGTGTGTGTGTGTACCTGATGTGGACTGGCGGTTCTTGCGGGGGGAACGTGTGAGCCGTTGGAAGGGGTCAGCCGAGCCATACAGCTCCAGAGTGCTCATGCACACTATCACTGTCTTCTGCAGATAATCCACCACTGCCAGACCATTACAGTTACCTAGAGCTAACCTACACACACGCACACACGCATACACACACACACAAACACACACACAAACACACACACACACAGCAAGACACAAGACAGCTAAATCGTCAGTAAATAACATAGCAATACAAATAGATGCACACAAACAGACGCCTCTGTCAGCAGGCTCCACCCACTCCTGTCACTCTACCAAAATGATTGGCTGTTTCTCAGCTGCTGCTCAAGCAAACAGTGTTTATGTCCGTAGTTTGTAAATGGCTGTGGGCGGCTGAATTTGCAGAGCGGAGCTCATTTAAATTCAAAAAGCCTTTTATGTTAGCTTCTATTCCAACAGCGCTGTCCTTTGATCACGTTTGTCCGATGAATGTCTCATGCTTTTATGGTTGATTCAAGGAGAAGGTTAAGGGCAAGTTCTTATTCACATTCAATAAGTGTATGGTGTCCATTTTGTAGATTACATCACACTGCAGCATTTATTATATTAGCGGTATAAATTATTGGACAGGGGAGGTAGCTCCAGGGTCCCTGGTTCCATCTTGACTTACTAACTGTGTGGAGTTATGGATGTTCTCACCATGATTTCATGGGTGTCATCTGCATTTTCTAGTTTTATTCAACATTCCAAGAACATTATAGTGTTAAATTGTACACTAAATTGTCTGTAGTGTGAAAGTGTATATATAAGATAAGATAAGATAAGATAAGATAAGGTAAGGTAAGGTAAGATAAGACTTTATTAATCCCAATGGAAATTGCTTCTCCAGAGATTGCTTAGGTTAACAAATATAAGGAATAACAACATTGTCAGGTTCTCGGAACAGGGAAGCAGACCCAAACGCAGGGATGACATCCAGCACGATTTATTAACAAAACTCAAAAAACAGCACGCAAGACAGGACAAAAAACAGACAGGATAACGTGAGGAAACCGCGGCGACAATGCAGCACGGCGAACTTAAATACAACGGAGATAACAAGACACATTGGGAACAGGTGTGCAGAAAGGGGAGGAACAAGACAAGGGCGGGGCAGACACGTGATCAAAACCAAAACAATAACAAAAACACATGACACGTGACAGGAGGCGACGAAGCCTCCCACATACACCTTTATATATATATATATAAAGGTGTATGTGGTGTCCTGCGATGGACAGGCATCTGATCTAGGGTGTGTTCCTGTCGCACGCTCAGTTTTCCCACATCCCTAACCCGAGATAATGTGGTGAATGAAGAATGATTGAATTTTTGGATGTCACTGCAGGGTTCATATTAAAAAACAGAGACTAAGCAAGAGAATGACTCTAGGTAAGCTATGTGGGAATGGGGCTACTCACAGGCCGTAGGCAGAGTTTAAATCCAGGCTGGTGATTTGCTGAGGTGGCTCTCCATCAACCCATAGCAACTGGATAACAAGCTCGGCCTGGTAACCAGGTGGCATCCAAATCATGCGATCTTTTACCCTGAGAAAGATAATAATTATTATTTACATAGGGCACAAATAAAATAATGGTGAAGCAACTCTGAATATGGACTAAAATCTAATAGTTTGAAACTGTATAAAGCTTTGCCCTGTTTGTCAGGAGAATATGGGTTTGAATCTTGTACATCTGTGAGTCCCAGATATCAAGATAATTGGCCTTGCTTTCTGTGAGGAAAAACTATGTCCTTGTTTCTCTTTCCCTCTGTCAATTAGTGTGACACTAACCAATCACAAAAGGGTAGGGCAGTTAGAGCTTCACCCTCACTTTGTATCTGGCTTGTGATAAGGTAATGGGATGGGAAGTGGCAACAAGCAAATTGGGAGAAGATTCCGGTTAACATGCAACCCCTCATAAAAGGTTAGGTGAGTTGTCACTCACTTTAGGCAGGGGATGCTGTCTCTGCTATCTGGAGTGTTACTGCGTGGGCTGGGGGGCTGCGGTGAGTGAGTTCCCACATCTGTTACACATACTGTATTTTCTGTATCTGATGGTGAAATTACATCCTCCATATCACACTGCAGACGCACTTCCAGAGCCTAGAAGAACAAAAACATATATCCAAAAAATATAATTTACATATATATTTAATAAATAAATAAAAAATATATATATATACAGGGTGGGCCAAAAGTAGGGTTACAGTTACTTCATAATCTGCTTCACCTTCACAATCACGTTT
>JAOTRN010000048.1:8874343-8886909 GCA_028566695.1 Bagroides melapterus
TCTCTGCCACTCTCTCTGTCTGTCTCGCTGCCCCTGTCTCTCTGTCTGCCACTCTCTGTCTCTGTCGCTCTGTCTGCCACTCTCTGTCTCTACCGCTTTCTCTCTCTTTGCCCCCCCCCTCTCTCTCTCTCACACACACACACACACACACCACTGCAGCTCCTCTAACTCAGGGTGTTCCCCTGCAGCAGGGAGGGGTCGTCGCCGTGTCGGCGGCAGCCTGATGAAGTCCTTCTTGCTGACTCATCAGTCTGGTACCGCAAGGTGCTGATGCTGCAACCGATGCAGTTACCGATAACTGCGAGGAAGTTGAAAAATGTCTGGCCTAAGCTTCCTCTTAATGCTGCGTTTTGTGTTTATATGAACACACACACACAAATCCTAGTCCTTAATCACAGTTACAGATTGGAGCAGAACACGGTAATTTGTTCCTGTAGCAGAGGAAGAAAGGTGGAGGAAATTAATTGTCTTTAGAGTTTAAGCTGCTGGAAAGCAAGCTATTTGAGGTTTCCTTTTTTTTTACATTCCAAATGCAAAAACATATTCAGTACAATAAAATGAACTTTGTACGTTTTTCTTTGAACAAATAAATAACAGAATTAATAAAAGGTTACTAATTTATTCAAAAAACTAGGTTTGTCTAGGCCTATTGACTGATATGTACAGTAGATAGTCCTGCTCTCTTTTTGAAACTTTTTAGTAAACTCTTTTTAGTCAAACCTTTCAGTCCTCTATGAAATTTATTTCAGATCATCTTTTTCTTCATATAGATGAGACCTGACAGTTCAGAGTACTGCTTATGTAGCTAACCTTGTAATCATTGACTATTCGCTTCCTCGACTTCAGCTGTGGCTCATGCAAACCTGATTTTTCCTATCTGCTTCTAATTCAGACTAATGGTGGACATCTTTCCATCTTCTATGGTGTAGCTTCCGTGTTTGGTGATGTTCTGTCTGCAGCGTTGGGAGTGACTGGATAAGCCGTGTCTGGAATCTGCAGATGAATGGTGGCGATAATACTAATAGCAAGCAATGAAATAAAAGTGACTGGTTTCTAACCAGAGAGAGAGAGAGAGAGAGAGAGATGCCGTTAACAGGTGTCATGGATAATGAGATGGTTTGAGCGTGTTGAAGAATAAACACCTCAATCCACCTCAACTGTTCACCTCTGTCACAATGAAAGAGCAGATCCATTGTTCCTCGCCACACGAAGCCTATTAATGCTCTCTAAAACAGTGAGACCCAGTGTTAGCCAGCACAATTCATCCCAGCTTCCTGCAGCTCTACATATCTCCTCAACACACACTGCTATTTTTGGCCTCTCTTTCACTTCATTTGAATATTTCTGCCCTTTTTTGTTTTAGTCAGTGTTTAGTAGTTTCCCTGACCACTGAATTCACATAAAACCCCTCTGCCTTCTGAAGCACAGGCTGGTTGAAATAGTATATAAGGATGATTGTATACGTATATTTGTGTATCTGTGTGTATGTGTGTGTGTGTGTGTGTGTGTGTGTGCGCGCTCGTGTGTGTGTGTGTGTGAGTGTGTGTGGGCAACCATGTGCATTCCTAATCCTGCTGAGTAATGTGAGAGCTTGAAAAAAAAAACAAATACAATCTGTTATATAAATAACCCATTTTAGCTCCATCATACAGAACAGCAGTGTGTGAGAGTGTGTGTGTGTGTATGTGTGCATATGTTTGTGTGCATATATGTGTGTATGTATGTGTGTGTGCATATATGTGTGTGTGTGTTTGCTTTTCTCCTTTTGGAATTTGTGTGTGTGTGCGTGTGTATTCGTGTTGGTGTGTGTGTGTGTGCATACATGTGTGTGTGCATACATGTGTGTGTGCATACATGTGTGTGTGTGTGTGTGTGTGTGTGTGCGCACGCGCATGCGCATGTGTGTGTGTGTATACTGTACAAATTTGTCAATAACAAATACAATACAAATATGAGTGTTTCACTTACTCATTGTGGCTCTCTTCCTGTGAAATGCCACACTCAAGACACAAGAGTCAACAGAAGCTCTCCAGAAGCTGGAACTCTGCTAACACACTCCATATCCATGATGTCACCAGGCAGCAGAACACAGCAACACAAACACAGCAGTGTGAAGTGCCAGAACCGTTCAGAGCACTCCACACCGTATTGGACTGCAGCGCTGATCAGTGCGACAAAAAGCTGAAGGTCCACACAAGAGCAATTCCATTACAGTAACAACGACAACAGCCAAGGAAAAAACTCCACATGGAGTAAATCCACATGCTGAGAGCAATCAGCAGCTGACACTGACATTCACAGATCAGGGCCACAAGATGAAGGCCAGTTTTACAGGTGAGGAAATTTCACTGCTTAAGCTAGGTCCTGGAAGAATGAAATCATCTACAGATCAAACCAGCTTCAAAGACAAAACAAGTGAATTATCAGCTTTTCTAACTTCTATTTCTTTTTTGCATTTTTTAAGTCATTGAAATAAAATCATTTTAATTATAAAATATTATCTTCAAGACAAAATATATGTGAGAAACATCAATTAAAAGAGCAAAATAAATACTTTTTTTATTATTATTAATAATAATATAAAGGCTTTCTTCAAATTTTATTTCACACATACTGTGCTTTATATTTGAAAATAAAGAGAAGAAAAAAACAATCACATATTGCAAACACTTTTTGTAGCCAGCTACAAGTCTTTCTATAGAAATATATTATTTAATGATTTTTCAATGAATAAATGTCATCTTGTAAGCAAAGCACCTTTAATATCTTCATGTTTAAAATGTTCAGGTCAGGTGATTGTGTGGGAAAATTCTTCAGATCTGTAGCTTGCACTTCTGGAAGTAGTATACTGTCTATTTTGAGCTATGTTTTGGATCACTGACTTGTTGAAGAAGTCAGTTTCTTTCCAGCTGCAGTTTCTTGACTGGCTGCGTCGCATTTTGCATAATTTGCTGAAATTCATTCAACCAAGTACGTGTGCAACTGAGTGCCACACAACCCCAAAACATCCCCATGCTTTACAGCTGACAAGGTGTTCTTTTCATCAAATGCTACTTCTCCTTTTTTTCTCCAAACATATCTTTGATGAGTGTGGTCAAAGAGCTCCATTTTTTTTTTTTATTTTATCAGCCCACAGCACTTGTTTCCAAAATACATCTGCTTTATCCAGATATTGGATTGCATAAATGAGACATTGAGTTACTGTATGTGATGAGGTCACAGGTAAGAAATCGCTCTGATGACTCTTCCATGCAGATCCTGTTTACTAAGACGTCCAGCACATGGGCAGTTCTGTCTTAGAGCTTTCCTGTTCCCAGATCATGCCTTAACTTT
Source organism: Bagroides melapterus (assembly GCA_028566695.1). NCBI lineage: Eukaryota > Metazoa > Chordata > Actinopteri > Siluriformes > Bagridae > Bagroides > Bagroides melapterus. The sequence continues at coordinate 8,877,677 of JAOTRN010000048.1, forward strand.
CACAGTTTCCCTTAACTACTATTTCTTAATGACAATTCAGACAGTGGAAATGACATCAATAAGCTCCATTTTGAGATCCTGACTCATCTGCTCAGAGTAACTCATGGTTGTTGAACATTACTGCAAGGTTTGAAGACTTCTTTACCTCCCTAATGAGTCCTATTAAGGCTTAATTAGTTCATTAAAATTCTGAGACATTACAACTAGAAGGGAGTTTCCTGACATTGCTTTAAAAAAATATATAGGTTGCTGTACAAAATGAGGAGTGCCATAACTTTTGCATATCGTTGTATAAATGTATATCTGCTTTGACCTTGTTGAAAGTCGAACCTTTATGGCATGATACGGTATCTTATAATTACTGAATAAACGATAAAAATGGAAAACAAGCAAAAAACATTAAAGTTGACTTTTTGTCTTAGAGTCAAACAAAGCAATCACTGAAGGAATTTATTACAAACTAAAACTATTTAAAGTGTCTACATACAATTAGCCTGGATTTGTGATGAACTGATTCTTTGGGAATCAGTTCTAAAGGAACTGTAGAAGAACGCTCATTCTGTAGCTAATAAACATGACGTGTAAGCTGCACGTGAACGACGAACGAGTCCTGAAACATTGTCTCTGATTTCCTGCAACGGATTCCGAGGTGTTGAGGGTGGAAAGCAGATAAGTCAGAGATGTGGGTGGATGGTGTGCAGACTGCTCTGAGGAAGAACACAGGAGGTTGGTTTTGCTTTTCTATGTTAAAAACGAGGCGCATGCAGCATGAGCCACTATGTTTTTTGTTAGAACTTCCACAGGCACTGCTCAAAGAAGGGCGCTTCTTCTGTTTGAGAATTGAACCACAACCGACACCTTACAACTGCACTATTCACCCGTGCACGCTTTAATCAGCTAAGCAACTGTAGTCTGCATCACCAACATCCTCGTCAGATTCCACAACGTAATTATTTTATGTTAATTTACATGAATTGATCACGCTTCACTCTACATCAGGGGTGTCCAGAAAGGGCTGGTGTGGGTGCAGATTTTCTTTCTAACCATGCAGAAGCCACACCTTATCGTATTATGAAAATCAAGATCAAATGATTAAACATGTGGACTCAGGTGTGGCTCCTGACTGAATGGGTAGAGAACCTATAAGCACGGATTCCAGAATTCACCCCGACTACATCTATCAGAAAACGGGTCCCTCCTCGGGAGCAAACACCAGACCTAAATGTGGGGATAGCAGACAAACAGGGTTTATTTAAAAAAAAAAAAGAGAGATACACAGGAAAAAACTAGGAAGAAAACTAAGCAACAACAATACAAAAACAGGATACTGGGAACAAAAGAGGCACACAACTACAAGGACACAGCATACAATACAAGCAAGATAACTGGTAAAAATGGGGGAGGTAATTAGAGTAACATAAGGGATGGGGAGCAGAGGCAGGGGAGACGGTAGCCTAGTGGTTAAGGTGTTGGTCTACCAATCGGAAGGTTGTGAGTTCAAATCCCCTCTCCACCAAGCTACCACTGCTGGGCTTCTGAGCAAGGCCCTTAACCCTCAGTTGTATAAAAAAAAAATGAGATATGAATGTAAGTCGCTCTGGATAAGGGTGTCTGCTAAATGCTGCAAATGTAAATGTATGTAAATGCATAAGGGTCAGGCAGGGCAAAGACATATAAGCACAAAATTAAAACAAAGACCCATGGCACAAGATGTAAACAAACCCCTGCTGGAACGCCCCCTGGTGTACATTTAGGAACTAGTCCAAGGCATCCATTACAAGAGCTCAAATACAACAAAAAACGTGTGAGCACTGGAAACTCCAGTGGTGCAAACACATTTCTGATTTCCTTAAAGACTGCGCTGACAGGCTGTCTTCAATCATGTTTTTGGGAGGTTAAATAAAACTGGAGAGCCCAGAGGAAACACAGAGACACAGAGAGAGCATGCTGAGAAGCGCTACACACACTCACTGAGCTCAGGATTGAATCTGAAACAGAAACACTACCTGCTGCACGACCATGACGTCCTTAAGCTGTTTTATAAACTGTGCAATTGTATCTTTTTTATTTTCACACCACACCATGCATGCAACAACAGCTATTCATTGTTTTTAGGAAGCTGTTTTATTTTCCTGAAACAAAATCACGTTTCGTAGAAGTGGCCGTTAAGCTCAACAGCATTTAGCATCGATTATCATAAACATTCTACTTTTATCTAAAACATCTTACACTCGAAACTCATCACTGGTGTAAGTTCCGTGTATCTGTAAACAATAACAGTTACTAGTGCTACCCAGTTACTTAGATTCACTACAAGGTGAGTCAGAATCTTATATCTCTTTGCCATGCGCTATAGTATAAGCGCTTCCTCCCCCTCCCCTACACACTCTTTATGAGACTAGTGTGTAAAGCTACACCAACACTTCAGTCCCATGTGTGTTACACTGACAAATAAAGAGCTCACGAATGTCAATCATGTCTCCTCCTACGCATAAGACTCCCAGATGACAGCCGTTAGTTACTGAAGGAGGTTTGAAACCCATATGCCCTGCTATCATGATGCACTAGCTTTTCTACCCACAAGGCTTTCTTGCTACTTATACCTCCTTGTAGGAGCTCGGCACCGTGTCATGCATTTGCTTGTGTAAGTTCATTTCTCAAACCAAGAGCCCTTGTGCTGCTGCTGATTGTTATGAAATGCTTTGGAGGATTAAAGTAATGGAATTTTGATCCTCTTAACATTGCTGTGTCTCTGACTGACAAACAACACAAAACTATTTTTCTGTACTGATTTTGAAAGCGTAGGCTACTGAGTAGATAGCTGTTAGAGCATGACTTTATTTCTATATTATTTACAGTGTTTATGAAACCTTGCACTGAGATTTCAAGAAGTCTGTGTACTGTATATCCCTTTAGTTGTTTGGGTTCATGAGTGGCCAGGAGGTTACAGAAATAAACAAACTAGTATATTAGTATGTCATTTGGGATGCACTAGAGGGGTTTTTGCTATCATATCTTTTTAATATAAAAGAATTAAAATGACCGAGTTGGTCTAATTTATTATACAAGAAAAATAAAATAAAATAATAAAATAAAATAAAAATATTTACAGTGATGTCTGAGCACAGCTTCACTCAACTTTCATTTGTTACACCTTCAAATAATGAGAATATTCCAGTTTCCAGTTTTTCCAGAATGTTCCTGTTTGTTTCATCAGCACTGATTTGATCAAAGGTACACGACAATGAAGGTACTCACAGTTCTATGGCCTTGTTCCACATAATGACGTATCCGGACAAAATAAATGACTCAACGTTGACAATGTGTGTGTTTCCCCGCTCCGTTCCAACATAAAGCCATTTACTCTGGAACGGAAGATGACAAAACGTGATCCTAAAAGGAAGAAGAGAGAAAGCATTAGTATGTGTATATACTGTGTGTGTGTGTGTGTGTGTGTGAGAGAGAGAGAGAGAGAGAGAGAGAGAGAAGGAAACTCTGTTGAGCTCATCAATTTAAATGACTGTGATATTTCACCTTTAGGAAAATTCTAGTCCATTATTTTGGGATTCTTTGTCTCCTGGCATATGCATTTCAGTTTCTCCCAATTACACCAACCTTGTTCTAGCTAATTTTATAATATGGTAATATTGAATTTGCATGAACCTGTATAATAATTATTAAGATTGTGTTAGCTTTATTTGAACCATTACCGGCACAACTGCTTCTAATGACCAGGGTGCAACAGTTGAAGACAAAAGATTTCAGACACAGTAAGTAATGTCCTGAATCTCTCTGTTTAATTACAGCTATTATGCATGTGGCTGTAAATAAGGTGTCATGTTAACTCAATTCTAGACAAAAGCCTCCCTGAAAACCTACAAATAATGCAGATTCTCAATTCAAGCCTGACGTCCTGTAAGCATTCGCCTGCATATCTCCAGTAAACAAACCATTATCTGTCCCATGTTTCTTTCAGCAGCTCTTATCTTCTTACTAATCAACACAACCAGGACCGATCCAACCCAAGTAACTAAAGGTCATCTAAGTCAGGTCATGTGTAAATCAGGATCAGAATTCAGATGACATGTCATAAATGAAACTGGACACAAGACTGAAGCTCCGTTGATACATACAGCGAATGATGGTGACATCAGTAACAGTGACTGCTGACTAAATGGCAAAGCTCAGAAAAGTTTTGCAAATATGGGGTCCCTTCCAATGGAAGTGTAGCACACATGAACCTTGTCATAAACAACACACTGCTTGTCGTTCATCTCACATGATTTGATGCAGATAAGCACTGCTGTATTTGATATAAAAATGCAAATCTCAATTTTGCAGCAAGAAAAAAAAATTGTTGTCAAAAATTGAATGCTAGTTGCACCACCCGCTGATTAACGCTATTAATATGGCAACCAGAAGTAAGAACACCAACCTGAGATTTCATAGTGTAGCAATAATGACACTTTTTATGTGGTGGCCCATCCATATTAAGAGTATCTTCAGCCCCTGTACTGGGACTGGAGACTCACTCCATAAATGTTAAATAAGCATCTTCTCACATCCATAGTGAAGATTGTGTGCTTTCTTTTATAAAATACCAGATGTTTTAATCCCACTGACTTTGATTCTTACTCCCTGGGAATTAGTCGTTAATACAGAAACAATACAGTATTAGAATAAATGTGTTAAATATAAACCTGCGATCTTTCTTCTACTCTGCATTACTGTCACAGCTGCTCTTATAGCAAATGAATCAGCATTTTGTGATCAGCTGTACTGTAATTCCTCTAAAGCTTTCTGTTTTCTATTGTTCACTAACAAAGCACAATGTTTTGTCACATCACATGTGGTGTCAACACATTTCGCTACGCTTTGTGTCTCGTGTCATTTGAACGTCAGTCCCAGTTGGGTACGGCTGGGTGTATTTTTAGGATGTTACAATTAATTAGAGCACCATTGCCCCAAGAAAAACTAGAGCTAATGAGACATGAGCAAGACACAACAAGAGCAGAAACTTCCAGAAGTTAAACTTTCAGAAACGAGCCCATCTTTTACACTTTGTTAGTCTTGAAAATGGATCACATTTAAGAAATAATTCACGGTACAGTATTATCAACACCAGTGGACTTGAGCTCTAGGTAATTCCATCAGTACAAAGCGCATGCTTATGAGTTTGATATTGCTCGTATACAATACAACAGTTTTATAAACATGAATTTCATATCAGAAATCTAAGATTTCAGACAGAACCTAGCCAAAGATTTGGTCTATTTTTGCTCCATCAATGAAAACTGTCTCAAAAACGACACAACTGGATAGAGTTTTGCGTGTTGCCATGGTAACATGCAGACTAAGTGACAGCTCGTAGTACTGTAGGTGTAGTTTCAGTGCAAGAAACTATTGCTAGAATGGGAATGTTGTGAATATGGACAAGTGGAGTGATATAAATAGTGAAATGTACCATTATCAGCTCTCTTAGAATGGCATTTGTATTTTTAAATAAGTGGACTGGAACACACTGTTGTATATAGACAAATTCCGTGATGTCAAAATCTAAATATACACCGATCAGGCATAACATTATGATCACCTTCCTAATATTGTGTTGTTCCATCTTTTCTTGCTCAAACAGCCCTGACCTGTTGACGCATGGGCTCCATTAGACCCCCGAAGGTGTGCTGTGGTATCTGGCTCCAGGATGTTAGCAGCAGATCCTTTAGTGCTGTAATTTGTGAGGTGGGGCCTCCATGGACTGGTCTTGTTTATTCATTACATTCCACAGATGCTCTATTGGACTGAGATCTCCAAAATCAACACCTTAACACCTTAAACTCATCGTTGTGTTCTCCAAACCATTCCTGAACCATTCCTGTGCCTCAATGAGCCTTGGCTGCCCATGACCCTGTCGCCGGTTCACAGCTCTTCCTTCCTTGAACCACTTTTGAAAGATCCTGACCACTGACCAGGAAAACCGCACAAGAGCTTCAGTTTTGGAGATTCTCTGGCCCAGTTGTCTAACCATCACACTTTGTCCCTTGTCAAATTTGCTCAAATCCTTACGCTTGCCCATTTTTGCTGCTTTTAACACAGCAACTCTGAGGACAAAATGTTCCCTTGCTACCGAATATATCCCACCCACTAACATTTGCCTTGATGAACAGATAATCAGTTATTCATATTACATTCATTATTCATTACTTATATAAACACCCCAAATACACCCCCCGGTCACTTTATTAGGAACACCTGTACACCTGTACTCTCTAAAAATCATGACAGATGAAGACCGTAAAAAGAGCAGGTGATGTCTTTTTCTCTGGCTTTGTCTTTGTGCATGATAACCTCAGATTCCTGTTCTTGGCTGACAAGAGAAGAACCTGATGTTTCTTCTGCTGCTGTAGCTCATCCACGTCAAGGCTCAATAAAGAGAGTTAAGTTAGTTCTTGCCATTTTCCTCTGACCCCTCTTATCAACAATACATTTCCACCCAAGGAACTGTCTCTCAGTCAGTGTTTTTTTTTGTTTTGTTTTGGGTTTGTTTGTTTTTTTTTTGCATCATTCTACCTAAACTCTAGAGTGTTGTGTATGAAAATCCCAGGAGCCATTCCTGAAAAATACAAACCAGCCAGTTGAGGTACCAACACCCATGGCACAGTTAAGTCACACTTTCTCTTTATTCTGATCTTTGATGTGAACAGTAACTGAAGCTCTTGACCTTGTACCTGCATTATTTTAGGCATTATGCTGCCGCCATATGATTGGCTGATTAGATGTGCCTCTTTTCTGTTCTGACACCTAAGTGGTGGAATGAACTAGGGGTCCAAACAATACAGATTCACTGGCATCTTCAAGCAACGGATGAAGACCTACCTCTTCACAAAATACTAGCACTTTCTCCCGTTGTATGTGTGTGAGAAGAAAACACTTTGAACATAGTTTAGACTCAGGTATCTTACATCTGTAACCTAGTTTATGTATTCGATGATAGAGTCTTAAAAGCACTACTTGTACATTGCTCTGGATAAGTGTGTCTGCCAAATGCTGTAAATGTAAATGTTCATGAATCTGTTTGATTACTGTATGAATTTGCAGGTGTCCAGGTGTTCTTGATAAAGTTGATGGTGACTGTATATCCGATATTTGATGTTTTTCCATTAGATTTTCTTTTTTTACTTTACTGCTTCACCTTGCTATATTTACTATAACTATATCTATGTCTCTCTTTTCCCAAGCGCCTCTTGTCCCTTTCAATCTGGTGAAAACATTTCAACCTGCAGCCTCAGGCCTTGGAGGGCAGTTCTGGGAAAAAGCATATTGTGAATGATGACTTCTGTCATGAGCAATCACTCCAGCAAACAACAGTCCAGCCGGGACTTCAGGAATTGCGGAGGACATGTCTGCGCTGCTGGCAATAATGCAGCTCTGTGCTCTTTCTACACTTTCTCCATAAGGATTACAAAACTACAGATGTTGTGATAAATGGTGTTGTAATTCTGTGTGAAATAATGTACAGCAAAACCTTTATTTCAGTCTTTTTAAAATAAAGGGTTTTTCCTATAAAATGAACTGTGAACTTTTTTCATACTTTATCCAGTATGTGAGTACAATTCATGAGCTTAATGAAGAAAGCAAGATACACCATTCCAGATACCAATTCATGTCTGATGTCAGAACCCTATTCTGTGTAACGATCACCTTATTTAGGAACTATTACCTGTAATGATGTACTTACACTATTAAGAGAACACAACACGGATTACGTTCACACAGAACATTAACCAAGCAATTATGATAAACAATCAATAAGCCAATCAACAGCACACACAGAGTCAGTGCAATGCATATTAATTTGTATGCCAATTGGGCCAGGCTCTCTTTACAATCCATACCGTGGCATCATCCATCATCCTTATAAGCAGGTTAAGTAGAAAATAAAGACCAACACTGTGCAATTTACTCCTGTCTGAGCTCATCATGTCTTCCTCTATTTCTCTCAGCTCACGCCGCTCCTCTCATAGAGACCTCTGGGAGTCTCGGACAGCCGGGGTGATTAGATATGTGGCATGTGAGACACTACACAGACGACTTCACCTTGTCTAGATAGGAATACTAATAAAGCCCAGGCTATGCTAATGTTTAATAGCTATTGCTGGTACATATTTACAGTAATAGAGTCAAGTAGCCTGAACATTATTGAGAAACGTTAAGAACATACTGAATTTGAATTCTCAATTTTATAATGGAGTTTAATCCTCAGCCTATCAACATTCATAGCAGATACAATCAACATCTAGCGTGAATTTATTAAATAGTCGCTCACTGCACTTTCTTTGATAGAGTTTAGTGCTAGATAAGTGCTATAGATAAATAATCTTGTCAAAAATGTTCACGTTTTTTGAGACATTTCTGATAGATTCAACTGTTTCATGGACAATATTTCATTTCTGAGTCCCGGCAATGTAGTAAGCAAGTAACCGTAGATTCAGCTTATTTTATAATAGCTCTGTAACACAATAATAATCTAATCTCAGCAAGGATTCTGCACTGCCCTTGTCATTTATACAACAAGCTTAATTTTAATTATATCTTAGGCTGTTGAACAGTAAGAGTAACAAGCCTTAAAACTGCACACACTCACACTGATTGCAATTTAGCCAGAAACAAAGCAATAGATTTTTTTTAATATCCAGATGAGAGTCTGTGTTTGTTACACTTGTGTCTGTGGCAGCTGTCACCGACTGTGACACTGAGAATCAGGGGTTTTATTTGTTTGTTCCAGCCAGGATGATGAGGTGATGATCGTTATCATCAATTACTGGGGGCAGGAAGTAGCTCATTAGCTCCATGGGGACTTAGCGGTGCACACAGTGACGGCTTCGGCCTTGTAGCTCCACTGCAGCATGTGTGCACCACAGTGACAGAGAGACAGCACTGGGAGGGGCTCAGTGGGAGGAGTTTATCAAGCAAACATTAGCAACAATACACAGCCAGGAATGCACACTGTCCCGTGACATCATACCACACACTAATATCACCAGGATTGTATTGAGGGACATGTAGAGGGGTTTGTAAGGTAATATAAGACCTGAACAAATCATACACACACACACACACACACACACACACACACACACAAAACAGTACATTTTCCTGGGACACATTGCCCAGGCTATGTAAATGCTTGTCAGTGATCTGTCATAGTCACAAACTCCCTTCCTCTCTCTCTCTCT
>JAOTRN010000048.1:8926092-8939358 GCA_028566695.1 Bagroides melapterus
GAGCTGTGCCTAACACACGGTGCTGAAATCTAAAGGAGCTGTGCCTAACACACGGTGCTGAAATCTAAAGGAGCTGTGCCTAACACACGGTGCTGAAATCTAAAGGAGCTGTGCCTAACACACGGTGCTGAAATCTAAAGGAGCTGTTCTTTACACATAGTGCTGAAATCTAAAGGAGTGTTATTGTTCTGTTATTGCTGGTGCTAAATTCCTCCAGCCCATGACTCTGAAACTCCAGGGGGTGGGAGCAATCTGGTACAGATGGTATTGAAATCCTTCCCACATGGGATTTTAGTCTAGTGACGCAAATTGTGACATTGTCAAAAGCTTAGTAGAAGACCTGATTGTTTAGTCGGTGCAGAGCTAGTGTTCATGAATTCAAGAGAAAGGGAAATAATAATGTACTGATGACAACAGATACATGAGTACATGCTGACACTTAGAGGGCTTTTCTTCTCTGTTTCTTGATTCATTGTTCATTTAAATGCTTTCTTTCTATCTCTCGATCTCTCTCTCTCTGTGTGTGTGTGTGTGTGTGTGTTATTTGACTGCATTATGGAGATCCAATCATCAATAATTCATGGGTGGAATGAGGCTGGAGGAAGGGTGTGTATGAATGGAGCAGAATGGGGTGTTGGATGGAAAAAATAAATAAATAAATAAATAAGATTGAGAAGCAAGCAATCGTTGTTGATTGGTAACCAAGTTGCTAAGTGAAGAGCTACACAAACATGAGCAGACACACAGACCTTTGGAGCTTCATTCAGAACATGCTGGAAGTTTTCCATTAGCGTGCTTGCATGGGTGTGGCTGTCTCACTCCTCTGTGTGTGTCCTGTGTCTGTCTCACCACTGCTAATCACACTTGCTGTGACTCTGCTTTATTACCCACTAGCTTAGCAACCCTCTTTCCCTGACCATACCTTTCCACATTGTTCTCCTCCCTTCTCTCTAAATCTACTGATGAAACACCCACTGTTCTACCTCTACTTTTACTGTTCTACCTTTTCTCTACCTCTTCTATATTGTTCCTCTTCTTCTAATCTTCTATCTTTCCGTTAACTATTCAACATCTCCACCTTCTGTTCTACATCCACCTACTTTCTCCATCCTCATTCTATTTATCTGCTCTTCCTCTTTTCTAATGCAGTCCTCTCACCATGACTTATCCATCCCATCTTCACACACTCTTAACCACCCCATCTCCTTCCACCCTAACATCTCTCTCTCTCTCTCTCTCTCTCTCTCTCACACACACACACACACACACACACACACAGGAATTAGAATTCCGACATAACTAGCTGTGCTGCATACCTCTGCCAGAGGCCACTTACACTCTGGTGTATCTGTGTGTTATGTTTTGTTTTCCTCAATTGGAATTTCATAACATCCTTAAGATCTGGCACCTAATACAGTAGCAGCTATCTCTCTTTTCTCTTTCTCTCTCTCTTTCTCTCTCACTCTCTCTATCTGTCTATCTATCTTTTTTACTCTGATTACTAGGATAATGGGAATGTTAATGATATTTTGGAAGGCTGAGCTGAATCCTGGAGAGCTCTATAGAGACAGATCATTACTGATAGCTCCAGACTCAGAGGTTTCTGGCTTTCCTCCTTTCCTCCTTCTCTCTCTCTCTCTCTCTCTCTCTCTCTCTCTCTCTGTATTTGAGTGTGCTCATTTAGAAGAGGAGAAAATAAGACAAGGTTGTTAATTGAATTTTTGTTTCTGTGCTCAAAATGCTTTGTGTTTGTGAACAGAACTAAACTCAAAGTTAACATGAGTTCTCATTTCAATGAAAAGCAAAATCATTAAAACTTCATGGCAGAAGCTTTTTGTAACATTTGGCACATGTCTAAATCTTATACTGACTATAGGTATTACACCAATATTGGCCTGAAATCCTGAAATGCTTCTCCGTCTTCTTCTTCTTCTTCTTCTTCTTATTATTATTATTATTATTATTATTATTATTATTATTATTGAGATATGTGTTAGGTGACAAGCATGTCTGTACATTTTCGTTTCCACACATTTGATGTTTGGTATATAAAGGTCTGTGTGAATGTCAGTGTTGAACCAATTTCAGATATCACCCAGCTATCACTCAGAATATTGAAAATGTCAAAATGGACATTTTGTGAGAGGTAAAATCTTTAAAGAATCCATATCTCAACAGGACTGGAGCATCACTGCATGTGCCTTTCACCTTGATCTTGAGATTGATTGGCAGGGCAGTTCATCCCCGAGCACTTAATGAGCTAAACACACGAACGTGTGAGTGTACACACACACCTCTCCCGCTGCTCCAGTAAGAGTGGGTGTTGTGAGATCTTTTAATCAGAGGCCGGACCGGTGCGTTTGACACTCAGGGGGTGCTGACCTCCTGTCTGCCCCAGCAGGATGCAAGTGCCTAAGGCAGGAAGAAGATGCAGAGGCACCGGGATCTCCACACACCCACAGTGGAGGAGTCGACCCCTCTAACAGGCCCCATGCTGGCTTGCGCCCGAGTCACTTGTCATTAAATATACATAGGGTGCAGAGAAGATGAAAAATACATCCAATGGTCCCAATCTCCAAAGCTCTCATACATATTTCACACAGAAGTTTTTTTTTGCAATTTGTTTTTGTCGTAGTGCAAGAGTGTGTACAGGTATACAAGTACATCAGGGAGAAACACTGACAAAACCACTCTCCCTCTAATTACATTTCAAGTCATGTAGGCTGATACACACATACACAGACACACACACATGCACACGCACAAAAATGAAAACATTTTCTTAATCAACCTTAGACACAAAGGGCTGGTTGTCTCTTATTCCCATTCACTCAGTTTCCTGGATTTGAAGGGAGGGTGAGTCTAGTCCTGGGATCTATAAATAGATCCTACAAGCCATGCTCTCTCTCTCTCTCACTCACTCTCGCTCTCACTCTCACTCTCGCTCTCTCTCTCTCTATATATATCTTGTACATACATACACACACACACACACACACACACAGCTATACCTTCTGTTAAACAAAGCCTGTATGGTCATTAGAATAACAAACAGGAAACTCTTTCTCCATGTGCCACATGTTCTGCTCAGCCTTGTTTGCACTTCGGCATCTCTACCGTTGATATAGAAGAGAGATCAACATGCTTTGACAGGCCCAGTACATAAGCACAACGTCGATCAGCATGTGTTCACAAAAAGCATTCGGTGACATAGTGTGACACAGTACACTGGTAAATTTATTTCTTTTATTCATAACACAGGAGCATAAATTTTTTCTACATTATAATCTGTAAACATTCACATTTTAAGCTATGGCTATTAATTAAAAAAAATAAAATTAGCTTATTAAAATATTCAGCTAGAAATACAGTACTATCTCCAGAATAAATCTATAGTAGATCTCTTGGATCAAGTCCGTCCTCAGTTTAAAGCATGGTATGAGACGTAGATGGACACAGGTCTAAAATATAACTGTCCCATCAGTGAGTCCGGACTTGTGCTATGTTCTAGCAGACGGTTTTTTATTTTATCTCTGCAAGTCTCTCATCAATGTACTATGAAGTTGTCAGTATACATTCCTACTACTGGTTGCCATAGTAATAATCTTTACTGATTGGTTGGATCAACTAGCATTGCACTTTATAAAATATTAGATTTCTTGCTGCGAAAAATGAAACATCCTGTAGGGAAATTTATTGTTTTATTGTATGAGATCAAAGAAAGGTAGCGTTTGCACTTTGTCACAAATCACATGTCTTCTGTCTTCACTCTCATTCGTAGGTGCTGTCCCAAGTCTTTGCATATTTGGATAAAGTTCAACTTTTCCCACCTTTGTCACGTTTCTAAACACATCCACATCTAGTCACCAGGTTGCTGTCAATCATGACATCGAAAAAATCTCCAGTCACTGTTCCTGCAAATTACGGTATGTGTGAACGCAGCATTAAATTACTTCCATCACTCCATCCTGTAACTACACTGGAATAATTAGTCTTAATGAAATAAACACCAGCTGTGATGTTGTGATTCTCCAGTTTCTGGACACATTCACTAAATTACAAATCAATAGCTGATCAAGTAATGAATTACTTCAATCAAGTCATGAATGCTTCTGAATTTAATTTGTCATTGGATCATATAATCCAGGTTATATCCAGTCTGATGCCCTAACACCAAAAAGTCAATAATGAAGTCCTGATGAAGTGTAGTGGGAGAGGATGTGTTGCGTTGCGTCTATTGTAGTGCTCGAGCCAAAACCATCACCTCATTTTAAGAGCAATTCTACATTACAGTGACACACATCACATGTTCCTCAAGAGAGATATGAATATTGCCATTGATTCATTTCTCCAGTGAACAAACCACAAAGAGATCTAGCAGCCCTGGGTTTTAAACTCACAACCTTTGCTTCATCAAACCGGAAATATTCTGCTTTTTTGTTTTCATTTTTTATATCTATCCCAGATTAAAAGAAAAAAGAAATATTAAAAGAAACAGAAAAGTCCGATCAAGAATGGTGCTTTTTACAGATATGATTATAATTCATCTAGAGTCTTATGAACCACGGCATACTGAATAAATTAAAATGTAGATACATGCATATGAAATCATAATCACATGTTCAACTAAGTGCTTAGTGAGGAGTCTGTTATTACATCAACAATGGCACCAGCATGGACTAATTGGCTCAGCAGTGAGGAACAACTTCAGGTCAGACTGAAACTTACACAAATCATTTGTTTGAACACACAGGCAGAATTCAAAAGCTGGAAAAAACATCTGTGTATTTTTAGCAGCCTAAAATATTTACAAGATGAAAACGATCTTTTTGAAAATACCTATGTTACTGTGCCACGTTATGACGTGACATGCAAGTCTGATTGTGTTTGCAGAGAAGAAGAGAAGTTTCACGAGTCTAGTCATGTGTCATAAAAAGCACAGTCGATTTAGTCACTGCTCACTGCTCAGTACATAGCGATTGTGTTCAGATAGTAGAGTGCTACAGGTGAGCTATGATTAAACAGAGTATTTGTGATTGCTTGTGCCAGACTGTAGATATTCAGCATTAAGTAGGTGCTGCAGATGTTAGAAGTTGCATGTGAACATTTTTCTTCTATGAGACTGAGCTGGACAAAACTCCACACAAACAGAAACTCAAGCTCAAGAGCAAGCTCCAGCCCCTGAAGCTGTCAGGTAGCAATGCTGAGGTGTTACACCATGATGCCACTCAATTTATCATAGTGACACCTCAAAATATCGCTAGGAGGTATTTGTCCACTTGCAAGCAAACAGCCTAGAAGTGAAGGCAATGTTGAAGAAAGTCCTAAATGGGTTCTTGGATGTTGAAATGTTGGTGATAATGATTACTGACAACAGACGTACACCCACGGAGGGACTAGCTGACGTGGGACGAACATTGAATTACGAGGTAAATCCCACATGGACATGGAGAGAATGTTTCAGGATTGAACCTCAGACATCAACACTTCCTCCTGCACCACTGCATCCAACCTGGCATATGTTTTAAAAAAAAAAAAAGAATCGTAATCACAATGCAGAATTACTGTAATTAAATGCTTCCAACAGAGAAAATACATTAACATCTCACCCAGAGCTGCAATTCCCAGTTGGAAAAGACAGAGAAATAAATATAACCTAAGGTGTTGGAAATAATGGCTGGCTCTTATACGTGCCACAATGTTCAGTCACTTCATTAGTCATTCCACAGCTTTGGTGTTCTGTGCAGTCCTGTGCTGAGCAGAGGACAGATTATAGAGGATGTAGGAAAAACTGCGCTGAAGCAACAAATCCAGTCGAGATATTAGCGACTGAACAGTGTGTTTGAGTATGCATTAGTGTACCACGTCAAACCGCTAGACGAGACCAGTGGAAGAGCTACGGGGTCTAATCCACCATCCTGATTATTTTAGGTACCTTTGAAGACAATCAACAGATTCAGGAAGCACAAATACATAGTTCAGTGACTCAACCAATCCTGTAGTCAGTGTTGTTCACTAAAATAAATGCAGACAACTGGTCCATATGATTGAATATTAACACCACCAGTCATGATTTGAGCATGTATTTTCAAAACGCTGAATAAAATCAGACACTGAGCTCAAACCTCAGCTGAGAATCATACCTACAGCACTGTTTTTTTTTTTATAAAAGCTCATTATCACTGTACTATTTTACCATACATGCAGTCATTACCTACTGTAAGTAGGATACTGTAGTTATACTGTAATTCCTATCAGTACCAACATCCTCGTGAAGCTTCACAATTTAATTATTTTACGGGGGATATTGTAGCCTACTGGTTTAGATGGCGGTCTATCTATCAGAAGGTTGTATAAAATGAGATTTAAAAATGTAAGTTGCTCTGGATAAGGACATCTGCAAAATACTGAAATTCAACCTAATATAGTATAAACAAAAAAAATCACATTTTCTGTAACCTATCTATAATATTTTTTTTTATAAAACTGACTGTCCACATCTAACTTTTTTCATTGCTGTTAGATATATTTGTTGGCTGACACACGAATTCCTTAAGGAAAAATAAAATCAAATGACAGCTGTCTCGTAGCTTAGGAGCTTATTTTCTTCTAAAGACCACAATGTTGTAACAAAAACTGATTACTGATATCTACATAGTCAGGAGATGAACGGTATTATAGCGTGACCTCATACACACGGTAAGACACTACATTCAGGTACATCTGCACTATATTACAGACAGAAATGCTCACCAAATGACACAACACTGTTAAATACATTTCTCATCATCAGAATAATTGGAGCTGAAACGGAGACTAGCATTGTTTAGTTCCTCGTTTAAGGAACAGTTCGTTGAAAGGAAGACATATTAATCATTGATAGTGGATGAGTGGAGGACGAAAAATGGAGAGAGATGTCTCCACATACCAGAGCTTATAAAACATGACAGCTCGTGACAGGACTGCTTGTCAGAGTCCATCATTGAGGGATGCGATCATAACCACTGATGGCCTCCATTGTCTCTCTGTGACAATATGAAAACCTCGCTGCTCCTTAATAATCCATCCTGAATTACTGTCAAAAGTTGAATCTGCGAAGCTTAATAAGTTTCTTCAAATGCTCAGTTGTACGTGTTCAGTACATTCAACACTGCATAGTTGTACATACGCAGTGCAGTCACTCAGCCAATCAATGTCAGACACAGTATCAGTCACTTGTGCTGACTCATCATGAAATGAGCAAAAATCAAAATATGAAAATCAACATATATTACAAAAATAATAAAAAGCCTGACATTAGTGGACATTCTCTTGTATCTAATAAATAAACACTTCATATATTCTGACCCAAAATGAGTCCACTATTCTGTCATTTCATTTAGAATTCCCAATCCTATTTATGTTGCATTGTCATATCAAGTCTGGTTTACAGAGGACAATGCAGACACAGCATTGGCTGAGGTCTATGCTATAACTGTATATACCACGCCCCCTGATAACAAAGTAATCTGGACCAGCACAATGCAGACATACAGAGACATTCTATTTCACTTTCTTCCACAGTAACCTTGTTGCAAATATGTAATGTTTAAATAATAAACTTTTATTTATTTTTGGAAAAATCCTTTCAAGTTTCAACTTCATGGCTCAATTAAATATGTCCTATATGATACAACTCTTGCAGTTACCATAGATCTTTTTTTTTTGCCACTGTATTTCATGATAGGGTCACATTATTGCATAATAAATTTATTTACAGAAAACTACAGTTAGATACAGATGTGTGTGTGTGTGAGACTGTAAAATATGAGAGTTTATACCAGTCGTGTCTCCCCTGGTTAGGAAGTACAATGTTCTGCTCTAATATTTCTCTCTCATTGTCCTCCTGGCATTTAAGAGGTTCCTTAGTATTTCCCTCTCAGGCGTTTTCTTAAGGCCTCCTGATTTGTCCAGGTCACTGCATCTCATTGCCCACATACATATTGCTTATTCCACCATGCTGTAAGTCCTGAAGTAAAAGCCTTCCTCAGCTATGTGCTGTGGGTGAGCTACTGCTAGCATGAGGAAATCCGCTATTACTTAGAAGCCAGATGAGGATTCAAAACTGGTGTAAAAGGATGAGGCATTGCTTCAGATGAATTCTTTGAGAAGTCTAACAATCATGTACAATACCCAAAGACTAAATGAAGCACACATAAATCTGAAATAATCCATTTCATGTTATAAATATTTTAAACAATACCTTTTACGTTACTATCTATTTATTGTGCACCAAGGAAGAAATCAAACAACTCTTATAAACACTGTACACCATCACTGAGATGGTCTAGTGAGCACAGCATTAGAAAAACCCACAGTCTCTACTGCTGGTATATCAGCATCTCTATCGTTCCCATATTTGTATTATTTGAATGATAATATTAAATCTATAAGTGGCCTCCGGATTCCTTCAGGTACTCTTTTTTCCTCTGCCAAAGACATGCATTGTAGGCTGATTGGCATCTGTAAATTGTCTGTATTGTGTGAGCGTGCATTTGTGTCTGTTTGATTGTCCCCTGTGATGGGTGACCCCTGCCTTGTGCTCCGAGGCCCCAGAGATAGACTCCAGGTTCTCTGTGAACTCAGTGACAAGTGCTGAACAAAATGGATGGATTAATAGGTGAAGTTCTTATGTGTCCAGCTGCACTACAGACAACTCTAATAGTTACATCCTATTTTTAGGCTGCAACATATATTTTCTGTTTAACGATCTTATTGTGTAAAGAGCATATATCACTCATCACCATTTTTTCCCACTGACCAATCACTGACCACCATATTTTGTTTTTTTTTTCCTTTTATACTCTCCACTTGACTACATTTACAATTAATAACAAAACATCATCCCACTCCAAAGCATTTATTTCGTATCTACATTATTTCCAGATTAATGTAAGGCACTGCTTTAGTTTGCCTTCATTCCTGATAGACATTATAGTATTTTTGATGCAAGGAAATAATATATTTGCTATTCTTAAAAAAAAAAAAAGCACTTTATGGTCAAAGGTTTATGGACACCTGACCATCATGCCCATTACATTTCCAGATTAATTCCTTCTTTGCAGTTATAATAGAGTTTCCACTAGATGTTGGAGCATGGCTGTGAGGATTAGTGTTTATTCAGCTATCGAAGCATTAGTGAGATCAGACACTGATGATGTTTGAGGTCTGGGTTCAGTCAATGTTCCAGTTCTGGATTCTGTCAGGGACACTCAAGTTCTTCAACACCAAACTTATCGAATCATGTCTTCATGGAGCTCCATTCATCCAAATGGAATAGGTCTGGGTCTGTTAGCTCTAGTAAAGCTATATAGAAAGAGATTCTAGAAAATCGTGTGCCTCCAATATGGGTGTGATGGTCATGTGTCAACAAACGTTTAGCTCTAGAGTGTAAAAACCAGGACAATTAAATGAATATGCAAATTAGTCTAGAATGCACAGACTGCAGTCCAGTGTTGCATAAACAGCTAGAGTGTTTGTATAAATCCAGCTCTACAAGATTGAATGAATGAATGAATGAATGACTACTGTGAATTCTGCTCTGTGGGTGATAACACACTTTTAGTCCAGAGGTTCCTGGCATCAATCTTATACAGAAGAGCAATATTCAGATTCAGATTTCACACATTATAGAGAGGAACGTGAGGTCAGTTACGGAACTGCACACAGTGGGAATGAGGCATGTAACAATGGCACTGAAAACAACCCCACTCATGCAAAGGCAGGCTTTTCGATTCATCACATTTTGCTATGCCTCAGAGACCTGACTCTTTGTCGAGTGCTGACATGTTTCTGCTCCTTCCAGTTTATAGGACTCGTGAGGGAATATGGTGAAAATGTATGACCTATATTTATTTGATTTTTTTTTTACTACCTTGCTAATGTTCTGAACAATAAACCTCTGTATTACTATAGAAAACCAGGCTAAAGACCTTGGATGCTTCAGTTCAATCTAAAATAAGTGAAATGCTTTAAATGCCATGCTAAAAAAAAGTGCACAGAGACCAATTAAGTTGCTGAAGCAAATGATAAGTGTAATTTTGCATGAGAACGTAAATGGATTCATTCCAGTAAATGGAGATTGTTTAGTTCACATTACTGGCCTGACTTGGACCTTCTAGCATTTTCTGTGCTACATCATCCTGGCTGGAAATAACAAGTGCTGCCCTGGGCTTGCCCTACCATTACTTGCCTCACAGTGATCCTTCTCGTTATTTAAACATGACCAGATTGGACTCCATTCCATGGACCAATTCTGCTAAATTTGGAAATTTCTCTCTGAAATAAACCGAAGCAGCATTACTTCGAATCATGGACTGAATGTGTAGGGAAACCATTTACAGCTCAAGACTTATCAGGTTTAAGCTCCTGTAAACAGTCCAGCTTAAGCCCATCAGTCCAAGGTGTTAAAAATAGTACAGCAAATTGGAGTTATCCAATCTGGCAACACTGGATTAAAAATCCAGCCGCAATGAATGCTAAAAATAGACTCACAAGAAAAAAAGCCACCAGTCCAAAGACTGCTGCAGCGGGTTTCTGACTTTATTACAGACAGGAAGCTTTAGGCTATGGTTCAGATTACATGCATACTACTACAGCAGTCAACAGCAGTACACAGTACACGTAGCCATTATACAAATCACCTGTCGTGGTGTGATATTTATTGTGCGGATAATTACGGTCAACGCATAACACACAAGAGTGTAGAATAGTGGCCTGTGTATAACAATACTCCAGCTATATTTAGCAGGGTACAACATCCATGCTTATATGCCATATTGCGGATTGGCAGCGATCTGGAGCTGGTATCGGTGTTTTCGGAGCGAAGGGGTGTGAGGCCGCAAAGAAACGCCTGTAAATGTACATGATTAACGCAGAAACGCAGCATTGTAGTCGCTAATCAGTAAAAATAAAATAAAAACAACAAGCAGTACATTTAAGTTTAATGTGACGCCACATAGTAAAAAGATATTATGCGATTTTGTAAACGTGAACGTGTGTGCGTGTGTGTGTTCATTCATTCATACAGCGCTAGAAGTAGAAGTGAGTTTTACGCATGTTCCAGTAAACTTTGCGCAAGTGGTCGGTGCTTGTACTGAGCAAACACACACGCACAGCTTCATCTTTATATGCTGAGTGATACCCTGCGTCATCTAAAACGAGACTTTTCACTCAGCGTTCAACTTTTAGCTTCTGATCTTTTTGGCTGAGTTCTATGCTATAATCGTATATACGTGACCACGCCCCCTGACAACAAAGTAATCTGGACCACGCCCCCTGCACCCCGTGGCATTTTAGAGACTGAACGAAGTCTTCTAAAGTGATAAATAAGTGTAGAACTCTAAATTGCGTGTGTTGGTTTTGTTTTGATTGAGGCTTTCTCCCTTTTCCCTCCAGACCTTGCGGTTGACTTCAAAACGGAATCTCACAGCTCATATTACTGTAGCAATCAGTAGCCCATGTGTCGGCACAGTGCGCCACCCCTGGTGCGGCAAAATAGTAAGCTGTGATGGTGTACTGGTGCATGGTGTATGTTGACATAATATTTACTGCGGCTTGTTGCGTTCTGGTGAAGTTGGCCAAAGCGCAGCGTTCCATGCAACCCACCCACCTTACAGATGTGGAAGTGTTCCGCCATGAGGGT
Organism: Bagroides melapterus; assembly: GCA_028566695.1. Lineage (NCBI taxonomy): Eukaryota > Metazoa > Chordata > Actinopteri > Siluriformes > Bagridae > Bagroides > Bagroides melapterus. The sequence continues at coordinate 8,937,776 of JAOTRN010000048.1, forward strand.
CTCCTGGATCTCCAGCTCGCGCGGAGTCGCTGCTGCAGTGGGAGTTCCAGCAGCGCTGCCGCACGACGGAGAGCCTCCAGCACTGGCCGGAGACGACGTGGTTAGACCGTCCAACACCTTCCGGAACTTCTTCATGTTTTTTGTCTTCGTGTTCTTTTTTCTAGTTTTTCTTCTTCTTTTTCTTCTTGTTCAATACGTTCAGATGATCTTTTCTGACCGCTCAAAATTCTACCGCAGAGACTATTAAAGCGGCATAGAGGAGGCTGCTGGTAGCAAAAAAAAAGCACAACAAACCCTCACCTCCTTTAGAGAACTGAGAGACTAGCGAGCTCTCTGCTTTCTCTCGCTTTAAAGCATTTACGTGCAATTCAAAAAGTCACAGAGGGACACCATTTTAAGAGCCCAAGCGCCCCAAAACGTCGAAGAAGTAGAAAAAAACACGCACACACATACATACACACAGAGGAGGGGTTTCATATGCGTTAAAGCGCAGCTAGACGATACAGAGAAACTTCATGTTAGTTCAGCAGGACCAGTGCATCACACCCAGTTAAGTAACGCACTCGAAACGTTTTCACTGTGATGCGTTATGCTCAAACGGTGCAACGAGTTGAGTCACTGATAGTTGAGCTCATCCAAAATGAGCACCGTTTCGTTCGTCCTGGAGACGCAGACGAGGAAGAGGGGAGGCACCGCAAAGAGACGTGGCTTCCTTCCGTTCCTGAACTCACCACGCGACGACCAAACTGTTCAACTTTTAGCGCGAACTGTCGCGAGAGGATGAGGAACGTGACCAGGGAAAGAAGTGTGAGCTCAGATGAAAAACAGATGGTACAAGAGCAGAGTCTCTCTCTCTCTCTCTCTCTCTCTCTCTCTCTCCCTCGCTCGCCTGCTCGCTCTCTCCCGCAGTCGCTGTCCGTGGTGCTGAAAGACCGAGCACCAGAGGCCCCGCCTCCAATTGATGCTATTGGGGAAGGCGTTTATGATTAAGCGCACAGAGGAAAGCGACTTTGTTTGCGTCATTAAAAGACATGCACAGTTGCGCGTGTGACCACGGGACAGGGTTGTTTCCCTATCCCCTGTTCGAATCAAAAATGCTACAGGGTTAAAACTTCCTGAAGCTCTGTTTTCGACCTGTGAATAAAGGCTTTAAACGCTGCAGAGAGGACTGCAACACCAGAGGTGGTCCGCGAGGTTGCCAGATTGGATAAGGCAAAAAAAAAAAATTCCCATTCAATCTGGCATTTGTAGCGTAGTATTGGTGTAACGCAATGCCATGCTCTGTATTGTTTAGCGCTCCAAATACGTGAACCTGTATTAGGATTTAAAAGCTGGTCTAAACGGAAACAATTTAAATTAAATGTGTAACCTAGCCCTATTAAAGGAAACAATAGAAACCAACCCAGAGGTGTAAATGGCAGTGCTATCAGCACTGTATACGAATTCTGGGTCCTCTTGTCACACTTGAGTTATGATCAATCCTCATCACAGGTACTATTTTGTTTGGACCTGCCTTAATGAATTACTTCTTTATACCTAAATATAAACAAACTAGTCATCTCTCTCTCTCTCTCTCTCTCTCT
>JAOTRN010000048.1:8993079-9011141 GCA_028566695.1 Bagroides melapterus
AAATCAGCCACCGCTCTTCTGCCCCAGTCTCTTTCTTAAATCAGCCACCGCTCTTCTGCCCCAGTCTCTTTCTGAAATCAGCCACCGCTCTTCTGCCCCAGTCTCTTTCTGAAATCAGCCACCGCTCTTCTGCCCCAGTCTCTTTCTGAAATCAGCCACCGCTATTCTGCCCCACTCTGACTGTCTGAAATCAGTCACTGCTATTCTGCCCCACACTCTCTGAAATCATAAATCAAAAGTTGTCTAGATCGTGTCATACATTATACATGACTTGATGTGGTACTATGGTAGACCTGACGCTCCAGACCTGCTCATGCTAATACCCAGCATGCCGTTCTGCCCGGTTCATCCAGGAGACGAAGGAAATAAGACATTCACCCTGCAAAGTGTCACTTCAGGAAATCTGCAACTCCAATCTGAAGTCAGTGCACGTCTCACACACTCCAGAGCACAGAGCAAAAAGTTGTGTGTGTATTTGCTAGCAGATAAATCAGACACTACAGCAGACAGAAACTACAGAGTACAAGTGCTGATATGAGAGAGAGTAAATCTGGTACAACGCTTCCAACGACAAAAGATGCAGTGAAGAAGCTCTGCTGAACGTGCACTAGTCACCGTATGACTTTCTAGGCCATGGAGCGCTGTGAGGGTGAACAATGGAGAGGGTTCAGAGATAAACAAACTTCACAACAACACCATGCTGACAGGTCACGTTCATCACGCTTCCATATTTGTTTTTATAGATTCTGTAAGAACAGTTATGCTGAGAGATTTTAGAGAGTTTGTTAGCAGTGGAATTTTGAGTATTCGACTTATTTTATTTATTAAAGCGGGAACAGCTTTACAACAAATTTCTCTAAACAGAAAGAAAGAAAGAAAAATGAAAAAGACAACAAAGAAAGAAAGAAAGAAAAAGAAAGATAGAAAGAAAGAAAGAAATACAACAGATAGGAAAAGAAAAAGAAAAGAACAGACAGACAGACAGACAGACAGACAGACAGACAGACAGAAAGAAAGAAAGAAAGAAAGACAGGAAAGGAAAAGAAAAAAAAAGAACAGACAGACAGACAGACAGAAAGAAAAGACAGAAAGACAGGCAGAAAGAGACAGAAAAGACAGAAAGACAGGCAGACATAAAAGACAAGAAAGACAGACAGACAGAAAGAAAAGGCAAAAAATGAAAGACAGACAGACAGAAAAGACAAAGAAAGAAAGTGCTTTTTTACAAGCAGTAAAGTGAGATTCTGAGACAGAAATCCTGAGATCAAAAAAGTGCCAAAGGAAAATGTTGTGCTGCTGCTTCCACAATCACAAACAAACTCTGAAGCTGGAAGTCAAACTGCTGCTTTGTTCAGTGACGGAAACAACAGAGTGAGACTCCGAGCTTTTCTTTCTCCGAGTCTGTAAGAGCAGAAAGCAACCTGAACACACCTTTTCTCACTCGTTACAGTTTTATATAAAGACAGAGGAGAAACAGACGCATTAGTCTTCATTAATCTCATATCGTCTCTGTACACACTCTGTACTCATTGTTTTATTGCTCAAGTCTATGCACAGGGTCCGACTGCAGTAGTTCCACAACTCAGTGCTGCCATCTAGTGTTCAGGTTCCACACTTTAGTATACTTTTATCTGAACTCAGCCACAGAATGAAATAAACCTACAGGTTGTGTATGATGTACACTGATACTACAGAGGTGAGATGTTCTACTGAGATGTTCTACTGAGATGGTCTGATTACTGACTGAGTCATAAAGCTGCTCGAGGAATCAGCAGGTCACTGAAACAGAGAAAGTTTAGTGATGTTCACATTTATGATGCTATCTCAGCAAGTCTGCAGACACTGTACTATGAAGTTGTCTGGAAGCTACTAGTTGCCATAGTAAAAACTTTGACAGTGGGTGGAGCAAATAGTGGAGGGAGATTTGGTGTTTGTGTATTCAATTCAGCAGTTGTATATCTGCATTATATCGTACAAAATGCTAACGGATCACACGTGCGCTCATCTCTTTAATCGCATTGGTAGTCATGGCACCTAATCGTTCCATATTTGCATACGGTTCAACTTGTCTCGTGGGACACGCCCAAGTCAACAACAGCCGCTGTTCCTCATGATGCTGGAAACTGAAGGGCTGAAGATTAGTGGCCCTCCTGTTCCTGTGCTCTTCACACACTTCTCCGCCTCAACGTTGTGTTTTCTGAGATCTAATTCTGCTCACCAGTCTGTCCATTCTTCTTCTGGCTCTTCATTCAGCATGAGGTTTTTCTGCACCACTCTGAGTAAACTCTAGACACTGCTGTTTGTGAAAATCAGCAGTTTCTGAAATACTCAAACCAGCCTATCTGAGATCGCAGGTTGGTCCTAATCCAAATCCTTGCAGCATTTCAGATTATTTCAGTTATTCTTTGAGCTTGATTTTGATGCAAATTTTTTTCCCCTCAAAAACCTATATGCATTGTTGAAAGTGCAAGATCAGGATTCTCCTTTAAAACTCCTAGCAGGGAAGACAGCTAAGAAATGACTTTCTACGAGAGCTGTACTCATGTTTCACACACGTGAATGGAAGAAGGGGTTTGGCTGATTCTGTGTTGTGATGTCACACACCGTATCTTGGCCCAAATTTGTGAAATATCTGGAGTCATTTTGAAGAACGATCTGCAATCTCCTCAGAATATCACAAAGGATTAATTCAAGACCCGAAGAACAAACAGAAACTTCAGAAAGCCAAATATGTGAGGGAGTTAAAAACTGTAACCAAATGTTTAATATGATGTACAGAATGTCAAATTCCCAAATATTAAACAAACAATAACTAAATTAACACATCAAATAAACAAATGACACGAGTAACTCACAGCTGCTTGCTTTAAAACCTGCTGCTGATGCATTATCCATAAATCATCATTTCTTCAGTTTATCATCAATTTATGAGCTGCAATCAGTAGAGGAGCATAAACAATGCCACGACTAATTCATTATCCAGATGTTAATATCACTGCTTCCTTTTAACTTTGAGAGGACATGCTGTTCTCTTGGCACATTAATAAAACATTAGTCTTTATGCACGTTTACACATAACAACAAAATAATGTACGAGCCAACGTGATCAACTTCAGATCATACATCTAGATCCTTTTATTCTATATCTTATATTTTATACTCTTATTTTTATCTCTCCTTTTTATTTCCTTATTAGCGTCTTTATTGTTAATTTGTTTATATGTCTTATTCTTCTATGGATCAGTCGTACAAAGCATTTCACTGCATGTCATACTGTGTATGTTTATGTATGTGATAAATAGAATTTTTATTTGATTTGAATTTGATTTACAAGTGGCGTGGATTCCTGCACTGTCTGGATTATACTGTGAATGAACTATAACTACCATTAAGAACATTTTGTGAAACCTAGTCGTTTTATTTTAGCAGCACTAATTAATGAATATGAAAAAATACACATCTCAACTTCTCTAATCTCTGTTGTTGGAAAATTAATTATAAAAAAACAATACATGAGAAATGTAATCATGTGTCTGTCGTGACGGTATATATACAGGACACCGCCGTGTTTCTATGCAAAGCGGCAAACCAGAAACAAATGTGGAAAATATCATTTGAATGAAATGACAACATTCTGAACTGTTGTGTCTGTGAACTTATTCTGAATGTGCCAACACTACATGCCTGCACTTAAGAATGTTCTACACGTGTGCGCTTTAGTGCTAAAGCTTATGTAGAACATTTATACTATCATACTCTGTAATCTGCTATTTATCAGTGAAGTAACATTTGGTCTCGGAATTGAGAGTGTGAGTAAGTAAGTGAGGGAAGGAGTGAGAGAATGAGTGAGGGAAAGAGTCAGGGAGTGAGGGAGTAAATGAGGGAAGGAGTGAGGGAGTGAGTGAGTGAGGGAGGAGTATGAAAGCTGTCTCAATTTGAATACTAGAACCTGATTAACCATCATGTTTTTGTGTAAAACCACTTCCTTATCACCTAACTCAGATTTTTGAAGGAGGGTAAAACTCTTCTGCGCTACTATTTTTTTTTTTTCAATACGAATTAATTCCATCTTTACTCCTAAGACCACCAGGTATAACCCACCCTCTCTCACCTGTCATTGGGTCAAACAGCTGGTTGGCCTCCAGGTCAGTGAATGTGCTGCGACAGTTGGGACAGTGAAATGACGCTCTGTTGGTGGAGTCGCGCTCGTCCGTCTCAATGCGTCTCCGCATGTGGTCCAGCTTGTACTTGACCACATTGACCAGCAGCCTGTAGTTGATGAAGTAGTAATTGTGGCGCGTGGTCTTGCCATCTGGTGCTGTCTCCACACGCATGCGGCACTTGACGAACTTGTCAGCTTTCAGAGTGTTAAGCACAGACCGCAGCTGCTTCCGGTCAAACTTTAGCAGCTCCAGCATGTCCTCCTCACGTACACAGGCATTCCTGATCAGCACATCCAGGGCCAGGGCGTGCTCGATACCATAAAAACCACGCACCACCTGCTTGGCCAGGCGCTTCAGCGCCGCCGGGACTTCAGTCAGCACCTCTGGCTCAGTCATTACACACAGCTAGAGGCTGCAGGAGAGAGAAAGTTGAGATAAGATGGTATTGTATTCATGTAGATGATTAGTTTAAACAGACAAAAAAATCTGTTGTGAAAACATACTAGCTGAGCAAAGAGAAGAGTTAACAATTATCAACACATAATTCTATACTTAATTGCACCCTGGATAAAAAAAATATTTAGTGGAATGATAATGTACATATGGAGACTCTATTGTCTCCTTTGTTTATCGGATATTTTTTATCTGTGTGACATAACACATGCAGGAAAACCTTACCCTGCCCAAATAACACTGTCGTACAGCTCTGAGAAACAGCAGCCTAGGATAAGTGTACGTCAATTAATCAGGTGACTTGCACTTAAAATACACGATGGCTTTAAGAGATTGATGTGGAGACCTGGGGGGGAGAGTGTGACAGGGAGGAAAAGAAAACAGGAATTAAAAAAACACACTTTATTGGATCAGTCAGATATTACTTAGAAAGCTTTAGGAAGAGTAAAAAGAAAAAAAGACAAGAGACAGTCATGGGAAAAAGAGCGACTACGAAAGAGAGAGAGAGACAGATAGACAGGAATAGCCAAGGTAAAGAAGAGAGAGGGGGAGGAAAGGGATGTAGAAAAACTGACAGAAAATGCGATATAACAGAGATAGGCAGACAAAAAAGAGAGATAGACAACACGTGACATTAAGAGCTTTTAAGTAAAATGAATCGTGACCTAGTTTTCCAAGTGATGCATTATAATATAATTACAAATTTATATAACGGTATTTTAAAGATCAAATGTTATTTAAACAGTTCAGCTAATTAATGCTCATAACATAACAGCATACTCAATCACCCTGAACCTACTCACACAACTGTAGCACGTCAAAGCATGTACAAAGCTGCAGAGCTAGCTGTTACCGGTTAGCTGTCTACAGGACACAACTTCCTCAGGATAAGAAGCTTACAGTGTAAAACGTTCTAGAACCATAATTAACATTAGTGCTTTGTAGTATTGGAAATCTTAAAATAAACAAACAAAAAAAAACATACAAACAGAGCTCTAATCTGTTTCAGGTAGAGATGCCTGAGTGTGTGGGATCTCTTCAGGCTAACTCAGCTTCCTAGCATGGACATTTCGGAAATGACGCACCGGATGTTGTTTCACAGAGGATAGTTTAAAAGTAAAGAAGCGAAAGTATTAATTCTTGCATTTAAATATTAATTTAAATTGTATATTAGAATATACTGTTGTGATAAGACCATAAATTTAAATGCATTTAAAATAAAAACTTATGTTTGATAATCCATCTCCCACTTTTCGACAAGTCCCGCCTTTTCATGTTACATGCACGCTCTAATTGGTACACTCTTCCTCAGAATGCACTACAACAGCCAATCTTAAAACAGGGGACGGGTGTACGAAAGACGGACGTCTAGGAGTGTAGCCACGCGCGATGTCCTTACTATATTTCTAGCAGTATGTAATCGGTAACATCTTGAGTATTCAGGGCTTTCGTTTAATGTCACTGTTTTTCTAAACGGGTTCTGTGCCCAGTCATTCAGTGAGCAGGTAACGTGCCGACATGCACGTGATCAATAACAAGAAGAAAAAGCAAGGGGAAGATGCAGCGGTGAGCATGAACACACTGTCTGTCATACACTGTGTCTGATACATTTAACAACAGGCATCTGCATCTGAGCAAATAAATTTCATTTTTTGGAAATATGGCTATTCAGAAACTTTATCCAGAACTTTAGCTTCATAGGACTTTACCTGCCTTAATGCATTTTAAGCAAGAAAAAATACTACTATATATTCAATGCGCCAAAAGTTGTTTTTTTTATTGTAAACATTGCATACATGTCCTGAACACTTAGGAAATACTGCAAACTGCAAGTGCAACTGGTAGTAATATCACACATAGTGCAATTAATACATTGTAGTTAATGTAGCAATAGAGTTGAACAAATATAATTTTCACTGAAAAACTGACGGTTGGGAATTTGGCATCTTGGCTCTAAAGTGTTTATGATTTCTCGGACACCGGTGTTTAAAATAAATCTTGTAATAGATGCAGTTATAGACTTAGCTTAATTAACTCTAGTTAGCTTTAGTTTTCGGGAAGAGTTTGACCAAGTAGGTTAGGACTCAAATCTGACACTGAAGTAGATGCAGCTGCTAAGTTTTGTTGTATTTCTAAAATGCTCGCATTTACAATGACTACAAACTGCAATGGACTTGTCAATCTTTCCATTTTTTGTGAAAAACCCTTTGGTCTAATATTGGCCGGTGCCTTGAAAGTCTCTCCCTCGTTGCCCTCCGAAGTGCAGCGAGCGTACGCGAATTGGAGAGCACTGACGTAATTAACCACGCCACTGTAGTGAGGGTGCACGTGGCTACGCAGATTCGACTAATTTCAAAGTTTACATTTATTTTTAACATTTCATCGTAATATAATCGCGATTCATTTGATTTTTATTACTTTCAATAAATTGTTAACAGAAACATATGATTAACGATTCAAATATCCAGGTTTCAGATCGATACGCATGCATCGCCAGGATTAGTAATCAATGCATCGAGAAGATGAATGAATCGTTACACCACTAATGTTTATGCGTACTTTTGTAAGCATTGGCCTGTCAGAAGAGTTTAGTTTCTTTTCTGAATTCAAGATTAGTTAAATGATTTATCTAGGAAGGCAAATCAAAATGTTGGGCTTTCTTGTAAGTTAATGCACAACATTAAGCAGTTCCTCAGTATGCTCATTCCATCACTCAACAATATTCTCAGTGTGTGTATATATAGATGTAGTAGAGACACTGCTATTGCCTATACAGCTTGTGCATGGTCACTTCCTCCCTTATTGTGGAGCTGAACGATTTGCCAATACATCTTTCATCTTTCCAAGATGACAGCACCCTTGTATTTTTATACCCAAACACACCTGATAGATCCCAGACAGTTCTAGTTCAGACAGTTAGTATTGCACAACCTTCAAAATAAACTTATTAGACATTTTCAATCAACATAAACAAATTCATTGTTTTATTGCTACAAGTCTGTTATTATATTTGCCAGGACAAATTCTTAATGCCCTATGTGTCTACTTTCACATAAGCCACTAAATAAATTCACTGTAAAAGAGTCATATGGTAAAAAGAGTTTTAAGAGTAAAAAATGCTTGCCAGTTTTTATTCATGACACACCACACATTCACCTACAGTAGTTATAGACAACTAACCAGTTATAGAGATTTGCCAACTAGTTTTGTTTGGAGATATTCTGTAATGTTAACCAGCTATAATATACGGAGGATTTTACCTAGCTAGTTTAATCTAAATGATATTCTCTATTGTTAGCTAGCTTTATCTGTAGGTATTCTCTAATACTAGCTAGTTTTGTGTTTTGGAATATTGTCCAGTGTTAGCGAGCTAGATTTATCTAGGGATATTTTCTAATGTTAACCAGTTAGTTAACTAAGGATTTAATCTAATGCTATCCAGCTAGTTAACTGAGCATATTCTCTGATATTAACCATCTAGTTAACCTAGGATATTCTCTAATGTTAACCTGCTAATTTATTTATTTGTTGTTATTTGGGGGGGGGGGGGGGTAATTCTACAATGTTTGACAGCTATTTTTGTTATTTGCCAATACTAGCTCTTTAAGAAGAATAAAGTTGTGTCTCGTGTGTGCTGGTGAACAGTGTTGTGATCAGTATATTTTTCCTTGTCAGGTGCAGGGCACTAATGACAGTAGTGTGGTCAGTAAGGTTTCAGCTGCTGCTCAAGGCTACTTCCATGATGACTTCCTCAGACATTTTGTAGGCAAGGTGTCACGAAGAGCTCCTCTCATCAACAGGTACAAGCTGTGGAAATTCAGAGCTACACAGTAGAATGACTTTAAATCGAGAATTAATGTCTGTGTGTCACACTAACATCTCTTCATAGAGGGTATTATGTTCGCTGGAAAGCTGTCGATCACTGTGTGAAACAGTTTTTGTGTGTTACTGATGCCTGTTATAGGAGACAGGTCAGGACAGCATCCTCACAACACTCTTATTTCCAATATATTAAATCCAATATACATTAAATCATTCACTCTCTCTCAAATCTTTCAATCTCTCTGTCTATAGATCCTGTCTTTGGGTGCAGGCTTTGACTCCCTTTACTTCCGGCTTCACTCAGAAGGTGTTCTGGAACGAGTTAGCATATTTGAGGTTGACTTCCCTGATGTTGCCAGACGCAAGACAGCCTTAATCAGCAGCAATCATATTCTAAAAGATGCTCTTCCAGGTTTCAGAGTTTTAGATGGTATGAACCATAATTGTTTTCTTTAAAAAAAAAAAAAAAAAAAAAGGTATATTGACATCAATTCAATGTTTAAGTTCTGTTATGCATGAAATGATTATTTTACCTACATTTTTTGTTTGTATAGTGTTACTATATATTTCTGAGCAACATTTTAAGGCCTTTAAATATGCCTGTAGTTACATCCATATGAAAAGTCATTACATAGCCCATGTAATGCTAACACCCTGTGATGATTCACTTTGATAAGATAAAATCATTGTAGTAGTTGATAGTTGTTGTTAGCAAACTAACAGTTATCTCGTGCACATTTTAAATCCACTTCAGTTTCTGTGTAATAGAAAGGAAAACATATTTCTGTTTATAATGTAAGATCCAGAATTGAAATAAAGATTCTGAGAAAATACACTGTGCACAGATTTATCAAGAAGATTTGATCTGTCTCAATCTAATCCATATCCTCTTCTGTGTTGTACTTGTGTTCAGGCCCTGTATACGTGAACAGTGTTCAGTACAAGCTGCTTGGCATGGATGTGAGGAACGAGAGAGATGTGGAGGAGGTTCTGATTGCAGCTGGACTGCAGTGGAGCTGTCCTACACTAATTCTCTCAGAGGTGGTGCTCACTTATATGGAAACATGCTGGTAAGTTGAAGATCTTCATGTTACCTTATGTTCTAGCCTCTGCATGTTCCACTTGTGTGTTATGTTACACTTTATGGTTTAATCCCAATCTCTTATTTGTGCCCCAGGTCAGATGCTGTGATTGCCTGGGCAGCAAGGATTCTCGACCAGGCGTTGTTTGTGATTTATGAACAGATCCGACCTGAAGATCCCTTTGGCACGGTCATGCAAAACCACTTCCTGAAGCTCAACTCCAAAATTCATGCTCTCTCCCAGTACCCAGACACGGGAGCACAGACTGAGAGGCTGTTACAAAAAGTATGTTTGCTCCTCAGACTCTTAGAGGTTTGAGAGTAACAACCGAGTCTTTAATACTCAGTATAGCTGCATGGTATTGGAATTATAGATTTATGATCATCCATGACTGTGGAAAACACTGCAACTGCAGTAGTTTTTGTGAAACTGTTTTTTTGTAGAACAGTTGTGCATTGCATATCTGCAAAATAGTAGGCAGTAGGTGGATCGTGTTTTGTTTTTATTAACGCTCCTTCATTCCAACGACTGCACTGAACAGGATTTTTAACAGGTGCGTTACATTGTTATACAGGAGAAACTGCACAGATCATGTCACACTGGTTCAAAAACAGCTTTAACACTCAGTTTTCAAAACATCTTTCAGTGCAAAGACTTTCAGGCTTTCACATTAATGGTAATTTTTAAAAAGCTACTCTTTTTTTCCTCTCCTTTTCTGACAGGGCTGGGAGAAATGTGTATGCTTGGATATGAACCAGTTTTACTTCAGTCTTCTAACAGAGGACGAGAGGGACAGGGTGCAGAATTTGGAGCCATTTGACGAATTTGAGGTGAGGTTCTGAATAAACATACAAAACAGATTAGCTCTATATTATAAGTCCTATACTACAGTATGTACAAATGCCACTCCTAGTTACATTCTCTTTATTTATTTTTATTAGGAATGGCATCAGAAGTGCTCTCATTACTTCATCCTTACCGCCTCCAAAGGCTCTCTAACCAGTCAAGCAGTCCTCACAATCCCTACAGGTAAGATCTGAATAAATAACTTCTCAAATGGTAATGAAAAGAATAAACTTGAAAATAAACCCTGAAGTAATTTCTGCTCCTAGTCACCCAGATATTCTAAAAAAAAATATGTCAATTAACAATGGGAGTATACTTATTAGTAGTAGTTCATAAATCAGATTAATTAGCAAGTGTTGTCTGAACTGAACTGTGTTCTATTGTTTGTACGTACTCTCAGATACCCCTGTTCCTTTAAACAAGCTGGATCTGGAGGGTCTCCCTGTGGCAGTGCGGCTCATCGCTGAAGCACCACATGTAGAGGCTGTGGGAATGGCCTCCTCCCTGCTGGAGCCTGGGGTTGTGCTCCTCACTGGAGGCTGTGGAAGACGAGGCCGAAACACTGCAGCCACGCTTTTGATCAAAGATAACACAGAATGGAGATATGCCACTGTAGAGCCAAAGGGACAGAAAGGTGTGTGTATGTGTGTGTGTGTGTGTATATATACACACCCCTGATTGTCGCTTTACCCAGCTAACAGTTTAATGTTGCATTTCATTCATATTTCTGCATGTTATTGGTATGTAATTTATTTTTTAAATGCAGGTATACGGATATATCACTCCATGACTTCTGTCCCTGGTTGGGGTGCAGTAATCCTAGGTGGCAGAACTTCTCCGCTTAACCCCATTGATGACATTCTGAGAGTCACCTATCTGAGTGACCAGTTTAACTCCAAAAATATACTGGTATCTATGGAGAAGATGGTGTGTAGTGGCACAGCCCCAAAGCCAAGATGGCGGCATTCAGCTACCTTGCTGAGTCATAAGGGTTAGGAAGTTCTCTTATTTGATACTGCATTATTAAATACCTTTTAACCGATACTCATTGTAAACTTCATCCAGATAGGAAGTACTTGTTTGTTTTCGGGGGCCGTACAGATAAGGAACCGGTTCTAGGTGATGCACACTTCCTGTGCTTGGAGGACCAGCACTGGACGGATGTATGTCTTGATTCATTTATATTAAATATTAAAAGAAGTTCAGCAAATCTATTCTGTACATTGGTGAAAAATTAGGCCACAACCCATTCTTTATCCATAACGATCTGTCTTTCCAAAGGTCCCACTTGAAGGCTGCATCCCTGAACCACGTCACTCTCACTCTGCTTGTGCCTATAAACAAGGACTGGTAATCTTTGGAGGCTTGGGCCGAGGAGGAGTCCCTTTAGGAGACGTCGTTCTGATGAAGCCTACTTCTACAGGCTTCTGCTGGGAGAGATTTCATGTCTGTCCAGCCTTGGTACCAAGGTATTACTGCTTCTACAGTTTAAGATTTTAATGAATTTAATAATACACATATTTATTGAGTAGTTTGTCTGGTGGCAGGTAAAATGGTCATTTTTAAACCTCAGGTATTCCCATTCCACCCATGTGATTGGTGAGACTCTGGTGATAGTTGGTGGTGTCTGGATCCAGACAGATGGTGTCCCAGGCGTTGCTGTAATAAACATGACCACCAGGGTCAGTGTTGAAGTCAGTTTAGACACAGTGAGTATCATGAGCCTGGTCTAGTTTGCAGTCTGAATTTTTGTCATACAGTTAATAATAGAAAATAAGGACAGTTTATTACACACAAATTGTCAAGTTACCATTCAAATTCAACTTTTTCTCCCCGCAGTCATTTGTTCCCTGGCCCCTTATGCTACATTCATTCTGCTCAGAGCTGCTGGATTCAGAGGGAGCTGAGATGATGCTCATTGGTGGTGGAGGAAATTGCTTCTCTTTTGGCACCCACCTCAATTCCCAGCCTGTTATTATAGACCTGAGGCCTGTGCTTCAAAACATGGCACGTTTAGACCACCCAGTCAAGACACTTCTGGAAACATAGACTTCTTTCACCTTCAGCTTGTGGCTAAACCTCTCTGTGAACACCACCTGGGGTCATGATCATGTGCAGTAATTCAAACCATGTAAACAATGTAAACCATGTAAAGACAGACTCTTTAAAACAATCATGAGCCAAACTTTATTTCATCGAGGACCTCAGGTTAATTAAAGAGGTATAATCATGTGTCAAGGGGCATCAGTGGATCCTTGTTTGGTTATTCAGTCAGGCGGCATAAGGACTGCACGGTGGGACAGACTGCACTCCAGTCAACCGGCTTGCGATAGTCACCCTTTTCTAGGAGGTACTGCCTGCCACGGTAATTAGGGTGCTCAGAATACCCAGTAGCCATTCAGAACCTTGCAGGAGTGCACCTCTTTCAGGTGGTAGCGTTCCAGAATGGTGTGGCAGTCCTCCGTTGCCTCAAATGACTGACCTGCAAAGTCTGCCTTGTCAAAAATCTTCACCTTGTACTGTATCCCACTTGTCTGACATGGACATTAAGTGGGTAAAAGGATAGAAGGGTTTGGGAAAGAAAAGGAAATAGTAGGAACAGGAAGGTAGAGGACAGAAGGTGAAGAGATCCTCTGTAACTACTTCACAATCTTTTACCAAGGTTCTCTCATCAGGTCAGGCTTACCTGCTTTTGGGAACCACATATATTAGCATATTTTATTTCATGGTAGATACAGTGCAACTATCATATGAGTCTACAATGGTTTGCAGTTACTTGGGGGGAAGTTCTAGAGTTACAGTTTTCTACATCTTAAATAAAGCAGACAAGCTTCATACCGATCACTGTTATGCTTTTGTCATTGTTTTGTATTAATGCAGTGGTCTTAAATGATTTCCAGATTCAGATTAGGACACACAGGATTAAATGCTACTCTTGCAAGAGTAGTGAAACATGGAAGTGTTATGTGTGTTGAGTGTAATGTCAGAAACAGTAGAACATGTACTCTTTAAATGCAGCAGGTATGAAGTACAACACAATAATATTTTTAGTGATTTTCAAGGTAGTCAGAATAGTGTAGCGACCAACTGAGTATAAACACAGTTCAGTACAGATGCATTAGCCATGGACGACATATAGTGGGTGGAGGTGGTGTGAAAAAGAACAGGAACAGGAATCAGAATAGGAACCTGGAAGAGAACAGGAATCGGATCAGGAACCTGGAGATAAAGTGAAGAGAACAGGAAAAGGAAGAAGAATTGGAACAGGAAAAGGAACCTGGAGCTAAAGTGAGTACCTAAGGCAAAGAGTAGGTGGAAAAATTTGACCTAAAACGAAGAGTAGGTGGCGGTAATACTCTAAGGGAGTGTGCAGCCATTTAACTGGAAGAAGAAGAAGAAGAAGCTGATCATCTTGCAGGAGCTGAGACGATCATTGAGACCCATCCAACGAAGGAATTTGGGGTATTCATCACAGGTTATTACATACTGGTAGCCTGTAAAATTGGCACACTCATACACCACCCAGGTGCCACTCTCCACATGTATGTAGTTACAAGTCAAGAAGTCTCCACATGTATGTAGTTACTGTCTTTATTGTCATTTCAACCGTATATAGCTTAAGCAGTACATAGTGAAATGAGACAACGTTTCTTCAGGACCATGGTGCAACATAGAACAAAAAGACAATAAGACAGTAAACATAAAGCTAAGGATTTAAACTAGGTTTAATCCTAGCTTCATAAAGTGCATCTGTGCAACCTGGTGCAAGCAGTGCAGACAAAGTAAAAAGACAGAGAATACAAAAAAAACACAAGACACGACACAGTAGAGAAAAAAAACACAAAACAGCGCAGACTCAAAATTTAAACTGAGTGAAATAGCAGCAGTTTGGAGGTGATGAGGTAATGAGTTTTATTATTTTTTTTTTTTTACAAAATATAAATACACAGAAAACTGTGCAAAGAGAGCATAAAACATTGTGCAAGATGCAATGTGCAAAAAAAACGGCATGTAAACAGTTTTTAATCTGTAGATTATAAACATGAATGTATGTTTGTGGAGTGTGTATTGTAACAATCAGTGGAGTCCAGAGATTTGTGTGTATGTGTGTATTTGGTGGAACTCAGCTTCATTTATTTAGGAGTCTGATGGCTTGGGGGAAGAAACTGTTACACAGTCTGGTTGTCAAGGACCGAATGCTTCGGTACCTTTTTCCAGATGGGAGGAGGGTGAAGAGAGTGTGTGAGGGGTGTGTGGGGTCCTCCATAATGCTGTTAGCTTTGCGGATGCAGCGTGTGGTGTAAATGTCCGTGATAGAGGGGAGAGAGACGCCAATGATGTTCTCAGCTGTCCTCACTATCCTTTGTAGGGACTTTTGGTCCAAGATGGTGCAATTCCCAGTCAGTGATGCAGCTGCTCAGAATACTCTCAATAGTCCCTCTATAGAACGTAGTCAGGATTGGGGGAGGGAGATGAGCTTTCCTCAGCCTTCGAAGGAAGTAGAGACGCTGCTGGGCTTTCTTAGTGATGGAGCTGGTGTTCACTGCAGTGGCTCACTACAGTGTTCACTACAGTGGCTCAGGTTGGTGTGGAATCTGAGCAGTCGCTGTTGATTTAGGAACTGCACTTTTTTCTCTGATATCATAAAATGCTGATTAACCAGAACCTTTTCAACTGGCACAATTTAGCAGTTTAAATATATGCCAACTCCAGAGCTCGTTTAAAAATAAAATTTTTTAGTTATTCAAAAAATTTTTTGTTTTGTAGTACGTTTCATAAGATTTTTTTTTCCCTAATATGGCCAAAAACATCTCTATGCACATAAACTTTGCACATGGCTTCTGTTAGAGCATTAATACACCCCAAAGTGTGCACTCACCATCCCCATTATGGATCCTGGAGTTATGCTTGATTGAGGAATGTGTCGCAAGTCCTGATTGATTATTTAAATACTTCAGCCCCCAGATTTAGGATTAGATGTTTGGGGAGTATTCAATTATCACTTTGTCATGCCAATGAGACCCAAAATTTAGGTCTGTGATTCTAGGTCTCTATTCAGGTTTTCCAGAATTAAAGGTTTTCCAAGATTAAAGTATAATGGCAGTACTCCCCCTCCCTTATGTGCTGGCTGAAACACACACATCCACTATCCCAGAACGCACCATAACACCAGCATCATGCCAGACTGGAAGCCAATACCACTTTACAAATGTGACAAGTTCAAGTATAATGGATTATTGTGTTTGACTGTTCTAAATCATTCATCATTCTCCAGACTCAGCTCTTTTTATTGGTTTAGCTAAAGAGCAAAAATTAAAAGATTGATTTTGTTAACATCATCTTTCTGGTTGAATTATATTTTTGGGTTTTAATAGCAATTCAGTAAGAATCCTGACTCTGTGCTTGTTAACTTGAATTGTTACTATAACTTGCTATGTAGCAACGCAGGCTTCAGGTACAAGCTATTCCTCTTCAAGATCTGGTTGAAGCTATTGGATATAAGATTCAGCCTGATGCAATGTGTAATGTAGTAGATGCAACTTTATTTTGACAGCCAGAGACAGACGCAGTCATGAACTTAAATCATACACAAATTTCATCTTTTATTGGTAGTCAGAAGAAATTTGTTCCCTTCTTCTAAACATAATACCAAACTTTGCTTAACACACAGCTCTTCTTTTAAATTGATTCTATGGATTTGTTCATACACTTTATTCAAAATGAAAAAAATAAACAAGATACAAGCCAGACAACAATGAGTGCATACAGAAACAGAAAAATGAACGTGTTCTTGTTTGTTATATTAAATGCAACAAATCTAATGCAGATTGTGTGGTGGAGTTCTTCTGAACGCATACGTTTTAGTGCTTTCCATTTGAGCTGTGAAATAAGCTGAATGCTAAAAAAGATACAGTGCAGATGAACTCCAGAAGTGACAAACAGACACAGTATGTGGCACTTACTGGGAAAACTGTGAAACTGGAAGTGCAACTAGGAAGAAAAACAGCAGGAAAAAAATACATTCACAGTCATACTGGCTGCCAAGTACTTGGTACTCATGGATATCAAACTATTAATCTTAGATCAGTGCTCTTATTTTAAAAAAATGAATGCATACCAGCAAACGGTGTGCATTTCCTTCAGCATGTTCATGTCAAACTGTAAACCAAAGGCAACGTCACGAAGACAACTTCTGGGAGAATTAAGAATACACTTTTAAACCGTACATATTAATGCAGGCCTCTATTCTGCACTATAATTCATACAACCAGAAAGACCCTTACCCTTTTCTTATTTATTAATGCCACAGTAGCAACACAGTCATCCTCTTAGAGGTGATCGCAACACAAGTACCTGTAACTGTAAAACTCACTCCTAATGGAAAAAAATCTCCTGAAGAATGCCTCTTGAAGATTAAGGGAATATTAAATAAAACAGGGTTATTCTGCAACATGTATCCAGCATATAATTCTCTACAGCAGTACAAGTAATACAAGGCATATCATAGATCTGATCATAGATGACGTTTCACTTTCAGCATCTCACTTCAAAATAATATATTTAGTCCTGAGTCTGCTAAACCGACTGAGAAATTTGAATCAGCTGTGGACTGCAGAAAGACCAGTGTTCAGAGAAATGCTAAGCATGTGTAAACCACAACAAATAAAATAAAGGCATAGTTGTCCCTTACAGCGTGCGGGTGCTTAGGAAACTGAAGATGTGTTTGTTTCCGGATGATGTTGAGAAGGTTCAGAGCTGTGGGTAGAGTTTGAACATGTAGGGTTCGAAGGCGTGATGGTTGGAGGCAGTAGGCTGTCCAGCTCCTGTCTCTGTCCCGTCTCCAGGAGCCACTCATGAAATTTCTGCTCTACCAGAGCCTGGAACTTCCGCCGTTGCTCCCTGGAGGATGAGAGAAGGAAATACCATTTAAAAAAAAACTGTTAGTGATGTTAGTGATTTTCAATAGCTATGACAGAATCTGGCACAAAGAAACAAAGTGCACTCTCTATGAACCTACTTTATACTAACAGCTTACTTGTTAAGGTGCGTGTCCTTCACCGTCTTCTGCCAGTCATGCACCCTCTGCTGACGCTCCTCTAGGGCCTGCTGGTAGACTGATGGCAGTCCTCCTGGCACCTCGCAGGTGTCACCCTCCATGAGGAATGGTACCACCATAGGGCAGAGCTGTGCAGGGGGTAGGATGCGGTAGCAGACAGGGTCTGGTGACGGACTATCTGGAGAAAAAATCAGTGGCTGATCCCAGAGGTTGGGTACAACCGCCAAACCCACACTGGCCATTTGGTCCTCCAGGCTGGGGTAGTGTGTGTGGAAAGGCCCCAGTGTGAGCATGGCATTGCCAGGCAGTAGAAGTGGCCTAGTGGGAGTGAGAGCATGAACTGTGCAGCGGGTGGAGCCCCCAACTGCCAAGCGTCCGGCCACACACATCAGCCGCACATTCTCGCAGCTTTGCATGTGTACTGTTGTCTCCACTGGGCCCAATACCACAGTGCTGTCACGACATTTATCAAGCGTCACTGACCTGCAATATCAAAGTGTGGGCCAAAGCAAGATTTTACAGCAAGAATTAAATTTTATTATTATTTTCAGAATAGTGTTATTTAGGGCTGTGCGATTTGGGGAAAATATCTAATTGCGATTTTTTTGACAGATATTGCGATTGCGATTTTATTTGCGA
>JAOTRN010000048.1:9020777-9050635 GCA_028566695.1 Bagroides melapterus
TATATCTATATCTATATATTATATATAGATAGATAGATAGATAGATAGATATAGATATAGATATAGATATAGATATATATGTGTGTGTGTGTGTGTGTGGCACTTAATGGTGGATTTTGCAAACACTCATTTTTGCCTACACAAGCAGTTGGGAATGGAAAAGCTTAAGGAGAACAAGAAAGGGAATAAAGTGATCTACCCTCTAACGGCTCCTTAGAACTAAGAAGAAATACAGCACCTTAATCTCGCCCTGTTCAAAGCACTCTATCGAAATGAGAAGGAAATGATCGTGTTTGGTCATCGTCAGCCCCGGACACTTTCTCCTGCATGTATGTCGACTTTATCTTCAACAGCTTTAAACATCCTGAACAGGAAACGTCTTCTCTGCTACCTTTGATACCCCCCTTCCTGCCCCTCCTTCCCTTTCCCCCCATGCTCTCTGTTCATATCTGCTTTGTGATTCCATATTTGTTGGAAACTACTGATTCAATCATCTGTATGGTACTTGTGTTAGTAACATAACTATATGATTGGTAGCAAAACTACATGGTAAAAATTAAAGTCTTGCTCTTAGACATCTGAGTACAGACACCCGACTCACACCCATCCCCTCTTCTTCTTCTTCTTATGCTGTTGCAGCAACAAACAAAAAAAATCACCTGCAGTCCATCGCTTTTAATGCAGACAACAAAATTTTTCTGACACTGCACAGAGGAAAAGGGTGACTGAGTTAAGGGGAAAAAAACAAACAGAAAAGTTGGAGGGAAAAAAAAAAATCAGAAGTGCCTACTCTCCGTGTTCTTTGTTTTGGGCCTGTTTGGGTTGCTTTGAGTTGGCAGATGTATAGCAGAACTTTGAGACCCTCAGGGTTTCAAGTCAGTCTCTGTTTAAGTTCTAGCTCTTAACCTACCCAAAGCACATAAACAGTGTTCTACACAGCATGATTCATTCGTTTGTGTGTTTAGAGCTGGAACAGAGCAAAAACTGACTGGATCGAGACCCTCTGACTTAAAGCGCATCAATAACCTGCAACATGTTACTGTTTGTTTAAAAAAAGAAAAAAGAAGAACGATTCTTTTTAATCGTTTTTGTTTTATGGATGCTGTATGTTGTTGGTTTTTGTGTACAAAGATCTAGTAATAATCTACTGAGTTTATTTAAAATTAGTTTTAGTCTGTAATTTTATGGGTTGCCAATCCAGTTTTCTTGTCATTTAAGGAATGATGAAGAAGCATCTACATGGATTGAAGTCATTTGTCAAGTCTCTTACAATCCGTTTTTTTTTTTGTGCGTGTGAGATTTTGCTCACCTGTTAACACGTGTGAACTGGAAAAATCAAATAAAGCTGTGCTTTCTGCAATCAAAGAGAGCTTCCTGTCTGTTTCTTGGTCAGCCTGAACAGACTCACAAATTAGTAAAGTTGACACGCTCGACTGTAGGACCCACAAATAGTGAGTTATCCTTTTGTAGGAGTTTACATCATTTTGAATGGCTCTTATTAGTTTAGTGCGATTGCGTTCTTAGTAATAAGGTCCATGTTGCACCAAATAGCATTCAGTGATTTGTTCATGAAAGGTTCTTTGTAGATTAGAGATTACTCAAAGAATCCCTCAGTAAATCTAGATAGTTTAGCAATAAAGATGATTTTCAGATGTCACGTTTAGTGGTTAAACCTCCTTGTAGCAAGCACAATTAGATTTAACTGATTTATGTGCTATGCTTATGATACATTATGAGGACATTTGACCATCACACCTGTGTAATGCCACAATTTTTTATAAGCAGTTGTGCTAGAATGTCTCTGTGCTATAGCATTACAGTTTCCCTTTACTGGAAACAAGAGGCTCAAACTCGTCCCAGAATGACAACACTCCAGTGCACAAAATAAGCTTCATGAAGAAATGTAGAGTGGAAAAACTTGAATATCCTGCACTCTAACCTCAATCCCACTGAACACCTCGGATGAACTGGACCACTGACTGAACCCCAGACTTCCTCACTCTTATGATAGAAAATAATGTTAACATACTGACCATACTGAGAATAAATCTGGAATGGGATGTTCAACAAGCACACACGGATGTGATTATCAGCTGTCCACAAATATTTGTCTATATGTCCATGTTTTGCCTTTATACTAGAAAAATTTATTTCTTCCATAACAGACAAGCATCAGCAATGTCAAATTAGAAAGACCAGTTGATGTCAGTCTTAACTGTCCAGTTTCTCACCTCAGATGCTTGTTCTTGGTTGACAGGACTGAAACCTCCTGTGGTCTTCTGCTGTTGTAGCGCATCCACCTCATGGTTGTGCGTTCTCAGCCTCTTTTCTGATTCTGATGGTTTTTAAAGAGCCACAACACTTGAGTTATTGTAGACTTCCTGTCAGCTCAAACTATTCTGGACTCAGCCCTCACCCATGAACATGGCATTTTCACCATCAGAATTGCTGCTAGATGTCTGGTTTCTTATTTTCCACACCATTCTGTGTAAAAGCCAAATATTATTGTTTGTGAAATTCCCAGATCAGCAGTTTCTGAAAATTCTTCTGCTGAGATCTTACTTTGTCCCCATTCTGGTGTTTATCTGCATTTTAATGCACTGCACTGCTGTAATGTGATTGGCTGGTTAGATGAGTGTATAAATGTGCAGGTGTTTCTAATAAAGTGATTAGTCAGTGTATTTTAAATTAATTGTGAACTTAAGGTTAAAACAATAGTAGATAGAGTCTTATAAATACTTAAGGGCATGAAATGATGTCCTGAAGGCTACAATATCAGTGGAAGGTCACGTTGTCTAAAAACTAAAATATCAAAAGTGACTGATTGAAGAACCCATGTTAGTTTTAAGGAAATGTTTATCATGATCAATAAACACATCTCAGCATCACAGAGTATCATACAATTGTATAAAAAAAAATGTCCCAAAACAATGGTACATTTTGTTCTCTTTTCATGAGTAGTTCATTATTGTTTAAATGTATTTAAACGAATAGACTTGTTTAAAAAACACTAAAAAGTACTCTTAATTAACAAAAAAAAATACATTTGCATCAGTTTATAAATTTTCACCCATTCACACACTTTTTCTAACTCTCCTCATCATCAGCTGCCGTGTAGATGGTCTGGTTGCGGCGTTTGATCCTAGGGGTACTGCCTATGGGGTTGAATGTTCCCTTAGTTTCTCCACTAGGGCGCTTGGGCACTCTGGCTGGTGGCATGGTCCCTTCTTCCTCTGAGCTCATCTGGGAGAAACTGCCTGTAGAAATTTGAGGAAGTCTAGGAGGCACATCAGAGGGCTCGAGAGCTGTGAGAGGAGGAGGTAAGATGAGCCTGCCCATGGCCTCTCGCTGTGGGCTGCTCTCCCTATCACTGTCCTGAGCTCCTGCTGGAGCCTCAGGAACCACTGCATCTGTCCCAGTCTTTTTCACTTCTCCTCCATCCTTCTCGTCCTCCTCCTCTTCCTCCTCCCACTCATCCTCAATGGTGATCTCGTCAGGATTGTAGGAGTTGGAGAGAATCGAGGTGTCAGTGGGGTACTCGCTGGGTTCGTCTGCACTACCTGAGCTCCGGTTGTCCTCGTCCTCCTCTTCATCATTTGCTCGTTCCTCTCTCCAGGATGTAGAGTTCTGTGCTCTCTGGCCTGCCAGAGCGTAGATGTCGACGAGGCCGAGCGTGGCACACAACTCTGTGGTCTGGGGGTTGGTGCAGTAGGCTGGGGGAGTGTGTGGCTGAGGGCGAGACGGGTCATAAGCGGGCACCGTTGGACTGAAGTTCTCTGGGATACTGAGCTCACCGTTTAAAGCGCTTACTATCTCCATCATAGCTTCCTTTGATGCACTGTAGTCCCAGCTAAAGGAAAAGCACAATGAGGTGAACTGAAGACTGCTGTAGAGACTACAGTCAGGTGTGTGAAACATCTACATAAGCTTGAAGAACAGGATTATACCTAGGATTATACCTAGAGTTAGAAGCGTGAGTGGTAAGGATGAGCCTTACTAGTTATTGGTGTTGGTCTTAGCTATACTAATGTCACTGAAGCCTACAGTTTATAAATAAACTACAACAACCCGTGTTTCTTTTGCTTTTTCCTCCATAAATGTACATCATGAGATTCACCAGCTATAACAAGCAGCAAAACACAACACAGTCAGCGTGAAACAACTCTAGGTAGTAATGTTTTACCGAGTGTGCAGGCCGTTATTCTCGGGCGGGTGCCAGATGTTTGGTGAAGGTTTCTGAAGTCGGGCGGTGGCCTTCAAGATGGCTAACCACTCTGGGTCATACTCCAGCTGTTCGGAGGAACCAAGTCTGTCCGCTATCTCCACTACCTAGAATGGTAAGACATATGTATTATAGAATTGATCACCTGATCATGGCTAAGCAAGTCTTTTTACCATATAAGTCACTCCAAGCAGCAAAAGACCTCACAATTCCTTGTATCAGTATTAGAACATAATATTAATACCTGAAGGAAGTCTCTATGAGGAAGACACTTGTCCAGAGAGAGGAATTTGGTGGTCTTGGGAGCAGCATTACCCCTGGCCTATGAACACAATAACAAAATCAATACTTAGATTAGATTCAACTTGGTCATTAAGCAGAATACAGGTAGTGAGTTAATCGAATTGTAGTTAGCATCTAATCAGATGTGCAAGAGTGAATATATACAGATAAAGTGCAGGGATACTGCAGCATAGTAAGTCTATGACATACAGTAGTCCAGTGAAAATGCAATAAATTATTATAAACAGATGTACAGTGTAATATGTATGAATACAGAGTGCAGGGTTAATGGCAAGGGGAATTGAAATATACAGTGTAAGAAGAATATAATATGTACAGCTAGAGTCTTAAGCTGTATGTACATTATGGACAGCTGAAAAATACTAAGACAAATAACAGGTGGAGTAATAAATATCATGTCTGCCTGAAAACATTGCTAGACAATGTGTAGTCTGTGCAGGATAAATGAATAGTGATTGTGCCAATAATGTCCACTGGGATCAGCATAGTGCAAATTACATGAGTGTAAAGTGCAGCGGTGCAATTAACTGGATGGGGATGAGTTCAGCAGTGACAGCTTCAGGGAAGAAGCTCTTCCTGAGCCTGCTGGTATGGGCGCTAAAGCTTCTGTATCGCCTGCCAGATGGGAGCAGGGAGAAAAGTTCATGATTAGGGTGGGATTCATCCTTGATAATGTTCCTAGCCCTATTCAGACAACATTTCAAATATATGTCATGAATGGAGGGTAGACAGGTGCCGGTAATCCGTTGGGCAGTTTTAACCACCTGCTGGAGTGCTCTGCGGTCAGAAGTGGAGCAGCTGCTGTACCATATCGAGATGCAATAGGTGAGTATAGTCTCAATGGTGAGACACAGGTGACCTTTCCTGAGGCTCCGAAGGAAGTAGAGGTGCTGTTGTGACTTTTTGACCAGGATGGATGTATTCATGGACCAGGAGAGATCGTCAGAATTGTGGATTCCAAGGGACTTGAAACTAGACACACGTTCCACCGCAGCTCCAGTGATGAAGATAGGGGAGTGTGCATGGTTTCTGGTCCGTCTGAAGTCCAGAATGATTTCTTTGGTCTTCTATGTGTTAAGTTCAAGGTTATTGGCGGCACACCAAACAGCCAGATGCTGTACTTCATCCCTATAGGCCGACTTTTCGTTGTCTTTGATCAGGCCCATCACGTCTGAAGTGGAGATAGTAAGAGGCAGTTCATTAGGAGGGGGTTCAGTTTTGTGGGGGACCTCCTTGTTGGCCCGGTCAAAATGAGCATAGAACTGGTTGAGTTCATCTGGGAGAGACAGAGGTGGAGGGAGGTATGGTACTGGGTGGTTTGTAGTCTGTGATGACCTGTATACCATGCCACACAAGTCTGGGGTCAGAGGAGTTGAACAACTCTTCAATCCTCGATTTCTATGTGAGTTTGGCTTGGCGGATTCCCCTCTTCAGGTTGGCTCTGGCTGAGCTGTTGGCCTCTCGGTCTCCAGACCTGAAGGCTGCATCTCTGGCTTTAAGCAGGAGGCGAACCTCTCTGTTAATCCAGGGCTTCTGATTCGGAAAGGTTTTATTATCTTGTGTGAGGTCAGCCTGTCCACACACCTGTTAATGTACTCTATGACAGAGTTGGTGTAGGTGTCAATATCAGTCTGTGAAGTTGGGGTGACACTGGAGGCAAACACATTCCAGTCAGTGTGCTGGAATTGGTGCTGAAGAGGGCCCTTGAAGTTAGTTTCACACGTTTGATGACTGGAGTGTATTTGGGAAACAGGGACAAAGAGAGATGGTCAGACTGTCCTAGGTGGGGGAGGAATGTGACTTTGTATACATCAGTCACATTGGTGTATAAGTGGTGAAGTACTTCTTATACTTCTTTTAGGGAAAACGTAGAAAGTGTTTTATATCCCAGTCGAGCAAGTGACCAGCTCCTGGCCTTCTGAACCTCCCACAGAACCTTAAACCACTGAGTCACTACTTCACTTATAATCATAACTCAGTACCTCGTGTTGCATCATGGCGGCGAATTTGACGTGGAGATGTGCAGAGAACCAGTAGCTGGGCTGCAGGTGATTGAGGAGCTCTGCTGCAGCTGGATTACCCAGTGTACCAGACTCTACCTCATCACGCAGGAACTTCTTCTTCCTTAACAACTGCTCTGTGCTCCCATAGTGGTAGATTCCCCGCGGCCAGTCGTGCGTCATGAAGACATCTATGGGCATGCGGATCTGTGATACAAACAAGGAGAAAGGGAAAAAAGACTTTCAGATTGATTTGAATCACAGCTCAGACGTGTTACTTCCTGAAGATATCTTGGATGAAAGGAGACGTATTAACCCTCAATCAATCTGCAGGATAGCGTGTGTGACATCACCATCCGTCTTTGTTATATGAACTACAAATCAGGTAGCTCATTTACACATGCTGCTTGTTCTTGTGCAAGTATGTATTTGATATACATGAGTTAATTCTGCTTCTGTAAATCACTCTGAATAACAGTCTGTAAACAAGTATGCTCTACTAACAAGCTAGTGTTCAATAGTACCATGATTTTATATCTGTGTCCTGTGTCTCAGACAAACAAAACGTGTGTCCCAGGTATGCATAACCTTTTCTGACAATTTACATTCAGAAAATCAACATCAAAACATTTATTGAACAAAAATGAAGCTGAATTCAAATTGTCTGCATCTACGAATAGTAGTGAAAGAAGAATGATCAAAATGATGCTGAATTTGGATAACAAAACACGGACAACAGAGGACATTCCGGCCCCAATGGACAAAGTTGTATCCATGACTGAGATCAGACAATTCGAAAGGAGCGTAAGCTGAAGTATGTACCAGAAAGAAGCAGAAGTTCCACACATATTAAGGAAAATGGGATGATAAAAACTCTACAAAACAGCAAAACATGTTTAAATGACACACCCTAGATAGGCATGATGATTTACCAAAAATTCTTCAAGAGCTGAGGCTCATTGTTTTTATTTTGGTTTTGAGTCCAGAGACACACTGCTTTAAAAATAGCTTTGGGCATCACTTATAATTCTCTTTTTAAAGCTTCTTTCTAAATGCTGTATTCTTCAGATGGCTCACCTGTTTAAGCTTAAAGACGTCGCTGTTTCTAATGTGGTAAACACTGCGCAGGGTTTCTGGGTTGTAGGGTGGAAACTCATAGTGTCCTGAAAACAAAGTAAACAACTTAGTTGTTGCTTCATCTAAACTGTGTGCCAAATCACATAATTCTCACTGCAGACTATGTCCTCAGTAACCAACAATGTTTTTTTTACTATGCAGGAGTCCAAGCTGTTTCGCAGTCAACGGCAAACACACAATGTGACTCTAGTAGCTTTAAAGGAATACAGTGAATGAATAGAGTACATTTTTTAAATGCTGAAAAATAAATTACCCAATGTTGGCCTTCATCCGGTCTTGAGTGTCATTAGCCAACTTTTTTTCCTCATCCAACTTCACCACCCCTCTTCTTCATTCATTAAGTGCTCAACATCCCAAAGTTCCTTTTCTCTCTCTCAATATAGATTCTTCTTCTTCACTACTCACTATTTATACTACACAATGGTGTATACTAGCAAATACGTATGTGATTTGGAAACTGTGAAGATAAAATTAGGACTAGAATTCTGCACTCGAGTCTCCATCAGCAAACAGTTGATAATTTAACCAAACAGACTTTATGTTAAATTGAAATAAATTTCCTGGTTATGACAGTTATTGAGGGGAAATAATTTAGAACTTGCTCCAGTGTCACCCAGATTTCCTTGAGTTCCCATTTGTGTCTGATTCTTTTCAATGTTTTTTCCTTACATCATCTCAGGGAGATTTTCTATAGAACCATCACCTCTAGAATCCTCATTAGGGCAAAATTTTAAATTTATATTCTGAATTTAGTGATAAACAAATCAAACTGAATTGGTTTCAGTGAGTTTGGAAAGCTGTAATGGTTGTTTTACCTTTTCTGAAATCATGCGTTTTAAAAATCCCAGAAAGGCCACCAATTCGTATACCTCTATAGCGGACGACACCGGCATAACCTGCAGAAACAGATGGGAAAAACGCTGTAGCAGTTAACATCTGATCTTTTGCTGTAGTCATAATCAGACTGTGATGCTCATACTGTGCATCTTTTCAATACACAGTATTACTAGGCTTGTGCAATACTGATTTTGACTACCACAGACACCAAAAAAACCACACACACACAAATTACACAACACATCTTACCCAAATAGTATATATTTGGGGCCACCCAGCCTCCATAGGGAAGCTCTTGCAGATGGTTAGAAGCCTCATGGTTGCCGCCGATGAAAATGGTCAGAACCGGTGCTTTTTTCTCCCCTGAATAGTACCTTCCAAAGCCAAGGTACATCAGAAAGGTATCAGTTATGAATCAACAAAGAAAAGAGACGATTCAGAGACATAACATGAGGTTGCTTACTTGTAAAAGGTCTGCATGTGCTTGTACTTTTGTGGCACTGCCATGCACTTCAGGTCGCCTTCATTCCTCACAGCCTGGAAATCTCCGCAGCAGAGCAGCAGGTCCACCTTAATACCTTCCTTACGCTCCAGGTAGCCAATGGTTTCGTAGATCTTGTCCAGCTCGCCATGGCAGCAACCTTCCACTGCTATTTTCATATCTGGTATTGTTTGCTTGTTTCTGATGAAGTGGAATGAGCAGGAGATCCTCTCAGTTCTTTTGTCTCGGTGCCATTAACATCCCGACCCAACACGACACCCGTACACCTGTGAAACAAATGAACACGAGTTTAGTCTACACTAAGTGTAGCGCATTCGGCTTAATGTGGCTATAGCCATCAGACGGCTAACAACACACTACCACCGAGAGCACGCTAGCTAGCTCACGTCCTGTTATATCCTCTTTAAACAAAACCTAAGCTGTGTAGCGCGCTGAATGCCACAGCACTACGACTACTAGCTATGCATTTACAAAAAGCAGTTTTCTCCTTGCATACCTGTTTATACGTCAAAGCAATATTTTTACAGACGCCGCTAGCGGTAGGAACTGAACGTTCTTTCGCCAAGCACTATGCGCATGCGCGACTGGATCAGGCCATTCATTAGGTATATTCTATTTTGTAAAGCATAACCGCACTTTCTTTTATAAATATTTCAAAAATTATTATAAGCTTATTAAAACTTAATAAGATTACGACGTATAATTTTATGTTTATATAATGTAACCTTTCAAAAAGCAATGCTATAAAATTTAAATAAATATATGCAACTTTATCACTACTAATATTATTACTGTATTGTTACTGTATTAACAACAACTACTATAATAATAACAACAACAACAACAACAATAATAATAATAATAATAATAATAATAATAATAATAATAATAATAATAATAATAATAATAATAATAAAGTACAGTCTACATTGAACCGCGCCAGGTGTAGATGACAGGTTAGGGCGGATCGTGTGGAAAGTGCGTCTACGGATCGTCCCTCGCTCAGGGGGAGAGAGAGATGGCGTGCTTGCTGGAGGCCCCTCTACGCATTAGCGTGTTATCTGTGAGTCTCTGTCGCTTTGTCACTAAGAAGCTCAGCCTTTTTTGCGTGCATGTTGTCCGACATGGCAGCTACGACTGTGTTGGTTAAGGCATGATTGTTTGTTTTGACTTAGTGGGCATCAGCTGTGTGTGTTTATGGAGAGGCGAGAGGTTGGCTGACGGTCACCCGGAATGAGTTCACGTGCCGGCGCGTCGCGGGGCGGGGAGGTTGCCGTGTGACTCGTTTTCCAACTCGCTTACTTCATTTAGTTAACCGATGTATTTCAACTTTGGATTAAAAAAATGACTGAAACATTAAGCCAGGGATCAGACCCCAGATTAGAGGTAGCTCCTGATTTAGCTAGTCTTGCTAATAACAGTGAAGTTGTGATATTTTTCAAGCTTGTTGCTACTTAGCCGTGTAGCTGGATGGCTAGCAGGAGCTTACGTGGACCGCTGAGTGTCAGGCAGAACAGACCATTTATTTCTAATTTGATCACATTTATAGGAGGTCTTGCTTTTTCTGTCTATATAGGAAGTAAAATTTGCGTGCAGCTCTCAGGCTAGCAGGCTAAGTGAAAGTAACCGTTGTGGTGGTGGAAACGCCCCCTGTCTTTTTGCTTCACTTCTCTGATGATGAGAAAATCTGTTGCGCCGAGGACCAAACCTCTCCATTCTGAATGTATAGTCCACTTATTAGACCAGAAGTGCTCGCAGTCTATCCCCTCCGTAGTGCCCTTATACAGGAAGTAGGAAGTTATTTGTATTTTGGCCTGAAGCGAGATTTGTTTGTATGTATATACATTATGTAACGCTAGTTTTGTGTTAGAGAATCTTGTTGGCATTTTCTTCACCAACATTTTATCAGAAAACACGCCATTAAACTTGCTTATCAGTGTTATAAGAATGATACAAGGATAAGGATTAATCACATAAACATGTTAGTGTATTGCAAAGTGTGCTAAACTATAACTGGCCTAAATCCTGATCTGTAGATCTTAAGCTTTTTTAATCCCTTCCTTACATCCATCCATTCATGCATCAAAATCCATTCAGATATAATAATACAGAATCCCAGGACGCTGAAAATGGTGCCTTAGGTGTGTGTTGTCCGTTTTTGAGCTCTCTGTCCTGTTTGGGTGTCCTCTGGCTACTCCCACTTCCCATAAACATGTTGGTAGGTGGACTTGACCTTAGACTCTTATTAGACGTGAAGCGTATGAAAGTGCTGTCCTGTGAACTTCTCATTTAGTATTTATTTCTGTACACCCTTCAGTACCTACAAGTATGCTTTATCCAGGTCAGGGTTGTGATGGATCTGGAGCCTGTCCCATGACCGCTGGTTATGAGGTGGGAATACACCTGGGATAGGAAGCCAGGACACCATACGTTCACAGTCACATGCTCTAAGTCTATCTTCCATTCTGATGTAGGAAGAAACATGAGAACCAGTAACAGTGCATGTTTGTGGCACCGTTTTGAATATAATTCAGATTCTATGCTGTTATATCCGGACGGAGTTAAAATTTATATCCATATTAAAGTAGAGCCTTATTTGTTTTCATGTGATTTGCTATTCCAAGTAACTACTCAGTGTAACAAGTTTTCTTGCAGCTAAATTGTAACATTCTGACACATGGATCTTGCATCCTGTACTGTCTTCACTCACATTGGTAGTCACTGCACCAAGTCACGTTATATTTGCATAACGTTTTCTCCACTTTGTCACGTCACTGGACACGCAGACATCTAGACATCAACGCTCGCTGTAGCTCATGTCACCAGAAATCGCAGGTCTCACTGAAACAAGTTACAATACATGGATCAGGGTACAGCCCACATACATGGCACTAAACGTAGGCAGGTGGACACAGGGTCAGTGATTCCGTTGAAGTGTTTTGAGTTTCAGAGTGCTGCTTGTGTCATGTGACTCAGCATTCATCCTGATTTTGATAAGACAGTAATTCGAACCTCTCCTACCTCCTCATCCTAACACATACCACTGCATTTTGTTTATACAGCAGTTACACTATTAGACATACGAGAAGGCTGTGTTTCCAAAACATGCTTAGTGGTATTGCTTATGTAAGGAGCTCTGATATGCCAGGCATGAGATTCGAGCCCAGTGTTTGTTCAGGCCACTCTGCTTACGTCATGAGGATCTGGAGTTCCTCTAAAGTCATCTAAGTGCTCCTGTCCCTTCTAGAAACTTCTCTCCTCTGATGAACAGCGTTATCAAGTGTCAGACCTTCGTTTGGTTGCCCAAGATCACTGGGCGATGGCTGGGATCAGGGCGAGCAGTGGGCAGAATGAGGGATTTAAAGCTCACGGCCTGCTGCTCTGCATCTCTAAGTTGTTTTCTTCTCTGGGTTTTGAAGTGGGTTAAATGCACTGATTTTTGATTTGTTGTCTCGTCACTATGCAGGAAGTCACAGCCACCAGTCGCCATTATGTTGACCGGCTCTTCGACCCCGACCCACAGAAAGTGCTGCAGGGAGTCATGTGAGTATATACACTGGCATGTCTGTGTGCTCGTCCTCCTCAGGCCTGACTGGTTAACGATCAGCCTGTAGCCCCTATGCCTACCTGTGGGTATAGATGAGTGTGAGGTGCATCATGGGTGTCTGTGTGTGCGTGAGGGGGAGAGAGAGACAGTGTGAAGCAGCACCTTGTATTTATTCACATTCATGTTTGACTAGCAACTGTATGCTCCTCTGTTGTGAACGTTCAGCTTTATTTTTAGCTCAGAGCTCTAGTTACAGCTAACCGTGTGGTAACGGTCAGCTTCATCAGTACTTTTCCAGTCTGTTTTTGAGCAGCTTCAGCTTGGCTTCTTACATCCATACGACGTTTGACCGAAATGATTCAGCTCAATACTGAAACTTAGTGTAAAAAAAAAAAGAAAGAAACGTATCAGACTGTTATTGATGTTTTGAGTGAAGAAGGAAGGCTGTATATTGAAATCTAAAATGAAACCATCATTTCTAACCACTGATTTTATTATGTATGTTTAAGGAAGATAGATCAAGCGAGATAGCTAGGTCATATTGGACATGAACTTGAAATGCTGTACGGCCGCACTTCTCATTTTGTCCTCTGCTTGAAATATCACTTTGTTTGCGTTTCCTCAGTTGTTTCCTGTGAATCGAATAAATATGAACGCGTACACTTTGTGAATACGCTTCACACTCACGTCTTATCGTATCTTAGCACCGGATTAAAAGAAACCAGATCTGTGATGCTCATTCACTCAACATTTTTGCGAAACACAAAGACTTCTTAAAAGTTTGTCACAGATTTGTAAACAGGAAGTGGCTTTCCTCATGTGTCAGCAGCTCCTGGGCAGTCACAGAAGTCCGCGCTGAAGTCGGCAGATTTTAGAAACATCACTGATCACAGTCAAATCATTTCACATTCAAATGTAAAGAGTATTTTACTGTGAAATGTTTACAGACTCAATATGTTAATACGGATTGGCGGAGCTGTGTAGAGTTTATAATGAGTTCTGTCGGACCTGCTTTTAGACTAACCACTTCTGTATTAACTGTATTGTAAAATGTATCTTTATTTATTTATTTTTTTTATAATTAAATGATTTCTTTCTTTATTTTTACAGTGATATGAAGAACGCGGTGATCGGTAACAACAAACAGAAGGCCAACCTGATCGTCCTGGGAGCCGTGCCCAGGTAGGTGGTGTCTCACATCTGCCCTTCATTCATCCATCAGAGTCACGTTGTCCATCGACTCAGCTGAATATAGCAGCTGCTGCTTTCCACACACACGTATTTGTAGTAGCACTGGACTAATAATATCATCTTGAATGATGTGACTTCATACAGAACGCTGCTCTAATACCGAAGCTCAGCACTCACTGATTGTGTCGGTGCCCTGATTTGGGAACGAGTCTGTACCTGCTGTTATTTACAAATGACCATGTCATGGTAACTCAGGGTAGAGCTGCTGATGCTGCATCCCAGTTCGTCATCACTATCCATCCTATATAGCATCCAAGACTAGAATTAGTGTTTCCTGGTCTTTTTTTTTATGGTCTGGATTTACTATCAAATTACTTGGAAGATAAAATTATTTTTTGGAACCTTTCCTAAGAAAATATTGCATCTGGTAGGCTAAATAAAAACAGAGATACTTCTGAATATCTAAAAGCCCTGAAGAACTCCCACTAATGGGAATAAAAAAAAAAAACCCCAAAACAATCAGAAATGAAAAAGTACAAACTTGAACATAACGTGAAAGTGTTTTAAACAAGGGATTTAGAAAAATATGGGAGGATAGAGATCACTGATGTAATATAAATTTAGGGGTTTTTGGAGATTACATCAAGTTCGTTTCTTGGGGACGTCTTGAATTTTTCTCGGGTTGCTTACTGCTTTTCTCATCCACAACTCTTGTGAATATTCTTTTTATGTTTTAATAATTTGAGCAGTTAAGAAAGAGAAGTTACAGTGTCTATTTACATGCGGATCATTAAGCACCACTGTGGAGACATTCCGTGCTGAACATAGACACAACCAAACAGGTGCAGATATTACATTGTTTCAGCTCTGATTTAAAAAAAAGAAAGAAAGAAAATGTAGTTAAATTACAAAAGTAATAAAAACTGCAGCAAGGAATTTGATACTAGGTAACAGAAGTATTTTCCATTACATGACATCTCAATACTTTTGTACTCTTTTGCTACACACTTAAAAGTATGTACTTTTTTTTTGTTAAGAGTAAGTAAGCGAAACAGGACACAGCGTCTAGGAGGCATGGACAAGAACAAGGCTATGTAGTAAAATTGTGGCTGCTCTCTTACAAAATCAGGATAAGCAGCTAACTAACTGACTAACTAACATGTTACACGTTGAAGCTTAACAAAAGTGTTTATTTAACTTAAGTGTTTATGTAATTTAGGACTGTTAATAAGACCCATGTCATCTCATGCTGAAGATCAGAAAAAGTCTGTCCAAATTCAAGTAAATAATTTACATATGTAAATTAAAAATGAACTGCTGAACGAGGGCCATGTTTTACTTTAATCTGTTGG
Source organism: Bagroides melapterus (assembly GCA_028566695.1). Taxonomy (NCBI): domain Eukaryota; kingdom Metazoa; phylum Chordata; class Actinopteri; order Siluriformes; family Bagridae; genus Bagroides; species Bagroides melapterus. The sequence continues at coordinate 9,035,869 of JAOTRN010000048.1, forward strand.
TCAGGTGTGCCACAGTATTAACTGAAATATTATCCCAGGACTAAATCTGATCTCTGGTTCCTGATTGCATGAGCCCTCTGGTATAGTGTTTAGTATTCCTGTTCTACAGGAACACATAAAGCAGTGGACCAAAGGAAGGATTGTTAATGATCTGTGCACTAGTAATGACTAGGCTCACTGACACTGACTGTGTTTCATTTCCTGTCAAGCAGATGATGAGATAATTCATGTTGTATAACATTTGTGTGTATGTGTGTGTGTGTGTGTGTAGACTCCTGTATTTACTCCAACAGAGCTCATCCAGTGCAGAGTTGAGGACAGAGTGTGCAGTGGTGTTGGGCAGCCTGGCCATGGGCACTGAAAACAACATCAAGTCCCTGGTGGACTGTCACATCATCCCCACCCTGCTGCAAGGTCTCGGGCCTTTTCCTTCCACTGTCTCATTCGCTCTTCCTCCTCTTTTCCATTCTTACTCGAAGCTCTATATGAAGCTTGTGAGATAACTGGTGTCTCATGTGGCAGGTCTCCTGTGTCCTGACCTGGTCTTTATCGAGGCCTGTCTGCGCTGTTTAAGAACAGTCTTTATCAGTCCTGTCACGCCGGTGCAGCTCCTCTACACGGTAAGCCCGAGGCATGGAAGAGCACTCACTTTTGATTTGAGCAGCATTGTTACCTGCTGTAACTTATGTACAGTACATTACTCTGTATATTAGAAGTAAAACCTTGAGGTTGCATCTAGAATTATTTCCATGTAGAATTATTAAAATGAATATATTCCTGATTCATCACCAGGGGATTGTTCATTTATTTATTTTATTATTAGTTTGTTTATTTATTTTAATTCAAGGAATAGCCATGCAATTCTTCTGAGAGAAGGGGGGGTGACGACGGGGGCTCGCATTATAGTCTGGCAGAGTGACTACAAACATCTATTTCCTGTCTAAAATAATTATATTCTTTATTCAAGTATACTTCCTTTTTATTCCAATCATAGTTCACCATTATTCACCAACACATTAGACGTAAGTTGACGTTATTTATAACGTGTTTTCACCTTCCTGAATGACATACTATACACTTACAATATGCACTAGCATCTACTGTTTTAATGTTAGAAGGGTTTATGGGTTTATACTAAGTGTATTCGCTTCTTCAGTCGATGGCAAATGCCGTTAAATGCATGTAATACAACGCTGCTAGCGGAATACAGTGAATTTTATACAACATGGACTCTTTTAAAAGACATTTGTAAGATGTCTTGTTCATCAGTGTGTCTCGGGTCATCTTGAATATGTTCCTCAGCTCGTGTCAGTGCCTGTTAGCCCGGCCTCTCTAACACTACATAAACAAAGCTCTGAGTGTTGAGTGTGTGAAGTGTTCAACATTCCACATTTCAGTTATTTATCGTCCAGGTACTCGAAGTGCACATCATCGTGTTGGAATTTCTGTGTATTGTGTAGTATGAGCCGAGACATACAGGGGTTTAGATAACGTGCGTATTTGCATAAATACGAAGCATAAAACCTTATACACAATGTAACTACGAAGTGATATCTACTATAGAAAGAGTACCATGAGTTTCATATCATCTCAGGGAGTTGCCAACGTAGTCTCAGGCTTGATCATATGGGATAAATGTTAGAGAGAAATAGTAACTAAATTTTAAACTTTATTTTTATTCAGTTTCTATACTTCTCTAAAGCTGCTTTGAGACAATGGAAATTCTTAGAAGTGCTATACAAATAAATTAAATTGTATATACATATACCCCACTTTTATTCTCATTAGGACCCCACTGTGATCCCTCACCTGATGTCTCTGCTGAGCCGGTCCCAGCGCACACAGGAGTACATCACTCAGATCTTCTCCCACTGCTGCAAGGTAGCATGCACACACACACATACACGCATACACACACATTTTATTTGCAACATTGTTGAAAGGTCACTGTATAAGTGTGAAGCAATTAAGCCACTTTCTGCAGAATTTATGTGACCTTTAAAAAAGAATACACTTGGTTAATAATAATAAATAGCCCCCCAAAAAAACAACTGCATCTATGAAACAGTCATCTATGTAGTCCCACTGTTTGATTTTATATTTTTGCACTTTGTGACCTTTTTGTATATCATTTCTATTATTTTCTTCCCATTCTTTAATAATAAATTTGAATGAATAATAAAAACGCAAGGAAAAGTTCTTTAGAGTGATAATATATATGATGGTAATAACCGCTTGTATTATTGGCCCAATAAAAAGCATAAATATGGAGAGATCTTTGTGGTTTATTTACTAAAAGTTTATTTGCACACCAAAATTAGGCCAGCACTAGGTCTTCTAAACATCTCTCTCTCTCTCTCTCTCTCTCTCTCTCTCTCTCTCTCCCTCTCCCTCTCTCTCCAGACTCCAGAGCATCAGACAGTTTTGTTCAACAACGGTGCAATAGAGAACATCTCACCACTGCTCACGTCACCATCCTATAAGGTACCTCACGAGGCCCCACACACACACACAGCCCATAGAATAGTAATGTATAATAATCATTCACCCTCTCTCCTGCTTCCCTCTGCAGGTACGAATGCAGGCTTTAAAATGTTTCTCCGTCCTCGCATATGAGAACCCTCAGGTCTCCATGACGCTGGTGAATGGTGAGGGGGTCACTGCTTTTTTTCCTTCTCACCCTTTCTCAGTCTTTATTTTAGCATTTGCTCAGTCAGGCTTGTTAATGGTGTGTACAAATTTGTATTTATTTATTTTTTTAGTGCTGGTGGATAGCGAGCTGCTTTCTCAGGTTTTTGTGCAAATGATGCAAAGAGATAAACCCATCGAAATGCAGCTGACCGCGGCCAAATGGTGAGAGAACTCGCACACTGTACACTGACTCTGCTCCTCCTCTACATGAGGGAGAAGAGATTTGGAACATGTATGGCGTTCCACATATTGCCTTTATGTTTAATAATATTTTAAAAAAGTTGCTTGGTTTCTACTGCCCTCTACTGGATAGAATTGATTATCGTCATACATATGAGAAATTAATGTGTGAACAGTGCCAATTCGTTCTCTCTCTCTCTCTCTCTCTCTCTCTCTCTCAGTTTAACATACATGTGTCGAGCAGGAGCCATCAGGACAGATGACAACTGTATAATACTAAAGGTAGCTGAAGACTGGCCCATCTCTCATCCATGTCTGTTACCAAGATCATTCTACTCTATCAATATCATTTGGTATCCGATTATAGTTTTACATTCATCTTTAAAAAGTGGTCTGAAACCCTATAGTATGATTAGTTTTTTTTCTTTTTTCAAAAAGAGTTAAAAAAGGGTGGTGAAGTCAAAAATTGTGCTGGTCTTGGTTCCTCAAGAGCCCCTGGGGAACTAACGGATCAGGGTCATTTCTGAATGCCTAATTCCTTTAATATGTTTATTCAGCTTCCACATGGCATGTGCGTGTTTGCGTGTGCTTGTGTGCGTGCGTGGGTGTTTTAGACTCTACCGTGCCTGGTGCGCATGTGCAGTAAAGACCGGCTGTTGGAGGAACGTGTAGAGGGGGCAGAGACGCTTGCCTACCTGATGGAGCCGGATGTAGAACTCCAGAGGATAGCGAGCGTCACAGATCACCTGGTGGCCATGCTCGCTGACTACTTCAAATACCCCAGCTCAGTCAGTGCCATCACTGACATCAAGAGGGTGAGACACACACTGATTCCATTTATTCATTGCCATTTAAAGGTTAACATTTAAAGGCTTCATAAAATATTTATAACTTGAATAACTTGAAAAAAGCATGCTTGTGTATAGGTGTATGAATTTCTTTACAGTGGGGGAAAGCTGCTGTGATTACAGGGAACAATGAAGTGAGGATTTCATTCGATTAGGGAGAGATATGGCATGATTAATTAGAGCATTAGATATTTTCCTCATCTTATCTATGATAATCTCTCTTTCTTTCTCTCTCTCTCTCTCTCTCTCTCTCTCTCTCTCTAGCTGGATCATGACTTGAAGCATGCGCACGAGCTGAGGCAAGCAGCCTTCAAACTCTACGCCTCACTTGGCTCTAATGATGAAGACATTAGGAAAAAGGTTAGCCTTTTACAACAGTATAACAAAAGTTACACTTTATGGCCAAAAGTATATGGACACATGACCCTCACATCCGTCTGAGCTTGATAAAGATCCCATTCCAGATTTAGTACCATGATTACTATTATATTAAGCGCCATTCATGGCTGTGGGGATTTGTGTTCATTCAGATACTAGAGTATTAGTAAGAATAGACACTGATGTTGGATGAGGAGATCTGGGGTTCAGTCAGTGTTCCAGTTCCTTTCAGAGATGTTCAGTGGGGTTGAGGTCAGGGCTCTACGCTGAAAGAGAAGCTTAAAGCAGAAATGGTAGAAATTCAGCTAAAAATTTTGGAAAAGATTTTTTTGTATGAATATTGCATGAAAAGCATTGCATTTTGATCCCTTTCTCGACTCTACAGACATTTATATTTGTGGCATTTAGCAGACGCCCTTATCCAGAGCGACTTACATTCATATCTCATTTTTATACAACTGAGCAATTGAGGGTTAAAGGCCTTGCTCAGGGGCCCAGCAGTGGTAGCTTGGTGGAGCAGGGATTCAAACTCACAACCTGCCGATTCGTAGACCAACACTTTAACCACTAGTCTACCACATCTCAGACCGTTGAGGATCAGGTCGTTTTCTCTCCCTACAGATCACAGAGACAGAGAACATGATGGACAGGATAGTGAGCGGCCTGTCTGAATCCAGCATAAAGGTCCGCATCGCTGCTGTCAGGTATCTGACTCACTTTACACAACCGTAACTCGGCTCTGCCTACTGTTCCTTTCGAGCTCTTGCATATTTCTCTTGGAGGTTTGCTCTGGTCCTGAGTCTGATGCACAGCATAACGAACGCTTTCCTTGCTTTGCCTAACACCCAAGTGTGACTTGTGAAGATTAATTCTCATTCACAGTGTTTCCTCTTTTCAGATGTCTCCACAGTTTGTCGAGATCAGTTCAACAGCTGAGGACGAGTTTCCATGATCATGCGGTGTGGAAGCCTCTAATGAAGGTCTGACATTTGAATATCATTTTTAATACTATTCTGTGATTGTTTATATCAAATTACAGGCTTCTCTGATTGGTATTGGTGTGTGTGTGTGGGTAGTTGTTACAGAATGCCCCAGATGAAGTGCTGGTCATGGCCTCTTCAACACTATGCAACCTGCTGCTGGAGTTTTCACCTAGTAAAGAGGTGATACACTGATACGCACAACTTAAACGTAGTTACTTCACAGTGTAATAAGCCCACATTGAGCTTATTTAACTGGGAACATTGTGTTTGTTGTGTACAGCCCATCTTAGAGTCTGGAGTGATCGATTTACTATGCAGCTTAACACAAAGCGACAGTCCTGCACTGAGGGTCAACGGCATCTGGGCTCTAATGGTGAGAACTGCTGTGTTTAAATCTACCTTACTGGCAGTCCTTATAAACACTCTAGTAATAATCTAAATGTATGTGTGTTTGTAGAACATGGCTTTCCAGGCTGATCAGAAGGTCAAGGTGGAGATCATGAGAGCTCTGGGGACGGAACAACTCTTTCGGCTCCTCTCGGACCCTGACACCAACGTGCTCATGAAGACTCTGGGGCTGCTGCGCAACCTGCTGTCCACACGACCAGTGAGACTCATTCTCTCTCTCTGTCTCTCTCTCTCTCTCTCTCTCTCTCTCTCTCATCTCTACTTCTTTGTTTATGCACCCTCATGATCCTCCACTCCCCCTTACAGTGCACACTTTTAAGAGAAGTTTAACACACACACACACACACACATACACACACACATACACATTTTAATCCTCTCACTGTGTCCTTTCTAGCACATAGACCAGATCATGAGCTCCCATGGAAAGCAGATCATGCAGGCAGTCACATTGATCCTGGAGGGTGAACACAGCATAGAGGTCAAAGAACAGGTGAGAACACGGCCTCACAGAAATCCTGCCAATGACCATTTGAGAAATTAATTTTTTGTGCTGTTGAACCTCGTTAATGGGGAAGATTTGAATATATAATAAACGTATTGCCTGCTTTATTTTCAGACTTTGTGCATACTGGCCAACATCGCTGACGGAAACACAGCCAAAGAGCTCATCATGACAAATGATGACATGTTACAGAAAGTCAAGTACTACATGGTATAACCTGCATCCCCCCCCTTTTCTTCTAAGAGATTTGATTTACTGATCTTTCTCTGACACTGATCTTTCTCTGGTTTTGCTTGTGTTGCAGGGGCATTCCAATGTGAAGCTGCAGCTGGCTGCCACCTTCTGCATTTCCAACCTGGTGTGGAACGAGGAGGAAGGTGAGAGTAGAAAAATGATTTGATTTTGACTCTATTTTATAATAAACATGCAGCAAATCTTTTGAATTAAGAATGCAAGACAGATAATGCTCATACTCTAGAGCAGGGATGTCCGATCTGGTGTGGGTGGAGATTTTAAATCCAATCAAGCAGGAAACACACCTGATTCCACATATTTAATCTGTTAATCTTGGCTCTAAAAATACTCTGTGGCGTGACTTTTGCATGGATGGAATGAAAACTTTCAACCACACCGGTTCTTTCGGGATATAATTAGACACCCTTGATTTAGTGAACTCCCCATATCTCAATCAGAATTAAACCCACTGACACGTCAGGATCATTCAGCCTGAGTTATATTGGATAGTGTACTGGATTTTAGACTTACACCGACTAAGGTTTTTCATTAATTAATTAATTCATTCATTCATTCATCTTCAGCAACCGCTTTATGCTGGTCAGAATCACAGTGGATCCAAAAACTATCCCAGGAACACTGGGAGCAAAGCATGAAGATACAATGAGGGAATCACCAGTTCATTCCACACACACACACACACACACACACACACACACACACACACAACGCTAGGGACTAAACTCCTGGATGTTTGAGAAGAGTGTGAGAGTTCAGGTAGTAATCACACAGTCTGTGACTGAGTGAAAGTTTGAGTCAGTCTGTCCTGCTGTCTTTCTCTTATTCCTACAGGTTCCCAAGAACGTCAGGATAAATTAAGGGAAATGGGTTTTGTAGATATTTTACACAAACTCACCCAAGCATCAGATCCTAACCTCTGTGACAGGTAATACTCACACAGATATGTACAGGTACCTTGATATTCTGCTGGAGTGAACTATTATTTTCTGAATCTTTTTTCCTTCTGCGTCTCAGAGCGAAGACAGCCATGCAACAGTACCTGGCATGACCCTGAGTGAAGGCAGCCATTGCTGAGAGGATTGGCCTCCCCTTGTATCTCTTCTGTTTTGAGTTTTTTGGAGTTTTGTTTTGTTGCACAAGACACCTTTTGAACCTGCAGAGACTCAATGCCATAACCTAGAGACGCGGTTGCCAGGGGCAATGGAACACTTGCAAACATGTCTTCTACTTTTTGTGCTGAACTCCAAGAAGACAGGTTTTGTGTCTTTTTCCTGTATTTTTCTTTTTTGGTTTTGGATTATGGACAGTTATGAGGTTTAAAGAAAAAAAAAAGAAAAGAAAAAAAAAATGAAAGGACTTTAATCTGCTTGTGCTGCAGTGCCACCTGGTGGTTTGGATGCTTTGGTGCTTTGGACGTTTTGTCTCAGACTGCTAAGCTAAACAGACTAATGGCAGGGTCAAAGGGAGCATCGCCTCCTTATTTCAGTTTGCTGATTTGTTATTGATATAATTATTAGCATTAATTATTAATGTTTTAAGAGGGACTTCATTAAGAGTGGACAAAGTTAAAAAAAGACTGCTTTTTGTGGATACATACCTCGTAAGTATCTCTCTCTAAATATATAAATATATAAATATATATATAAATATATAAATATATTTTTTGATTTATAATTTCCCCCAGATTTTCTTTTCCTTGTGTGCTTTGCTCTATGTGATTATTTGTAGGGAAGGAGGACAGTATGGTAGAAGCTGGAGTGAGAACTGCTGTCTTGTTGGGAGAAAAGAGCAGACACACATTAAAAATAATATAAAGAATTTAAAAAGACACTAAAGGAAAATGTGTGCTTAAATCATCATGAGTCTCTGCCTTGCTACTTGCAAAGCAGGTCTATTCTATTTCGTGATATGTTTTATTCATTTTATTTCTAATTTATGATGTTAGTTCAATGGTTTCTTTAAAACAGTACATTTCTGTGTTATTTATAATGCTGTTCTGTGAAAGTTCACCCGTATTGCCTGAATTGCCTCGGGTTCAGAAAGCAAAAGCAGAACACATCTAAGACTAACAGGTGGAAAGTGCTGCTCTTGGTTGTACTGTCTTTGCTGTTCACTGGAGCAGAGTCTACCTCCTTATTTCCTTTAATCTCCAGCATTCACTCCTTCTTTTAGTAATTGACAATGAATGTTCCCCTTGAAATATATGCAGACCACTGCCACGGAGCTGGCCACCGCTTACTGTCTTTTGTCCTACTTAGAAGCAACTGGTTGCACTTTTATTATCTGGTAAATTTCAACAATCACACTCATAACCTACACACCAGGTGCTGCTTTAGTTAGCTTGTAATCCTGAGCCACTTAATTCAGGTAGTGTTTCTTTAAGTAGTGTGTATACTTTACTCCAAGTTCATCGACCTGGAGGTTTAGTGTCACCTACCAGGAAGATGCTCCTCTGAATCCCTCAGTGGCACAGATGTCTACGATCTCAACCTCATTTCTTGCATGAGATTCAACTGAGATCGTTGGACTCCAGAGTGCATGCTGCTTGATGAGTGAGCTGGGGATATGGGGACAGATCTGTAAAATGCTATCATATATGCTGTAGCTTGTTTTCCCTATAACAACCTGGGCTCACAACAGCAGCGCAACAAATGTCACCATCCGGCACTGTCAGTCCTGAATGTCCTACAATTTGTCCTGTCTGTGTCTATCTGACAGCTTGTCAAGAGCAGTTGATCCATGTATACTGTTACTATACGTTACCATGTATACTATAGTTATACAGACCAGAATTTTCCCAGATGATGAAGGAAAATCTGCACAGTTTGGGATCATGTGTGAACCCTGTTATGTGTGAACAAGCCTGTGAGGTTGGCCTTTGCAGATGTATTCTGAGTTCCTTTATCCAAGCAGTTGACCTCAGTGAATATGGAAAGTATTTACATATTTTCTCCACTGAAGAAATAAATCACATGCCACATGTGCATCATTCTACTGGGTCCTTGGTTAAGGATGTTTGAGTTGAGTGGCTGCTAATTTGGCATCGTTTTGTTGTTAGTGAGTCTGTCCTGTGTGCTCTACAGATGGTCCAGATAGCTTGCCATATGGAGCCTGTATTATCTATGATTGTTATTGATGCTGTTATTTAATATTGTTATTTAAAAGCACTTTTGTACATTGCTCTGGGTAAGGGCGTCTGCTAAATGACCTTAAATGTAAATGATGCTCAGTGTAGTTTTGCCTTGGCTCCATTTGAAAAGCCTGGTATAATTTTATTGGGAGCCATTGGCCAAGAGCAACAGACCAGCTACTCTACCCATAGGAATCCTCTACCCATAAGTTTGCTTAAAAGCTTGAGAGGATAGTAAATTATATGAAGCAGCTTATACAGAATTATTGAGCTGCAGTGTTCCCATAAAACCCTTCAGATTGAGCAGTTAAATTACAGGCATTTTTGAGTGAGAACATGGAAATTCCACAGCTTGCCTTTTAAACATTGTAAAGTGTTCTACTGCTTTATGTAAAAAAAGAGAGGAAATATGATTTAGTGGTTTTTAAATGTTAAACACGCAATATGGCTAACTGTGTTAAGTACGATTGTTTGCAAAAGCTTCTGCCTCTAGCCTTCCTTCATTATTAGCAACTTTGCCATTAATGGGAAAAGACAAATCTTAATCCACATATCATTCACATCCAGCCATTCTTATAAAACACATTTTATTATTCAGGTAAGGATATGTTAAAGTTCATTGCAGTTAACAAAATACATTTATGCTTCTGGACCTCCAGCCAGTTTTCCCTTATGCACTTCCCATATTTAATAATGCAGGCACATTCCTCATGCAAAAAGATGAGACATGCAGGAACCCCCACCCACCCAAAACCTGCCCCAAAGTCTCTGAGCACCCTGCCAATCAAAAATAACCCCTCCCTCATCCCCAGCCCCCTACACAGTTCCTAGGTAAAGAAAATAGAATCAAATTGACGTGTCCCTATTCAAGCAAGATGTGGGATGAGAAGCCCATGCTTCATGTTTGGACCCCTTTATACTAAATAAGACGTTGTAATGGTGTTTTCTAGTTTTCAAGCTTAGGAACCTTGGTTGATTTCACCTGCAGAAACGTAGCTGCTTATCACCATCACTGTTTGTGACTTAAGGTGACGATAAACTTGCTTTCATAGGATTTTGTCAAATGGAACCGAGTGTATAAATATTCACCTGAGCACTTTCTACTTGTAAGACTCTCGTAAAATGTGATGGATAATTAAACAAACAGGCAAATAAATAGTTAAATAAATAATTAGGAGGAAATAAAAGTGCAGTGCTCATTAATATATGATATGACTGAAACCATTTTGTAAGAATGAACAGAAAACAAAATGGGGAGATGAGATGTTCTGGAGATGGTGGATGGTAATAGGAAAGGCACACGTGGCTGGATGGCTAAAGCTGCGTGTGTTTGTTGTTTTAGTCAAACTTGCACTTGGGGATTTGGTCTCTTTTCTAAGTCTATCCCATGTGTGCAGTTCAGAGTCTTTTTGATATTCGGCGTGCCAAACTCTGTGTCCTTGACTTTGGCTATCTGCCATATGTTACTGGGTGTTTTAACTTAACTCCCAATTGGACACTATTTGGCATGCTATCATGCTTTGCCATACTCAGTCTTCCCACTATTTGGCATGCCAGGCTATGGCAGTGTGATTTGTAATTGGCATATCTTGTATGTCTGTCTGGGTCCCTGTTAGTAGATTGTTTTGATTGTCTTGTTGTAATGCCTGTTGTGGTCACATTTAGAGAATGAAGCTCTCAGACAACCACATTAGGTTATTGGCCATTATTCCGTGTTACAACCACATGCTATATGGCATTATGTATATGTATGCACGGTAAAGATAAAATAGGAAGGCCACCCTTTCCATACCCCTTATTCTAAAGCTTTCTTTTTTGTTCAGTAGCCTGGGAATCCTCATATTAATGAGGCCATGAGTTAAATCAATTACAGTATATTGGAAAACCTCTGTAAAGAAGTGGATAGAATAAGGCATGACATAAAAATGTGTCTGCTGTGTGAAGTTGGGATCTACATTCCCAGTCTAAATAAATATGCAATGTATGGGTCTTGACATTGACTTGTGCTGTCTACTTATGCTCAAATAGGGAGAAGAAACTGAGAGTGATGGGTGCTATAGTGTAACACATTCATTCATCTACCTAACTGCTGTGAAAGATCAGAGCAAGTAGATGCATCTGTGACCTATGATTGGCTATACATAAAGCACAAATGTTTTGGCAGTAGAGGGTAACATGTGATTGCAAACACATGCCATATCCCATGTTCAGTCCTACAAGATCAACATGTACCCATTCAGAATAACCAACAGGAACTCTTCATAGATCAAGTACTCATTACAAAGTTGGTTGGGTTTGGTTGGTTTGTTACGAGTTTTGGTTGCCATGCACCATACCAATTTGAGCTTTCATGTGCGTGTCTTATAATGCCACTGGAGAAGAGCTCGTATCTGTCCAGAGTGACACAGGCCCCTCTGTGCTGATATGGTTGTGATTGGCTGGTATCAGGTTTTGGTGTGTTGAGATGGTGCGAGATGCCATCAGGACCATTTAGGAAAGCCACAGCCAAAAGCAGATCTCTTTCCCTACTTGTATGGTTGATGGATCCTGCTTTAACATTCAATTTCCTCTTGTCATCCCACCCTGATCTGATGTATTAATGTGCTGTAGTCTAGCTCCTGGTTGTGCTACTGCTCTCCTCCCATTCACAGTGGTGGTCCTTCCTCATCGATGAAGCTGATGTGCTCTGTTGAGCTCTTTCCTCCTGCATCCCATTCCTGCATCTCAAGTTCCAGCTGAGGTTGCTCAGTGCCAGACATTGCCTGGGCACAGCTAGAGGTCTGCCGGTGCCACGGGAAGCCCATCGACCCCTGGCCATCTCTCATAGAACACAGCAAGAGAGAGGAGGGGTGTGGGCAGGATGGTGTGGAACAGGATATGGTCTGAAGTAGGGGTGTGGAGGCAGAGGAGGCTGGAGAGGGACCACCCTTCAGTCTGTGGTCACCTGGGGAGTTACTTAGTGAAGCAGGTGCTGAGCAATGGGAGTGGGGTGGGGGTGGGTTGTCCTGGGAAGATGGCAAGATGTCTTGGGAAGATGGTGGAAGTAACAGGCCATGTGTGCAGCTGGTAGGGCAGGAGGGGTGTGGTCCTTGACAAGGTGTCAAGGAAGGTGACTGGGAACGGGATGAGGATATAGAAAGGGTGAAGGAAAGAGAGGGAGATGTGGTGCAAGAGGCAAGCCGGTCTGGAGCTCCCTTCCCATAGCCATTGGTAGGGCCAAGAGGGATGTCCTGCGGCCCTGTTCCTGTGCCATCCTTTTGAATGGTCTCTAAATGGGACAGGCTGGCATGAGGGGAGCCATTTGAACAAAACACCTGGGATTGCAGTCTCTGAGGTGGGCTGGTGGGAATGAGACAGCTGGGAAGCCCTACCACCCCTACAGGGTCTGCGATGTCCAATAGGGAGCAGGGTGGGACTGGAGGACAAGAGGCTACAGGAGAGTTAATGGACGGACCACTGCCAGCTAAAGTCATCGGTGGTGGAGGAGTTGAGAGGAGTGGCTGAGCACCACTGAGGAACAGAGGGCGCAGGAGGCGAGTCATCTCCTGCAATTCCTGACTGAGCTGGGAGACCTGTTTTGATAAGCTGTTCATCTGCAGACAAAAACAAGGCAAATTAATGGCACACTCAAATTAAACCACTTAAACAGTTTTCATGTAGATTATACACTGTTTTCATACTTGGATCAGCACCACAACCTCTACCATATAACAGTTTCTACTGTGGTAGGTTTAGCCGATAAAATATCAAAATCTGCAGCTACACAGTGCACCTAAATACTTGAAGTGTTTGTTCCAGTGTATAGTGTTCTGTGTCATACATTTTGTGTTTATTTGTATACTCATTGGATTATTCATTATAAACACTACTATAACCGGGCAGAACCCTGTTTGTTCTCGGTTCAAGCCTTAATTTCTTGGTGGCATTGATTCCAAATGAATTCCTTTGAGATCATGGTTCATCCTGACAAATGCAAATGCTGAAAGCTGCAACTCCTCCATTTTATCACAACCCAAAGGAACGGAATCAGATGCAGATCTGGTGACCGAGAAGGCCATGAACTCATACTTCTTTGAATTCATTGCCTTGTTCTTGGAATCAGTTTGAGATATTTGTTTTTTGTGAGATGGCACATTTTTGTTCTGGAAGCAGCCATTATAGGACAGTTAATTATGGATATAAAGGGACTTGTATGCTCAGAAACGTACTCATTCAATCAATCCTCTAGTAATATTAAAGGGCCCAGTGTGTGTTAAGAAAACATTCCCCTAACCATTATGCAGGCTGGTTCCATAGACTGCGATTCATCATTCAATTTTCATCTGCCCACTTTTGTTGAGTTGTCTTTTGCTGTTGTAGTCTGTCCACTATAATGTTGTGTATTTTGAGATGATTTTCTGCTACCCATGGTTGTAAAATGTTGAGTGTTACTGTAGCCTTTCTGTCCGCTCAAACCAGGATACGCATTCTCATCTGACGTCTCATCATGGCGTTTATTATTTTGTGGCCTGCTGTCATGCATAGATAAATTAAGTCTTGGCCTTTTTTTTCTTCTCAGAACACACTGCTCATTACAACAGGATTGTTCTGTCTGTTCTGTGCAGATAAAGCCTGCTCCTATATTGCTGATTGCTCATCCAAGCAAATCTGGTTCACACCTGCACATCAATGCAGGTTTTCCACTCTATTGGTTGACAGGGTAAATGACACATTATAGCTTTATTGTCTGTTCCAGACACTCACCTCTTCACTCAGTTTGCTGATGCTCTGCCTGGTTTCCACCTGCTCTTGGCTCACTACACATACACACACAGACATAAAACAAAAAGTGAGTGTGGGTAATAAAACTGGGCTTATTTGTAATGTTTTTTATTTTTTTAATGAGTGGATTGATCTTTCTATTTATAATTGTGAGCGTGTTTACCTGGACTGGGGGATGGAGGACCACTATGAGGTAGGTTAGAGCTGAACTCGAACCTTTGTGCTAAACCAGAATTGCTCTCTGTCTCAATGCCATCCACAAACCTATAGACCAGCAATGACAAGAGACAGAAAGAAAATACTCAGAAAAGAGGATTAACAGCTGTTCTACTGTATTTGCTAAAAAAAAAAAAAAAAAATCCTACATGATTTACATGCAAATACCTATGTGAAATATGACTGTTTGCCTTCAGATCCTAATAAAACACCTAAGATCTAAGTGTCTGCAGTCTCACTGAGCCAAACCTGTGCTTTCCTAGTGTGAAATCGAGTGCCGTTACTGGCTGGTTGTCATGGCAGCCGGACACTTGTGCTAAATTATGGATAGTAGCAACTGCAGTTCTCTTTTTGGCTAGCTGGGGGGGGGGGGGGGGGGGGTTTAAATTAAAAATTAAAATTAAATTAAAAT
>JAOTRN010000048.1:9074829-9085134 GCA_028566695.1 Bagroides melapterus
TCTTTGGCCGCTACCTGCACTTCGCCTTACATACATGCTCCAAGTTCCTACTCTGATTCCAATTCATATTCCAATTCCTCTCATAATATAAAGCATGTAGCATAACAGAAAATAATTGAAACAATGTAAAAACAATATAAAATGCATTCAATGTCAGTTACATACTATAGTAACTAAAGCAACACACTGTATTCTGTCTATAGTATACTAGAGTATTCTTCAGTGTATAAATTTCCTCTTATATGAACATATACTGTCTACATTATCCTATTCCACATATTAGAACAATATTCTTCCTATAACAACATTAACAACATAAACACCTTTTATTATATGCAATTCCTACTGCAGTATACTATTCACCCTAATATAGCATAGGGTGAGTAAATACACTATTACCTTGATTTTGGGTTATGGATCATGTGGTTTTATAGCGAGAAGACATCACCTTGAACAGGACTAGCTATTATTTTTTCCATGGACAGAAATTCACTCTAGAATATTCTATAATTTTTATGATTTTTCTAAAGGATAACGTGTATTCAATAATGTATTAAATCATTTTTCAAGCTTTCATTATTTAATAACAAAAGAAATACACACAATTGATCAGAAGAACATCTTTAATCCCTTTTCCCTTTTACATCTAAACCTTATTACATTTAGACTGAGCCAATGAGAAAGTCTTTTGCATATTAAGTTTCAGACTAGAGCTCGGCTATTACGCAGTACAGGCAATTTCCTCATTTATATTAATGAATACATGCACTGTGAGAGCTTAATAGTTTTTTTTGTTTTTTTTAAACATTAGCAATCAGTTAGCCTCTGTACAAATCCTATACACTGTTTGTAGACAAGGTTTTGTGCTTGCTGGAATGGTCTGAGGATACGGTACTCAGAGCACGGCCTGTGATAAGTGAAATCAATAAATGATGTGGCTTAATAGGAAGTGTGGTTAGACGAAACACTCTTTAATTGGAATGGGGATCAAAGGAAAGCGTAGTGTAAATGGAAATGTGGGTGAAAGAGGCACAGAGGTTAATAGCCATTGCTGCTTAGGGAAGTATACTCCAGCTCATGAAGTAAGAAAAGAAATAATGCAGAAAGCACCCAAAGGTGTGGTATGCAAAAAAACAACAACTTTTTGCTGTGTAAGAACAGATGGTGACGTGCTCCTCAGTAGTCATGGTGGAAAGCAAGAATGAAAAGCACATGCTTCTGCATATTCATGAGGCGGGCTCCAGGGGGTGGGAGCAGTTAATGAGCTAACTGAATATTCAAACAACTCCAGGCGATGAAACACCATCGTGCCACGCTGCATAGCGCCCTACCAACACAAATTA
This sequence comes from Bagroides melapterus, assembly GCA_028566695.1. Lineage (NCBI taxonomy): Eukaryota > Metazoa > Chordata > Actinopteri > Siluriformes > Bagridae > Bagroides > Bagroides melapterus. Next base: position 9,076,173 of record JAOTRN010000048.1, read on the forward strand.
TAATAATGATCATGGAGCGCGTGGCAAAGCATTTGTGAACAGAACACACACATTTCCCCAGACACATGTTGAGCATATGCAGCTTTCCCCACAGACCCATTAAAGCTTTAGACAGATCTGACACGGCTGAAGCTGAGAGCAAAATTTCCCTAAAAGCGCATCTTAAGAGCACTTGTGAGAAGTGTTTCACACAGTGAGTGCAGCTTAAATTAGTGACACAATCATATGAATAGAGACCATCAGGGACAGCATTGTTTTAGGAAATGTTCAACAATGCTCATAGTCTCAATGTGAGATCTAGATGCTAAATTTGAATAATAATAATAATAATAATAATAATAATAATAATAATAATAATGATGATGATGATGATGATGATGATGATGATGATGATGATGATGATGATGCAAAGCCAGAACTCCAGCAGATGGGCTATGAGTGTGATATGCAAAACAACCTTCTAATTCTTTTTTATTTAGTTACTGTAGTTTTCTAACTTAAAAAAGTACAATTATATCTTTAAACTAAAAAACAACAACAAAAAAATATAGTTCTAGTGTGAATAATTACAGCCTGGTGGACAGAGAGAGAGGGAGAGAGCGAAAGAGAGATAGAGGGAGAGAGAGAGAGAGAGAAAGAGAGATTTAATTGCACTCTGTGAACAGTGTTTTATTACATGTGTGTTCTAGCTACAGACAGCAACAAAACTGCTTCTGGTTTAGACGACTATCTATGAGTCAGCAAGCCATCTGTATAATAAAGTACATCACAGAATGTCCAACAACTGCAGATTTGATTTGGTTATGATTATATTTTCCGCTCTGTGGCAATAATAGAGGTTGAATACGACCAGATTGACACACACATACACAACATGTTCCACTGTACTTTTTTAATTTAATAAGAATATGGGAAAGAGAAATGTGTTATGCAGTCCTTCACTCTCCAAAACCAACCAACTCAAACACTGCAAGTAATTTTGCTTACTGCAAAATCTGGAGTAACTTTCCTGATTCATAATCTCAGGTCAAGTCTCAAAGCTCTTATCACTCCTCACACTTCACCTCGCACCCTCAGATTTACCAGCACCACTCGACTGGTCCCACCATCTCTCAAGGTGGTTATACAACAAGACTCTTTTCTCCTCCTTTATATCACCGCTAGTCTGTATTTTCAAGAACATTTGTTTATCAGAGTTGAAAAAGTTTGTCTATCAAGAGATTTGAAGGCATTTGAAAGGAGCATCACATCCAGCTGCAGAAGGGATTTCCTCTCTAAACTGTCCTGTACTGTACAAGTCTGACTGCACGTTTAGACACCCGGCATGTGTTTTACTGACAATAATCATAATCACCTCTCATAGTAAAAACACAAGACTTAAGAAATAAGGATAAACCATAAACGTAATCAGCAATACAGATGATACAATTTTGAATTATAATCTTTGAAAATATTCCTACTTTCTGAATCCGAGTTGAACTATAACACTACGAACTATAACAAGACTTCGCCAGGATACTCAGACACAAGAGGGAACAAACTAACTAATCAAGAACTAAAATAGGGGGACACAATCAAACAAACTAATGAAACAACAGGGTGGTTAGATTCCACTTGGCTCATCTAAAGAAACATTGATTGTTATAAATGAAGTTCTAGTGAAACCTTAATTCTTTCTCACCTCCAATCAACATGGTGCAAATGGAGAAGATCTTCTCAGAGTCAGTGTTAGCCGAGACGTTTCCGAAGCCCACACTAGTCAGACTGCTTAGAGCGAAGTAGAGCGAAGTTACGTAGGAGCTCCGCACCGAGGGGCCACCACTCAGTACACCATCCACTGGCCCCGCCCCTGTCCCGTTCCACTGGGTGGAGTTGGCTGTAGTGTCCTGACCCACTATATCAGCGCTGGAGGAGTTCCACTGGCTCACATTGCCACTCAGACCATCTAGGTTGTTGGGCCGCAGTGAATCTGGAAGGGGGGGTGTGTGGGTAGAGAGGAAGTATGGCATGTCCAGACGTTTGGCCAACTCATGCAGCCAGCCTGACAAAAGAAAAAAAGAGTTCAACCGAGAACAAGAAAGAATCAATTTGATGTAGAACAGTGGCAGATAAGAGCAAAACAAAATAAGAAATCAAAAAACCAAATACAAATCAGAAAACAATATATAAATCAGAAAACAAATCCTGATTCATTATTTTGTTTTCAAATTTGTTATTTTTTAACAGAATAAAAACTTTAAATTACTATTTATCTCTAACAATTTTCCCTTTGAGTAAGCCCGTGGTGACGGTGGCAAGAAAAAACTCCCTAAAATAATATGAGGAAGAAACCTTGAGAGGAACCAAACTCAGAAGTGAATCTCATCATCATTTAGGTGACACTGAACAATAAATAATGTCAATGTAAATAATGTCTTTTCTACAACAGTTTGTAGCACAGCTCGCAACCTTGGGAGTAACCATGGACAATCAACTCTCCTTTTCCTCACATGTTGACACACGGTTTCTTCTCTACAACATCAGAAGGATTCTGCCATTTTTGTCCACACAGGCTGCTCAGGTACTTGTTCAGTCTCTTGTCATTTCAAGACTGGACTACTGCAACTCACTGTTGGCAGGTCTACCTATGATCGCAATTCGTCCTCTGCAAATGATCCAAAATGCAGCTGAACGACTTGTTTTCAACTTGCCTAAGCTCTCACACACCACCCCGCTGCTGCGTTCCCTCCACTGGCTCTCGATAGCTGCACGCATCATATTCAAAACACTGGTGCTTGCCTACAAAGCCAACAATGGAGCAGCTCCCTCTTACCTCAAAGCCCTCATCACTCCTCGCACTGCACCTCGCACCCTCAGATCTACCAGCACTGCTCGACTGGTACCACCATCTCTCAGGGTAAGCGGTAGGCATATACAACAAGACTCTTTTCTGTTTTGGCACCCAGGTGGTGGAATGAACTTCCTCTAGAGGTCCAAACAGCTGAGTCACTGGCTGTCTTCAAACGACGGTTGAAGACCCACCTTATCACAAAACACTTGAGCTAGCACTTTCTCCCCCCCCTTGGTATCTATAGTCTTGTAACCTACTGAACCTAAATTAATGTATTCAAAGACAGATTTAAAAGCACTTTTGTACGTCGCTCTGGATAAGGGCGTCTACCAAATGATGTAAATGTAAAACGTAGTTGAGTGGAATTAAGCAACCAAGAGCTCCTGAGGAACTAACAGATCAGCTCAATTTCCCCAGTTCACCACAGACCCAACACTAATTCCTTCCTGCCAAAGTCTTCAAATGGTCGCTGATGAAGACCCGACCATAAAGCTGACTGACGCAACAGTGGTTGGGTGGCCCCATCCACAGCAATCCAATGAGTCACGGGCTGTCTATGCAAATCAATCCCCAGTTGAGTGCACACCAGGCGACGAGACTCCAACCAGGGTTAGGGCGTCAGACGTATAACCGCTGATCTATATTTACAATCTATATCTATATCTATATACTATCTATATCTACATTTATAAATGTAGATTTATGTCAGCTGTTTAAGTCAGAAAAAAGGCTAATTCATGAATTTCTTGAATGGAACCTTTATATAACGGGTCACTAAAAACATAAAAACTGTATTTTTTGCATTAAGTTATCATGCCTATCATTATCAAGTAAAAACTTCATATTTATTTAATTACACTGAAGCTGCGTAAATGTATATTTTTAACAGGGTATTTATATTGTTTATCAGGGCTGTGGGTTAAAGCGTTGAATCCAATGCAAGTGTCTTGCAGCCACTGCGTTAATAGCACTATTCACAGGGAAGTGATTTCGGATAAATAAATGCACACAATGAGGCCAGGTTCACAAAAGTATCCCTTCGTTTCAGCATTGGCATCACTGCCCCTGTCTGTGGTATTGAACTGTTCAGAGTTACCATGCTGCTGTCACTATCTTGAGTGCTGAACTCACACTCAGGAACACACCAGCGCTCCAGCAGAGCTCTAACATCCTGGCAGCACAGCACCGCACCTCAAAGTGCTACAGTTTGCCCCTTCTGGCTTGAATCTGTTTGCCAACCTTTCAATCTGGATAGATCAGATCCGTCTCTCTGCCTGCCAGTCTGGAAGTTCTAGCTCAGACAAAGTGCAGCTTCGTGCTACATCATCCAATACCGCTGAGGCAATATTCGGAGATATCATACCGCTTAAACGCACTCATCTATTCCCCACAGAAATGAGAAAGGAAGAGAAAGGGAGAGCAGGTGGGGGAGGACATTTTAAACACTCTCAGTACACACACATACACATTCTGTCACTTAGCCTTCTGCCTTCTATATTACTAAAGCACATCAACAACCATTTGAGGCTCAAACCTGCAATTAGCACACAATCTGCTGTGCTTCTTCTCTCATTTACATACACAGCAGCTCATTTAGACACATGACAAGGAGATGGCAAAAAGAAACATTCATTTGCGCTCAGGTTCAGTTTATCCTCTAGACATTCTTTACATCATAAGCACTCATTTTCAGCAGTCAGCACATGCATGTAAGCGGTATCCAAACTAGGCTTGAGAGATCTTTTCGTATTATACATTCATTCATGTGGCTCACAGTAATATGGCATATACTGCATAGACTCACTGACCACTTTATTAGGAACGTGTGTACACCTGCTCACTCATGCAGTTATCCAATCAGCCAATCCTGTAGATACGTGTCAAGAGCTCAAAGGATGTTTTGAAGTCAAAAGTGTTGTGTGTGAAATTCTGTATACATCAAATACTCAAGCCAGCTGATCTGGCACCAACATCCACAGCATGCTGATGTCCCTGTGATCACCATCGTTAGATTCTGGCTTCTATGTATTTATAGTATTTATAAGGACACCCCGAATCACCTGGAGACAAACCATCAACAACAAGAACGTGATGGAAAAGAGGACAGTAAATATATTTAGCATAAAGTAAACTGCCTGGGTTTGTGTTGGAGAAAGGATCAGCACTCTAGGACAAAGGCTGAGGCAGACACAGGAGACAGAGGAACTGTAGCACATATTGTGTGGATTTTTCATCTTAATGATAAAGCCACAATAAACAGTGAAATCGGTGCCTATGTAAGATATCCAGAACAAAAATCCTGAGAGAAATCATTTTCATTTAGCATGCTGAATGAAAGGGAACACTGCCAACACAAGTGCTTAGTATATGTAAATTCCTCAGGACTGGTGAAAATCATCACAAGCAGTTCTTTCATTAAGCTAGCGGGGAAAAAAAAATGCCAGGAGCATGTTATCCTTTTTGAGAGATCAAAATCTTAAATATAATTAACATTTTTTTGGTCAGTACACAATTCCATATAAATAAGTGGATAGATAAACAGACACACGGACAAACAGATATATAAGATAAATTATTTCTTATTTCTTTATATTTTTATACCTCCTTATTCTCTCCTTTTATGATTACATATGAACCAAAATTATGATAAAAATAAAGCTTCTTAAATCTTATTCTTCCTGACTTTGCACTCTACCAAGAAGTTTGAACAGCTTCAAACAAAAGTACTTCACTCTTCCTCTAGCCCTCTGAATGTCACATTTGAAAGAGGAGTGCAAATTCATTTCTATTTCGGAAACGAGGTCGGTTTGCTCCTTGCACACGCAGGAAGAAATGTAATAAGGCCTGGCAGCGGCGTGTCATGTTATTAGGACTATTCACTGTGTAATGATCACGGTGAGAATGAAACATCTTTGATGATCTTTGATGGAAGTGTGATACAGAACGGTGCACCACACCTGCAGGCAGGACGCAGCAGTTCAGTGTATGTTCCATCGTTATTCAGCCAATCATATAGAACATGTTTAGAGTTTAAATCAAACATGGTGTAGAATTTTGCCTGCACCAAAGAGGCTTGATCAAAACTTTATCTGTGACATATTTCACCATCACCTCCACAAACACCATCCAATAACCTCAGGCAACTAACACTACTGTACATACAAAATTCAGACATGTCAGGACATAAAGACTTTCTTTATTTTTAATGTTAATTTTAACTCGTTAACATAACAAAATTTAAATGTATTGTACTTTACAATAAAAAACAGTAGTTATTTTTATCCACAATGCAATTGTTTTGTTCTAGAACACGTTTGTCCTCTGCATCTGATTGGTACACAAACTTCTAAGTGGGATACTGCATTGCTAATAAATAAACTATTTCCTGCTGTTTAGTCTCTTCCCAGTGTCTTAATCTGATGACATTTTAGCGCTCATTAAACCACCTAATACACAGATAGCCAAACTGTTGCACTGCTATGATCCGTCACAGAAACTGCATTTGTGTGAGCTGTCCATGTCTGATGATATGATCACAGGCCATAAAGATCCACATGAAAGAAAAATAAAATTCATTTATAGCTGCAATTATAGTTGATTTTACACACTGGTCACTGTGAGCAGATCCACATAGTACGCATGGTTACTGCAACTGTTTGCATATACTAATAACTAGTCTAGTGTTAGTGGTCTAGTATTTATCTGGAAAATATGACTGATAATGCAAAATAATATTTTCTTATTTAAGGATAGTGGTCACATGAAGTCACTGATAGTTATATCAGTTATATAGTTGTTTAACTCCTTTTTAAAACCTAATGATGACTGAAACAACCTAAACAGCCCTCACCAAAAGTTCACATATCCTTGAATGTTTGGCCACATTATAAACACACAGGTTGACACACAGTGGTTTAAATAGCTATTAAAGGGAAGTTTCCACAGTAGTGATTATAATTGTAATTGTAATTAGTGTCTGTGCTTAAATAGTCTTGTCTTGGCTGGATACTGCACCATAGTGAACTTTATAAAGCATGAAAAGGATCTAAAAAGATATCTCAACACTTGAAAATGCCAGTCAGTTCTGTTTAAACTCCGATAAAGAGGTGGAGAATAAGAGGTTCTGTTAATACTAAGCCATGGCCAGGTAGACCAAGAAAGATTTCTGCCTACTACTACACTACTGAATTGTTCAGGACACAAAGAAAAATCCTCAAACTACTTTGAAAGAAATACAGGCTGCTCTGGAAAAAAAGTGGTGTTGTTATTTCAAGGAACATATAAAGAGGTACTTGAGCACAAATGACCTGCATAATCGAGCCAGGAGAAAGCCATTACTGCACCCATGGCACAGAAAGGCCCGTCTTCAGTACACCAGACAGCACCTAGACAAGCCTCACAGGTTCTGGAGCAGAGTCATTTGGAGTGATGAGACCAAAATTTAACTTTATAGTCACAACCATAATGTTTGGAGAGGAGTCAACAAGGCATACAGTGATAAGTACACTGGTCCCACTGTAAAGCATGGTTGTGGATCTCTTGTTTCGAGGCTGTGAGAGCTCCAGTAGCACAGGGAAGTTAGTAAAAATTGATGGCAAATGAATGCAGCAGGTTATTAAAAAATACTGGCAGATAATTTGCATTCTACAGCACGAAAGCTGCATATGGGACACTGGATGTTCCTACATGACAATGATCCAAAGCACAAATCAAGTTTTACCCTCCAATGGCTACAGCAAAAAAAAAGGGAAGATTCTGGAGCAGCCAGGCCTCAATATCATTGAGCCACTTGCAGTTTGTGTAAGACAACTAAACAATTTACAGGATCTGGAGGCATTTTAACAAAAAGAATGGGCAGCTATTCCACCTGAGATAATTAAGGGCCTCATGCACAATTATTGCAAAAGACAGCATGCCATCATTGATACTAAAGGGGGCAATACACTATATTAAGAACTAAAGGTATGCAAACTTTTGAACAGGGATTATGTCAATTTTTTTTTATTGTTTTATGATTAACATATGTCCTATAAGAAATAAAATACATTTATTATGCCCTCTCCCTCATGTGTTCTTTGCATATGGAGCAGAAAGGGTTAAGGGCTTTGTTCAAGAGCCCAACAGTAGTAGCTTGGCAATAGTGGGGCTTGAACAAATGACCTTCTGATCAGAGTCTTAACCAGAGCCACCACTGCCACCAACTTTTAATTAGTAACTGGTGTATGAGATTGTAAATATTTCTGGCAAAAGTTCTAGCTTAAAAATATGACCGTGGCAACCAAAACGTTACAGAACCACACTGAGGTACATATTGCTGAGTGAAAGTACTGGTCATTAGTTAGAGAATTATGCAGTAAACAATGTTAAATAACTCATGACGAACTGCTCATTAAGAACAGAAACTTTTAGATGTTAAACTGGAATACTAATTAGAGGCATTAGAGTTGGGGTACTCGAACTCGGACTCCAGTGCAATTATGAATGAACTCGGACTTGACACGCACTCTGATCAATTTGCATTCGGACTTGTCACGGACTCAGACATTTTGGACTCTGGAATTTTGCAGAGTCCAGGTGAGTCCCCATTATGTGTACATAAAATAAATAAATAAATAAATAAAGTTACTTGCCTTCTTGCCTCTTAGACTTATGCAAAATGTAAATCCCCTAATTTAGTGCCTCACATTTGCACACAGCAGACAGACCATGTCATCAAAGTCAGCAGTAATTTTATTTTCTTACGATAATCACAAGGAATTTATTTGCAAGACATCCAGTAAAAAGAAAAAAAAATTACTGATGTGTCGGGGACAACTTCAACCCTACCGACATGCTGAAAGCATGCATAAAGAAAGATAGATTGCTTGCTCCCAATAACATTAGCTTAGTAATGCTGGGCGATAGATAGATAGATAGCTCGATCGATAGATAGATAGATAGATGGATAGATGGATAGATGGATAGATAGATAGATAGATAGATCGATAGATCGATAGATAGATCTAGACATCGATAGATCGATAGATCGATAGATAGATGGATAGATGGATAGATCGATAGATAGATGGATAGATAGATAGATAGATAGATAGATAGATAGATAGATAGATAGATAGATAGATAGATAGATAG
>JAOTRN010000048.1:9091911-9114291 GCA_028566695.1 Bagroides melapterus
TGCTCTTTTATGTTCTGTAAAGCTGCTTTGAGACAATGTCCATTGTTAAAAGCGCTATACAAATAAATTGAATTGAATTGAATTGAATTTTGTCCCTCCAGGATTTCATGATTTTGCTATCAGAGAAATGAATCGAAAATATAGTATTGGGAGGAGCTTAACATTTTACCACATTACCACAGATTTTGTGCAGATTTAGGCCAAAATGTGTTATGTGACATTATCACAACTGACATATAGACAAATTCTTATTCAGTTATTGTCATATTGAATTTCATCCTGGATCAATAAATTATCTATCTATCTATCTATCTATCTAGCTAGCTAGCTAGCTATCTAGCTAGCTGGTGAGATTGACTACTAATTGAGTTAAATTTTATTTATCTACCATAGGCTGTCCTCTCAGGAACAGAAACTTTTCCCAACAAAAAATGAGCTTAACAACTTTGGAATTGTGAACTTCTCCTTGAAGATTATACTGAGTAAAGCACTTACGTTATTGATCTTGAGTTTGCTCTTGTCTTGTTTCTGCAGATGTCCTGATAGCTGGTACAGCACAGCCCTGCTGCGCCGCCGGTTAGCGTTAAAGCCTTGCGGCCGTGCGACCTTGTGAACCTCCAGCCCTGTCTCCTCATCTGAGCACAAAGCAGGCTTTAATGCATCTCATGATTTTATAAGAAAACAAGTCATAACAAGTGACAATGGACAAATGTATCACCTAAAAAAATTTCTGATCAAATAGTTTGTGTTTTTAAAAAAAATCCATGCTTTTTGCTAAATATGAAGGAAGAAGTGTGTAAAGATTCTTGCTCACGACTTTACAGCTCATGTTCAACACCCAAAGATTAATAACTGCTGAATTAATTACTGAACAACTGAAAACCACCGTGAACAAAGCAGATATAAAGAGAACAAAGTATTCAGCTGGTTTCTGCTTAAAAGCAAACTGATAGAGATGGCAGCATGTACATTTACCACTGTCACATTCATTCTGTTCGCTGCTATCTCTAAAAACCGCACACATCTCCGCTCACCCAATTAAACACACTTCAAATTCACTTAAACTCATTCAGATTTAATCTGACCTGAAGAATATAATTAACTTCCTTTCTAGTCCAAGTTTAGTGAACAGGACAAGTGTGTGTGTGTGTGTGTGTGTGTGTGTGTGTGTGTGTGTGTGTGTGTGTGTGTGTGTGAAGTGCATGAAGAGTGTATAAGTGTTTGTAAATCAGAGAGAAATCCTCCAGAAGGAGATCAATAATGCTGTGCGAGTACAGTACAATGCCATCTACTCAATTTCAATTAAATTTCTTTAAAGCTCTTTTAACAATTCACACTGTCTCAAACCAGCTTTTCAGAAGTGTAGAAACAGAATAAAAACTGTAAAGTTTAAAATGAAGTTACTACTTATCTCTAACATTTATCCCTAATGAGCAAGCTGGAGGTGACAGCGGCAAGGAAAAAGTTCCTGAGATGATATGAGGATGAACCAGACTAAGAAGTGAACTCATCCTCATTTGGGTGATAATGGACATTAATGTAAATAATGTTCTTTCTACAACAGTTAATAATTGAGTGACATCTCTGACATCTCTCTTGAGTCTGCACAGAGCATTGATATTCTGTTCTTACACTGGTCAGTATATTTGTGGTGTATCCAGGGATTACCCTGGGAATACTGGGAGAGAGGAGGCAACACATCTAGGATGGGATGCCATGGGTGGATAGTCTCAGCCTCAGATGTGACAAACTGTTGGTTGAACATTTGGTGCATATGGCACACAAAATTTACAACAGTGACAATGAACGCTTCTGATGATCAGCCAAACGTTAGATTTTTTTTAAATGACGTGAAGCTCACGTTGTAGACTCATTAATTTGAACAACTTTCTTAAATTTATGATCTACGGTAGCAAGCCGGTCAGTCAGTCCTTGGCCAGTAAAAGCTGCCGTTAGTCTGAAGGTCTGGCTACACAAGACTTTGGGTGGGATGACATTCACACACTCATTCACACCTAGAGGAGACACGGTGTATTCAGTCCACCTACTAGCATGATTTTGGGAGGGGACAGGAAACTGGAGAGAGGAAACCCACACAGAGAGCATGTGAAACTCCAAACAGAATGAGATCTGAGGATGAAAGTGAGGACCCTGGAGCTGAGGGGCAACAACACTGTCTGCTGCACCAGCATGCCACCCCAGCATAGAGCAGAAGCAATCACCAGAAAACACATTTTTGTTCTCTCTTAAATACATGACTTCTTCATGACAGGATAAACACAAGGAGATTACAACTGCTGGAAACGTCTAAACAGACCAAGCATTGACCAAGTTATTCATAATATAATAACAAAAACAACACAGTAAAACTAATTGGCCATCTACGTGTATGTATGTTTGTGTGTGTCTGTGTGTGTTTATATCTTACTTTATGTTCTACTTTACCATCCTTTCCTCCATCATCCTCCTTTCCTCTGTTATCACTAGTAACAGTTATTACTAGCGAAAGAGTTAATTCATACCTAGCTAGCATAGCAATAGTGTCTTAATCAGTTAAGTGAATTAGTTAGCTTTAGCTAACCTTAGCTGTCAGTCAGTTATTTTTCTCCATCGTAAAAAAATGAAGAGATGCATTTCTATATTTTCCTATACGATGTCTCACTACCGTTACTATTTAAATCTCTGGTATTCACGTTGCATCATTTTTCAGTAACACCAGTAATAACAAGAAAATTTTGTCGCGATCACGAGAAATGTTGAGATAAGAAAAAAATAGAAAGCAAGACTACCGTAGTTTGCTGACTGCCACGTTCCTGCTGTGTAAGCATTTAGTCTTTGTAGTGTCATAAATAAAGTCTGACGTGTGATTGATTGATTAATTGTTCAAGAAAAAATGAGGATTTTTTTTATTATTAGTACACAGACTACCATCAGTGATAACGTAATGATTGTATGGTTTGTTTGATACTAAAGACTTTTAAGTGTTTAATGATTGTTCAAAAATCCACTAACTAGCCTACCATCCTGCATGAAATACCTTTTTTAATGTGACTAATAAAATTGTGTCATCAGTGTGCCATCAAAACTGAGGGCTGATGGGTATCATAGTTATGCTGTATTTGGTACGACAATGGCGTTGGTGTGTTTGTGTGGACGCTTACCCATCTCAGGACACTGCTCTTCATCCTGATCCTTCTTATTATCCGTGATGTCTTTATGGGACACGAGGAACAGCACAACCTCTCCTTTCTCATTTTTAATAGGCACGATATCCAGCAGACACCAGAACTGAGTACCTGCCAATTAGATAAAGAGAGACTTTTATAGCCTCTGTAACAGCTGCTCATTAATACACACCAGAACACAGGGGAACATGCTACAAGCTTATCACTGACACATGAAACATGCTGGAGAAGATCTCTAATCCTATTCACACACACACACACACACACACACACACACACACACACACACACAGAGAGTGAGAGAGAGAGAGAGAGAGAGAATGAGAGGTTAAACAAGCTGTCCGAGGAGACTGAAGCCTCTCCTGGAAGTTGTGTCTTTTTCCGTCCTAATCGTCTACGCCTGTCTTGTGTGAAAATGAAAAAAAAAAGGTAGAAGAAGAAAGGTTGAAGACCCTTTGCAATCCTTATAACTAAGACGGCAGCAGTGCACATCCCTGTGTGTCTCACCTGCTGAGCTCAGAGCTGCTGATTAGATTTCCAAAAACAACTCTCACTCTGAACAAGGTGATGAAGATCCCTTGAGTGACTTGTGTGTGTGTACAGTATGTGTCTGTCTGTCTGTCTGTCTGTTTGCCTGTATGTGTGTGTGTGTGTCCGCATGCGAGTTTTTGTGTCTTTGTGTCTGTATATGTGTGTTTGTATGTGTATGTGTGTGTGTGCCTGTGTATTTGTGTTTGTCTGTGTATGTCAGTGCGACTATATGCGTGTGCCTGTGTTTGTGCTTGTCTATGTGTGTTTGTGTGTCTGTGTGTGTGCCTGTGTGTCTGTGTCTGTGAGAGTTTGTATGTCTGTTTGCCTGTGTCAATGTATCTGTATGTGTGTTTGTGGGTGTTTGTGTTTGTCTGTGTGTTTTTCTATGTGACTATGTGTGTGTAAGCAGGCATTTGTGTTTGATTGTCTATGTGTATGCTTTTGTGACTGTATGTGTGTGTCTATATGTGTGCGTTTATACAGTATGTGTGTGTGGCCTTGTGTGTTTGTGTATCTATCTGTATGTGTACAAGTGGTTTTGTATGTGTGTGTCTGCAGGTGTTTGTGACTGTATGTGCTTTTGTGTGTCTATATGTGTGCTTACGATTGGTTGTGTGTGTAGGTGTGTGTTGGTGTTTGTGTGTGCTTTCTCTTTTTTTTTTTGTGAAAAAAGAGAAAACCATCTTCATCAGTAAACTGTGTATTAAAGTGTTTTAATAACACAACTGATACTACACTCACAATGCCAGTAAACTGTTTGTGTTCACAACTCGAGCTGTTTAAATCAATAAGAAAACGAGCCACATCAATAAGTTACAGTAATGCAGTAATGGTGTTTGTTTGATTCACAATGGCACAGCAGACTCCAGGGCAGCTAATGACCTAAGAATATATCACAAAAGTAAAAGACATTTTTACATCCATTATTAAATCATTCCCGTCATAACACACATAAACATCAGATACGTATTTTGGAAGGTAATGTCGGTGGATCTCTTATTGCTTTGTCTTTACATGCGGAAGAAAATTCAGAAGATTCTTCAGGTGTCATCAAACTTTGCACCTTTTCTAAAGTCTCCAGCTGTTATTTTTCCTTTTATCTGTAATTGCCTCACTGTCAGGAGCACAATGCATTAAATCATGCAGATTCCGGTCAAGAGCTTCACATGAAACATCAAATTCACATAAGACATCAAATTCCAAACAAGCTCATTTCCCTGAATGTTCACAGTGTGTTCACAGTTCACAGAATGTCTTGTCAGCAGTAGTTCCTTACCCGACCACCAGGTGGGCAGTGCCACGCCCTTTCCTAATGTGTTTCCCTTGATGCTTTGCTCTATATAGGTCTGTCCTGTTGTCATGATTATTGTCAGTCATTATTTGTGACTGATTATTTGTAACATTGTGTGTGAATCGTAAGGCCGGACGCTGTGTTTTACAGGTTATGTTCTCATGTCACAGTCCTGATTTGTCTTTGTTACAGTTCATATAAGTTTTGTGTGTTAAATAAAAGCAGTGCACGCACCAAAACCTGCAAGTGGGTCTGATCTGCAAAATGCTGGAGATCGACGCAACAGTGCAGATTCAGGTTTGATCTCCACCATCAGAGGCATTCATCTGAGAATGTTACAGGTCTCTAGAACAGAGGTGTCCACTCGTATCCAGAACGGGCCGGTGTGAGTGCAGGTTTTCATTCCAAATATAATGAAACCCAAGATCAAATAATGAAACTGTTAGAATCAGGTGTGGCTTCTGCTTGGTATAAATTAAACCTGCACCCACACCGGACCTTTCTGGACCCATAGACCCCTGCTCTAGAGTTTACCCAGAATGATGGGAAAAAATAATATTCAGAGGAGAATGAACTGACTGATCAGTGCTGACAGGAAGGATAGAATAAAATCTCTCTTTACAACTGTGCTGAGCAGAAAAGCATCTCAGCATACACAACATCTCAAACCATAAGGAGCTACAACAGCAGAAGAACACATCAGGGTTCAATCCTGTCAGTCAAGAACAGGGGTCACAGTGAGCTCTGGGAAGAAAACACATCTCAAATGTACAAACATATTTTAATTGATTTCATTTCTTCTGTTTTAACATGAGAAAAAACATAGTAAAAAAATGGGGTATAAACTTGGATTCTTTAAAAATAAAAGAATTGTTGTGCTGTTTCCAAAACCCTTCTATTTGTAAGATTAGAAAATGAGAAGATTGAGGTGATTAGAAGACGAGTAAAGACAATCTGTTTCATCGATTCTAACACTGACATTTCAGGCTATTTTCAACAATTGGAGTTTCCTAGTTCCTGAATGTTGGGCAAAGATGTGATTCTGAGTAATTTCCTGCCATCAGACACTCTCAATTTTACTGTCCGTGTAATAATCCCACTGAGATGAAATCATTACAACCTGTTAACACAAGCAGAGAGATTAAAATGCTGACTGCGCTGACCGGACTTGCTTCTTGTTGTTATGGCAACATTGGGGCTGAACATTTTTCTACACATGTGAAGAATTGTGGATAGAATTACACACAAGTAACATGTTCACTATATAAATGAGGATTATCTAATCTACAGTGTCTGAGTTAAGACACAGGACGGACCAGAAAATCTGGGATTATTTTTTTATTTACAATTGGAAATAAACAGAAGGTCTTGTAGTTTAACATATTTAAATCAGAAATATCATTAAAAAAATATAATAAAAATATAATAAATATAATAATAATAATAATAATAATAATAATAATAACAATAATATATTATTGTTATTATTATTATTATTATTATTATTAATATCATCAATATAATAAAAATAATCTTGAACAGGTTTTTAATATTTTAATTCACTATTTTTAAGTCTCTCTTTGTAAACAAATACTGCTTGGTATAAAAGCTCAGATTTTTCTCGCATCTAATCTCTTCTATTGACGTGTGTGATCAGACAACACTCGTCTGGATTTGATCCGAAATAGATCCTAAGGTTTTCTGCAAATTTGTGGAATCTACAAACAGCTGATGAATAGGTAAAAAAAAAAAAAAAAGTCTAATAATAATGGTTAAGTTAAACGTAATAGGTTAGGGTTAGACCTAATAGATATTAGGGTAAGAAAGTAATCCAGTGGCATCCAATGATGTTTGTGTACTCAGCTGCATATGACAAATGATATAAACTATGAGATTCTTTCTTATAGAACAGGTTTGCTTTCATTTACAGCGTCGTGTTCATTAATACGTTAACTATCAAACGTGTACTGACACGTAGTTAAGGGTTCGTCATTCACACAGGAATTTATAAGACGTAGTTAAGGTTAGTTCTTCATTAGTTCCTGATTAGTCCATGCCTTAACTCATCATTAGCTCATATTTAAATGGAGTATTAGCATGATTATTCAAGTACCGTGATTGTCGATTGCTTCTCGTTATTTACGAAGGTCAAGCTGAATCACATGAATAAGAGCTGGCCATTCGCTTGAATCTGAGAATTTCATCCTGAAAACATTTTGTATTTTGTAGAGTAAAATTTCATGTCCTCATACTGAATTCACATACAGCAACTTTAATAAGATTGCCTCAAAGCAGACATTTTTAAATTAAAAATAAAAAATAAATTTACTAATCTCTAACATCTATCAATAATGAGCAAGCCTGAGGTGACAGGGACAAGGAGAAACTCCTGGAGATGATCTGAGGAAGAAACCTTGAGAGGAACCAGACTCAGAAGTGGACCTCATCCTCATTTGGGTGACAGTGAACAGTAAATAATGACAATGTAAATAATTTTCTTTATACAACAGTTTGTAGTTGAGTGGAATTAAGCAACCAAGAGTTCATGAGGAACTAAAAGATCAGCTCAATTTCTGAGTTCGTTAATGATTTAATGCTAATTCCTTCCTGTCAGAGTCTTCAGATGTTCAATGAAGAAGATAAGTTAAAATAGTTAGTATAACGACCCTCACAATAATGAATTAGTTAGCTGTTCATTCAACCACTTGATTAAAAAAATCTGTACAGTTCCTTTTATACCTCACTCCACTAAGCACAGGGGAGTGATGAGATGCGTTACAAATCACACTGTTGATGTAGCCGTGTTGAAGCTGCGTGAGAACGTGCACGCTCTGGGACCTGACAGATGCTTTAGAGATGATTAGGTTAATAGTCACATTTATCAGACTTTTAGTTACACTGTGTAAATATTTGTGCAAGTCAAACCGAACAAAGAATGTCTGCTGGATTGATGCTGATTTTCTTTGCACTTGTGTGTAAAATGCTGATGAATGTCCATCACCTACAAATTACCAGACGTGTTTATGCCACAAATGATTTGCATATTTGGTGACTCCTACAGAACATTATTATTTATTTGTTTTTTTTAACTTATCTATGTAATTTTCCAAGATTTCTTATTATTTATAATTAGGACTGGGCATGTTAACATGTTATTATCGAGTTAACACATTAATTCATTAACGCCAACAATTATTTCATCACACATTAATGCAGTTTTTTTTTTTTAATTATTATTATTTTGTAAGCCCATTGCTCACTGGTTCTGAATACACTTAGAGACAAATGGGGATAGACGTCATCACGTGTCTCTGCCAATGAGAGCATTTGGGGCAGGGTTAAGACTGCTGCAGCGCTCACATGAAAAAGACCAGAAAAGAAGTAATGTGGACATTAAAATGGAGAAAGATACCGAACTCTTAAATGGACATTTCCATTTTAAATCTCTTCCACATGCTGAAGTTGATAGAGCTAAAGTTATTTATAACCACAGCAAAGTTGAATTTTCTTTAAGTTGAGATTTACAAGAAATATTTTAACTGATACTATATTGAAGAAAATATTGCTATAAAACATCACCTTATTTGTTTTAAGTGTTTACAAACCAAATGTTATTGTACTTTTCTTCATATAGCAGTACTTTTAAAGTAAAAGTGCACAATACACTTCTTTTGAATTCATTATTGAATTTTGTGAATATCAACGCAATTAATCGTGATTAAAAGTTTTAATTGCTGCCCAGCACTATTTATAATTTAGTCTTAACTAAGTCTCAACCACTATATAACAGCTACAATGACGGAGAGAAAGCTGTCATGTGTTTACCTCCAAAACGTGTGAAGCAAGCAAAACACATCTTTTTATATTGGGTCCCATAACGTCCTTGAGGAACACAACACTAACAACAAGCCACCCAAATCTGCTCTTACGAAATCTTCCAGAAAAAATATATAACAATAAATCAAAAGCTAACAGACATGTGAATACAGTGAGGTGAAAAGAAAATGATTTGATGTTACAAAGCAGTAAAAAATATACTTCTAAATCTGAACCCAGGTCATCCAAACAAGCAGAAATTCTGCTGACTAGGTTTTTGGTGCCGCCTGACTGATGAGTATGGAGTGTATTAGCTGTAAATAAATCTGCTTTTAAGAAATCATTCTTTTTCAAAGAATGTGTCTGTAAACATTGGTCAGAAGAAGTAACACATCTAAGCAAAACAACTTCCTCCAAAAAAAACCCTGAAGATTTGAGCTGCACTGTTGGAATCTTCAGGGGGTTTTTGGAGGGTTTTTTTTTTTTTTTTTTACATATTTTGTGTTAATCTTTCAGTACCTGAGAGAACGGTTTTGAAGAAGCGAGTTCTTGTCCTCTGTTATATCACACCCGGTGTTTTGGTGAAAGATGTTAGAATAAAAAACATATTAAATATTAAAGGCAGGTTTTCTAAGCAGCACTCATGGAAATTCCCAGGCTGGTACGGTTTTGTGTATTCCCAATCCACAATATGAATCCTGTCAGGATTTGGGTCAGCTGTGTTGGGAGAAGAAACAAGAAAGAACAGGAGATCTTCCAGCTAGAGTTTTCTTTATAACTAGTGCATTTCAGATAACAAACACTCTCTTTTATGATCTTCACAAAAGATCTGAGTGAAGGTGACTGAAATTTTAATACCGTCTGAAATGCTGGGCGTTTGTATGACATTTTCTGATCTGATCTCCATTTAGAGCGTCTGGCAGGTCGCCGTTATCCAGAGCGAATGACGTTTATTTATCTCATTTACACATCTGAGCAGTTGAATGATCAGAGCCTTGATCAAGAGCCCAGCCTCACGACCTTCTGATCAGTAGAACAGCACATTAACCACTGAGCTCCCGCTTCCTTTGGCTTGTGATCTGCACCGTCAGCTCGCATGACTGGGATTTACTCAAAGTCCTGCAGTGAGACAGCGATGGTCGATCATGAACAATGAATTAAAATGAATCAATAAGATGTAAACATGTTGGTCGTCATTTTTATTTATTGTTAGGTCAAGGATTCATTTTCAGTTCACTCTGCCACCGATAAAAGAAGTATCAAACAGGAGAAATGAAACAGTTGTGCT
This sequence comes from Bagroides melapterus, assembly GCA_028566695.1. Classification (NCBI taxonomy): domain Eukaryota; kingdom Metazoa; phylum Chordata; class Actinopteri; order Siluriformes; family Bagridae; genus Bagroides; species Bagroides melapterus. The sequence goes on from JAOTRN010000048.1 coordinate 9,102,023, forward strand.
TTCTCATTAAGTATAATTAAATATAATCTGGAAACTTCTACAAGGAGCTTTCATCTTAAAACAACACAGATGCAGTGTCATACTACAAACTCTGTAAAATCTAGAGGATCTTATGATATTTTTCTGCAGGTTTCCTGATAGATTTCACACACTTGCTAGACAAGGCAGGATTTTTAGATGTTACAAAGAGCTGCTGTTACTGCTACAGTGAGCTTGTACTATTAGTGTACTATTAAACTGTGTTTAAACACATGCTGAATGAAAATGAAGACTAACAGCACAACAAATATATCAGCTGCAGATTCCTTTTGTCGAGGGTGAAAACAATAGACTTTATCAGCAGGTGTCAGACTCTAATTCTAGCCAGGACACATGGCCAGGACACATGGCTTTTCCTTATTCTTTATTATCAGTGCTCTCAGTTAACACCAACAAACAGATCTGAAAGTAAAATAAACGTGTCAAACTCTAATGTGATTCAACTGTATGCACTATTTGGTGATCATATTGATTATATCCATGTATTTTCTGTAGCATTTATCAGACGGAGCCTGGAGTCTATCCTAGATGTGATTTTTTTAAATACAGTATATACAGTATCTATAGGGGCCGGTATTCATAAAGATTCTAAAAAAAAATTATTTCAGAGAGCTCCTAATTTATCTTATCTAAATTTCTAACTAGGAATCTTATCTTAAAAGTGATTCACCTCTAATATCAGAGGAACTGAGCAAGGAAAATACAACTTTTATCACAGAGAGGAGGCGGGGCTAACCCCATTACTAGGTATGAAATATCTATCTATCTATCTATCTATCTATCTATCTATCTATCTATCTATCTATATATATACTATAAATATATATATAAAAATATATATAAATATATATTTATATATTTCTGCATTGTGTCAGCCATGTTATCTCCAATATGATTGGTTACAAGAATAATCCATACACAATCGAACCAGTAACACTTTATCTCACTATTATTATTAAATATCGTATACACAGTGAGTACACAGTGAAATACTATATAGTTATAGTTACTAGAACACTATGCTGGGTTCAGTATTGTTGAATCACACTTAAAGCCAAAAGCCAACGTGTTTCTGATTGTTTTTTGATGCGAGTTTCAGTGCGGCATGCAGTACATGGGAGGTCACTATAAATACTGCAGTAATGCTGAGCAGTAGATACTGTGAGCCACTTCAATATGAAGTTCTGTAAATTCACATAAGGCCAAATGAATTGAGGCAGCGTGCTGTATTAGGTCTATGGGGCCTTAGATTTGACACATAAATAAAAGATTGTGAGAGCAGCAAGCTCCTGAGAATTTAATACACATGAATTCATGCTCATTTTCTCAGTAGGAATTTGGACTCGAGGTGAAATCTCTGGTGCACACAGGACACAACCTGTCATGTCTACAGATATGACATTCTCATTCATTTCAAAAAGATCAATATTAGGTATTGTCTAATGCTCAAAGTTTTGATATTAGTGTCATATTTAAAAAATTATTGAAAAGGAATCCTGAGTTAATATATGTCATGATTCCAGACTGTCCAGGATTTCATCACTTTGTCATTACTGAAATGAACACAAAATCACACAAACTTTCAGAGATTTTCCACAGATCTGTTAGTCATCACAACACACATTTAGCCAAAGCCCTCTTCCATTCATGTGTGGAACATGAGTACAGCTCTCAAAGTAAGTTATTACATATGTGCCTTCACTGCTAGGAGTTTAAATGAAAAATCCTGTGCTTGAACTTTTGACAATTCAAATAGTTTCAGAAAAATCTCTTGTGCAAAAAAAGTTGCATCGCAAATTTGGAAAATGAATTCACACACAAAATACAAAATGGACACGTGCAGACGTCTCATTACAAATTACAGAAATTCGCTTGATTGCAGTGTTGGCTTCAAAAGGGTGTGCAACAAAATATTAATCTAAAGGTGCCAATATTTTATTTTTCATTAGTTTGTTTTCATTAAATGTAAAAATGTTTTCAGTATTTCATTAAATACTTATGTTGAACCACAATTCAAAAGCAATGTCTGATTTTCATGAATCAGTTTTCAGTAAATTTTTAATTAATACTTTTGTCAGTTTCAACTTATTTCAGAGACCATTGTGGGGTTTTACTTACTTGAAGGGGACCAACAATTTTGACTAGGGCTGCAACAAACAATTATTTTGTTAATTGATTAATATAACGATTAGAACAATTAATTGATTAATTAATTTATTTGAACAATTATTCAGCTTTTTTCAACTAGTTAAATCATTGAATTATACATATTCTAACTAACAAATAAAAAAGACAATGAGCTCATCTTTTGATTTTTTTTTTTTTTTTTATGAATTTTGTGCTGTGAATAAAACAGGTTATTCTCTAAATTTTCTGATTCTGTCAAACTCAAATCACACACAAATGTTCTCTAAGCATTGTTTAATCATTTGTTCCCTTTCAGTAGAAAAAATAAACAAAAATAAATTAATCAGCTACATTACCTCAGCTGACAAAAAAAAAAGTAAGCTCCACCTTGCACGTATAGCGCACGACAGCATTGTTGGAATGAAGCTTTGTGAAACTTTCCCACAACTATCTAGTTCAAATTCGTTTACAATCCGTCATAATTCACGCTGTTCTTTCTTCTACTGCTATAGCATTCGGGAGCGTTGCGTTACTCTCTAGCGCTACAGCACCATAGCGGTCAGATCGCGATATTGCAGGCCCTTACATTAGGTCAAATGAGATAAAACGACTACTTGAAAATATTGTAAAAATGTTGACAATTAGTCAACATTGTCGACAACGCTGACAATAAAAAATTGTTCGACAATGTTGACTAATTGTTTCAGCCCTATTGCACTCGTGTCTATAGTATACTGAAAACACTATAAACACAATGGATCTAATATACCGTGTCTATTTCTATATTTACCTTCTGATTACAGCATGTTCAGTTTAGTAGCATACTTTGCAGATAACATTACAGTCTGTACAATCTGCTATAATGTGAGAAAAGTAGCACAGTGAATCCTGCTGTGAAACATTTTTAAGCCTCGAGCTGGTCTGAACCATTCACAATACTACTAAGATATTATTTCCAGAACAGCCTAAGAGGTGATGGCAGGATGGCAGGATGAAGACACTGGTGTGTCCTAGTGTTATTATCCTCTGTGCTCAGGTGCATCCAAGGCCAGTTATTACACTGATAACAACAATACAAGCAATCTAGGGAGATAAATATATTTTCTAAAGATGGAAAGCCATTGAATTGCAGGAGCCAGTTAGGGGTCATATCATGAGCTTAAAACTAAACTAGACATTTATAGGTACAGGTTTTCACACACAAACTGCAAACTCAGTTTCCTTTAAGCGGCAATCAATCAATATTATTTCACAATCATATTCTTTTCCTCTCACCTCCTTTCTTGTAGAAAACCAGTTCAGTTTTGAATTCCCGTCGGTCATCCAGAGCGCTCTGGATTTGCGCCGTCAGTCTGTCGCTGGTCTCGGGCCCGTACAGAAAGTTGCACGCACAGCTCTTCTGCATCAGCTCAGCACGAGCATAGCCTGTCAGCTCACAGAACCCGTCCGAGCAGTACACAATGGGGTAGAGGGACTGTACCTGGGCATTCCCTAGCACAAAGTTGCTATCTGTAACAGAGACAGAAAGGGATTATGGCATATTTGTGGACTGTTATGCTTCAGAAAATGTTCTCAATAGAGCTTAACCCCTAGGTTTAGTCTTTATAAACCCCACCTATAATCCAGGGTAGAGGAACATTTAACACTTCTCAGTTAGTCACAGGATTAGCATTTGTTTTTACTCAATAGTTATAAAACCTTGTTCTGAAGCAGGCTGAGCAAAGCTTTTACAGTGTTAACTCCACATTTAGTGAGAAACGTGTAGTGTGAAACGATACAGTGTTAGAATCTTATGGCTTGACGAATAGCAACAGAAAACCAATCAGAGACTGAACTGCATGTGATATTACGTGCTTTGTACAGTCAAAATGTGAGTGGAAAAAATGTCAAATGTTTGAAAATGTGTCAGCTGGAGTGAAGAGGAATTTTACTTCTACAGTGTTCAGGAAATTCTGCTCAGGACAAGCTGCATGGCAGTCAGAAAAAAGTCTGGACTGGGGATGTGGTGGCCTAATGGTTAAGGTGGAAGGTTGTGAGTTCAAATCCCAGGGCCACCAAAATGCCACTGCAGTGGCTCATCGTGTGGAATATGTTGTATCATGTTATATTAAAAGGCTACAATTAGATGTTTATTTGAATCAGCTCATGGAGTTCTACAGTGCTGGTGTGGTGGTCTAGACACAACTGTAAGACATGTATAAAAAGGACAACTGCAAACAGGCAGCCGCAAAACTGTAGACAACTCATCACAATACTCTAAATGGGTGACTCAGGAATTGATGTTAAACTACTGTGTAATCCTTATCCGAATAATGAGAATGCTTTGCAAATAAATACAGACTTAACTTCTAATCTTGTCACCCAAAGTTTCCCAGATGTGGCTGAATGCAAACTATTCTTCTTCTTCTTCTTCTTCTTCTTCTTATTATTATTACTATTATTAATATCACTTGCCACAGTTTCAAGTACACTGCACAGATTCATGTTCTGGCTCTTTTTTGTCCCAAATATTCATTACACACTGAAAAAATCATAAATAAATGGTCTCCAAGCTGCACAAATGATCCTCTAAGCCCTCCCCTGAGATTTATTTTGAACAAACAGCACGGAATGCAGCAGAGCAGAAAGAAATCACTGGCCAAGACAGGCGTCATTACAAGCAGAACAAAAGCCATTAATCAAATGCAGAACAATTAAACAGCTGGACTGGCCTTCTGTCTTCAAAACCAGCAAAATCAAAGCACAGCCTGAGTCCTCTGTGTGTCTTACCAACACATAGCTTATGTTTTTTCCCCTTTTTAAACTTAAGGCATCCACAGAAATAGAAGAATATTTTCATCCGGTGGGAAATTATTTGTTCTTGTTCAGGCACAACTATTGATATAAGTCAACTCAGCCCTTTTCAGGAGGTGATAGAGATCTGGATCAGGGCTGAACAGCCTTACAGTCATGTTTGAGGAGAGTTCATGTGAGACTTCCAGTGAGATGATAATAACGATGATGATGATGATAATGATGATGATGATGATGTCAGAGCAGCACTGCTTAAACCCTGTTGGGAGCAACACACAGCCATGAAGTCAGAACAGCACCTGTCTGCTAAAGAGGAGATGAAGACAGGAAGAAAGTAAGACAGAGAACGGAGAGCTGCCAAATCCACTCTCATGAAAAAGACAGTGAGTGAAGGAGACAGGTGCTGATGCGCTGATTAGTGAGCTGAGGCACAAAAAAAGAAAAAAGAGCAAAAAGACGGTCGTATGATAAAACCTGGAAGAATCACAACACCACATGAGGTTTTTATTATTCAATGCACATAACAACAGCAACAAAGTGAAGCTGTTACATAAAAGTTACATTTAAAAGTATATGTGCTGTGCTGGGAGACTGACACATGGTTCTTTATATTATTATTTCAGATTTATTATTGATATTTATTTTACTGATGCCCTTAACAGGCTGCTTAAGCAGAAAATGAAACAAATGAGTTCGTTGTAATATATCATGTGATGCTGTTGCGCACACCACTGCATGCAAGCCACACACGTCACCCCTCTACTGAAACCACAGTGGTTCAGCACCAAGGCCAGCACCTCTCAGGAGCACCCACCAACTCCTCATGCTCAAGGAGAAGATTCCTGAAGGAACCAGGCTCAGCAATAGGGAGAAGTAAGGGTGTGTGTTTGGGGTAGTAACTAATGCGCTGCAATTCCTCTTTCTCCGCATGTGTTCCAGATTCAACAACATGAAGAGAATGACGAGCAATCAGCTGTCTTGCCTTGCTGCCTCAATGCTTCACCCACCAGCACCGTTGTACCTACACAACATCTGAGCACGTGTCTATGCTGACTGTTCATTTCTCCTATCCACCTTGTGAAATCCACCAATAAAGCACCAAGTTTTCTCAACCCCCGCCTCGTGTTAGTCGACAACATGCCCCTCACGTGCAGCGAGTGTCACAATGAATATTAATATAGACTGTAATATAAGGTTCAATGGAATCTAATCATGTTTATCCGTATTAATAATTCATGTAAAATAAACAGCCATCAGAGACCAAAAATTTATCCATAATATCCCTACTATACAGAACGGAGCAAAGATATTATATACGAAGGAAGACACAACCAACATCTGTCTAATAAACTGAACAGTTCTGATCTTTGCTCATTCAGGTCCAGTTCATGCCATTTTCTTTGACATTTTCTACAAATTCTTCGGCTTTGACAAACAAACTCCTGTACATTTTTCCCAGGGGATTGCACAGAACATTTTCTTCTCATGGGATCATTATCATATCATTTAATGTGCTGCAGCTTTAACAGATTTTCTTCAGACATGTCAGTGAAGTCTGATCGTTCTCCTTTCAAAATCAGCATCCATCACAAATCTACTGCCTCTCATTACGTTACCTACTGAACACTTTCCACTGCTAATTCACAGCTACAGCTTCCACCAAAAAAGTGAGGATATGCACAATTATTTCTGTGATGCTGCATTTGTAAAAAAAAACAAAAACAAAAAAAAAACATGAAGGCTTTTTTAGCACTATGAAGAGAAAGTCAGCACAGGCCTCTAGACAAACTGAAAATGCACAGACAATTGCTTTGGTGTTCTCTTATTTTCCTTATAATAAAAAGTGGCCAATACTTTTCTTCAAAAACTTTTTAATTATTTTTTAACCCTTTTTTTTAACCAGTACACTGGTGTTCCATTGTGCCAGCAGAATTGAAATGGACTTATGGGATATTTTCAATCAGCATAAACAAATAGTTTATTTTCGGGTCTGATATAAAATGAGTCAGAAGTTGGTTTTGTGTGAGATGTGTGAGATGTATTTAAATAGAATTTTATGATGTTTCATATTTTAGGTGCTTATGTAAAAGCACTTGGAGTGTCTCAGAGAGCAGAAATGGGTTTGATATCACCATTTACTTAGAAGATAGAAAGATTTAATTTCTATGAAATATGAATCTAGGTAAAAACACAAATACAGCTACAAATTCTTAAAGCCCTGAGTCTCTTCATTCATGTGAGCCATTAATCATCTCTGTAGAGTGTGACATTCAAAGACATTCAGTGCTGAAGAAACCAAAACAGGGACAAAATCCTTTTTCTTGGTATAAAGAGTTAATGAGATTCCACTCAACTCCTACAGACAGACAAAAATACCAAAGATCAGCTTGTTTAGACTCTACACAAGCACAAGTTCTGACTCTGTGGAACAAATGGAATATTTTCATTATTACACCACAACACTGTTTCATTCTGGATTCTGTTTGGTTTTTGTTTCATTTAACATGTAACAGCAGCTCTGAGAAGACATTAATGTTGATAACAAAGTGCTCTCTCAAATACCTTATCAAAACTCAAAGACCTTCGGTTCCTGTTAGTTGTTCCATGTTTATCTTCATGTCTCTACCCTGTGAATTTGTCTTGTCACTATCCCTGCGTATGAGTGATTTCTCATTTCACTCAGTGGATGCACTCACCTTTTTTGACAGTGGCTGCTAACTAACTTCCTCCTGCTTAGCTCTGACAAGACAGAAGTGTTTGTACTCAGACCACAGGCAGGCAGAAGTAAGCTTTCTGATTAGAGAGTAACTCTGCATGGTCTTTCTGTTTCATCATGTGCAGCAGTAAAAGACCTTGGTGTGTTTACTGATTCGTCTCATTTGAAGCTCATGTAGATAACATCACTAGGGTAAGGAATACTCAGAATATACCCTGACCTGTTAGTTCCTCAGGAGCTCTTGGTTGCTTAATTCAACTCAACTACAAACTGTTATAAAAAGTAAATTATTTACATTTTAACATCCGTTATCACCCAATTGAGGATGAGGTTCACTACTGAGTCTGGTTCCTCTCAAGGTTTCTTCCTCAGATCATCTCCAGGAGTTTCTCCTTGTCACTGTTTCCTCCAGAGAGCTCATTAGGGATACATGTTAGAGATAAATAATAACTCAATTTTAAACCTTTTAAATAATTTCTATTCTATATTTCCACTGTTTTGTAAAGTTGCTTTGAGAAAATCTCCATTGTTAAGGTGCTATAGAAATAAACTGAACTGAATCGAATTGGATAAGGTACAATGAGTGCATCATATAAAGACATAAAATTGTGTTGATGTATTGTTTAGTTATTCAGGTCCTGTCAGCTTCTCAGTAACAGGACAATACACTTCTTTATAGCTGCTATAATGCAAGTGATAACAGGAACCAACCCTTATCATGGACATTTCACATTCAACATTAAATTTACTTATAAACTGAAAATAAGTACAATGTAGTTTTATGCTTTATTCATTAACAAATAAATATTGGTGAAGTTGTCAGTTTGCTGTGGGATAAGAGAAATAAAACACTTTTGTGTGCTGTGATTAGAAACTAAAAAAGGTCAGTGTAGTAACTGAAACTGAGCTCTCTGCCAGTATGAACCAGCAACAGTGATTATTTTCCAACACCAATTTGTCCTGTTGTCTTTATTCCTTATATATTATTGAGCTTTAAATATTTAACTAGTACACCATCAATCTTTTCAAATATTGACTAGTTTCAATATCTACAGGAGCACTTAAGGGTGATGAAGCACTTTATAATCAATTCTACATAATTAGAATGAATAAATAAATTATTTATCCTGATTTCCTCATAACCAATTCCCACCCATCAGACAGTTCCACCCTATCACAACAGTAATGACCCAGGGAGCCATCAGTGGGTGGTGAAATACACTTAGAGGAAACCGCTAACCTAATTCTGCATGCATGACTGGCTAGTGTCGCTGTGATTGATAAGTGAAAGGCAGAGTACAGCCCAACCAAATGTCCTTTCTTGGACCCCTGGCTACAGTCAGCTGTGGCAAGACCAGGATTTGAACTCATGATCTCTGGATGATACTGCAAACACATTTGGTTGCACCACATGACAGTCTAAATGACCACTACTGACTTGCAGTGAGTTTTCGAAAGAGTAAACTCTAAACATCATATCATACAGTATTACTAAGTTGTGAACACTTGAGAATGATCTACACACACATGAGGAGGAATAGAAAAATAAATAAATAAATTTCTTGTTGAATATTGTGGAGCACATGGCATGTGTGTATATCTTGGGGATTTGTGATATTTGTGTATGTGTGTGAGATGCTGTCTGAGTGCTGCTGTAATATCTTTATAAGCTTTATAAGCTTTTAGAAGCTTCTGCACCAACACCTATGTCAGTTCTCTAAACAACGTTACATCTAACGCTAATCTCTCTCTCTCTCTCTCTCTCTCTCTCTCCAATGATCAGCCTTACACTACTGGTTGCATTGTGAATTTCAGAACAGACAAGGGATCCCATTGCTCAAGAGCACATTACTCTGGATTGATGGCCTCGACTCAGCAGCTGAAAAAAATAAATTAGGTGAGTGCACACTTTAAAAAATATCAAAATCCCAACTGCATGTAACTGACAGTGAAATAAATTGAGACTGGTCCGGGGACAATATTCAGTGTGTGGTTATGCCTTACCTTTAAAACACATGATAGTCTTTACAGAGAAAATCTGTAAATGTGAAAAATGCTTTTTATCACTAAACACCTTAACAGGTTAGTTTATAAGGCTGCAAGAATCTGAGCATTCACAAACATTATCACTATCAGACAACAGATTTATCATCAGAGTTCTCTTTTCACATCAACAGTCTTGTTAATCTGCAAGGATTAGGTTGATTAAAAAAAAAAAAACTCATGGGATCAGCAACCAGCAAAATGCTCCAAAAGGATTCCTTTATAATCCATAGCCTGATAGCATTAGTGAAGAAATACCATTACTTTACACAACATAATCGATTCATTTGATTCACCATGGTTGATTCATTATCAACACGTGCATGGCAACAAAAATAAATCATAAAACAGTGACTAATGATACAGAATCTATCATGTTCTGGGAGGGACCTCATTTACGGCGTTGAACTTTTGCTTGGAAGGTCGTGAGTTTGATTCCCAAGTCCTCTTTATTTGTCACATCCTCATTATAGCACAACACAACAACAGTACAACTGCACAATGACCCCGAGCCTAAACAGTGCGATACACCACTGCCCCTTTTCCTTTATATATATATTAGCACTTCTTCCTCTACACACTGATCAGGCATGACCACTGACAGATGACGTGAATAACACTGATTATCTCTTCATCACAGCACCTCGTAGTGGGTGGGACATATCAGGCAGGAAGAGAACATTTTGTCCACAATGTTAATGTGTTAGAAGCAGGAAAAATGGACAAGCATAAGGATTTGAGTGAGTTTGACAAGGAACAAATTGTGACGGCTAGACGACCGGGTCAGATCATCTTCAAAACTGTAGCTCTTGTGTAGTGTTCCTAGTCTGCAGTGGTTAGTGTCTATCAAAAGTGGTCCAAGGAAGGAACAGTGGTGAACCAGCGACAGGGTCATGGGTGGCCAAGGCTCATTGATGCACAGGACTTGTGCATTGTTGACATTGCCTACAAATTCCCCTGTTCTCAATCAAATCAATCATCTGTGGGATGTACTGAACAAACAAAACTAGTCCAAGGAGGCCCCACCTCACAAGTTACAGGACTTAAAGGATCTGCTGATAACATCTTGGAGCCAAAATCCACAGCACACCTTTAGGGGTCTAGTGGAGTCCATGCCTTGATGGGTCAGGGCAGTAGGAAGGTGGTCATAATCTAATGACTGATTGTAATACATTAGGCAGCAAGTGAATAGTCAGGACTTGAGGTTGTTGTATTGAAAGGAGGAAAAATGGTCAAGTAAAAAAATTCAAACGGTGATGCTTCTCCAAACAGCAGGTGTTGTGGGATTGTTTCTGGAATGCAGTGGCTGGTACCTACCAAAACAATACAGCAGACTAAATAAAATATTTAATCAACCAATCAATCACTTTAATCAATCACCTCCAAAAACATTCCACTCATACATCCCACTATTATTCTATGCGAATCTCCCTCCTATGGATATGTGAGAAAAAGAAAATAACTTTGCCTTTTTTCAGTCTGCTCTGGTTATTTTCAGGACTTAATGTCTGGAATTTTTAATTGAATACTTACAGGTTTGTTTTCACTTTAATCAATTAGCTTGATGCTAGAACTCGCACCTGCTGACTGTATTTTCATTCCACAGTTCTTTTGGACTATTGCAGTCACTGCTGTAATTATTTATAATGGCTGTAATCAAGCATGTTAAAATTCTTCAGTGCAATCAATTACTGCATTAACTGCTTGATCAATCAAAGAACAAAGTATTGCTCTATGTGTTGCTTAGTGTTGTTTATTCCTCACCTAGGTTTATGTGTACAAAGAAAAGAAAGAGAATCTGTTGCATATTTACTCGTTCATGTTTTCCAGATATACTCAGCTGCTTCATCGGTGTGCTTCAATGAAAAGAGCTCATCTTTTTTTTTTTTTTTAGAGTAATAAATTAGACAGCTTAGCTGAAGTGTAAGCGAGACAGATCCAGTGGAGTTTTGAAGCTGAAGGATCTCAGTGGACATCTGAATTGTCGATTTATTTGGTTTTGGGTTCACAGAATTCCGTGACTCAAATCACAATGAACAGCCAGAAACCTGACCCAAGACTTCTGGTTAATAATCATTTATTTGATACATTGAAAGAAAATATCAAATTATCTGTTGTTGTTTTTTAACTGTGTCTAACTTATTGATGATGCTGATTGATTTTGATTGATATAAAATAGCAGTTATGAGGTACATTATAGCAGAGTGATGTTACTGCGCAGAATCTATAAATTCCTGCATTGCTGCAGAACTTTCATAAATAAAATAGCAACTTCTAGTGCAGTAGTGTGTGTGTGTGTGTGTGTGTGTGTGTGTTTGTGTGTGGTTGAGAGAGAGAATTTTGTATGAAATTTCAGTCAAGGTTGTGTGTCCTGAGTTTTTGTATATTATTAAGCAAACTTTTACATGGCTTTGTCTCACGCTAGGTCTTGGAAGACATTTTTTCAACATTCTCTGAGACCATGCCATCATTTCAAGAGGTAGGCATACAACAAGGCTCTTCTCTGTCCTAGCACCCAAGTGGTGGAACGAACTTCCTCTGGAGGTTCGAA
>JAOTRN010000048.1:9122459-9132505 GCA_028566695.1 Bagroides melapterus
CACACACCTACACAAGCACACACTGATACACAATCACACACACCTACACAATCACACACAGATACACAATCACACACACCTACACAATCACACACACCTACACAGTCACACAGTGATACACAATCACACACATACACAATCAGACACACTTACACAATTACACACATACACAATTACACACATACACAATCACACATACACAATCACACACCTACACAATCACACAAACCTACACAATCACAAACACACACACATAATCGCTTACACACATACACAATCACACACACTACACAATAACTTCATACCTATACATCTCACCCACAACTACACACAGTCACAATCACCACACACCTAGAGTCAGCTGTACTGTACTGTGTACCTATAGAGTCACCTGTACTGTACACAATCACACACACCTGTACACAATCACACCTGAACACATTCACGCACACCTGTACACAATCACACACACCTGTACACAATCACACACAAATGCACCTGTACACAATCACACACACCTGTACACATTCACACACACACCTGTACACAATCACACACAAATGCATCTGTACACAACCACACACACCTGTTCACAATCAGACACACATGTACCTGTACAGATTCACACACACCTGTACACATTCACACACACCTGTACACAATCACACAGAAATGCACCTGTACACAATCACACACACCTGTACACAATCAGACACACATGTACCTGTACAGATTCACACACACACCTGTACACAATCACACACACACCTGTACACAATCAGACACACATGTACCTGTACAGATTCACACACACACACCTGTACACAATCACACACACACCTGTACACAATCACAGACAAATGCACCTGTACACAATCACACACACCTGTACACAATCAGACACACATGTACCTGTACAGATTCACACACACCTGTACACACACACACACACACACACACCTGTACACATTCACACACAAACACACACACCATTTAAACACCTCACAATCAATTACTCATTGTGAAGTAACACTCAGTGTATACCTGCCTGATCTTACCAAGCTGTGTATTGTTCTTGTTCTTGTGTATTGTTCTTGTTCTTGTGTATTGTTCTTGTTCTTGTGTATTGTGTATGTTGTTTTTTCTGGTATTGACATTGTGTGCTTCCTGTTTGTGCTTCTGGATTTTTACTGTTGATGTTTGCTGATCTCCTGACCTCTGCCTGGTCTTGGGATCACTGCCTGGGTTTATGGACACTGTTTTAGATTATTCTGCCAGTTTCTTCTTTAAAACATCATACTGTGCTTGTATCCGTTTCAGCAGTCCATACCTGACACCAGGATTGTGCAGACTGAGCTCAGACTGAAAAGTTATTTCAACCAGGTTTACCTATGCTATTTATTTACAAATATTTAAAATCATATACTTAATTAGTAGTAATGATTACTTAAAGCAGGTTTTGTGGCAAGTCAGTCTCTAGCTCTACCAGTCTGAGCCATCACTGACTACAAGACACCATCCTGCTTATTGCTTGTAACATCAGGATTAAAAGATCACAAAAGTACAGAAATAATGAAAGAACATGTCCCAGAAGTCTCCTTACATGTCCTCCTGACAGGTGTCTCCCTGACAGTGTCTTCCCAAACGTGTTATAAATAGTTTATATTATATTTATACAGCCTATTTCGATCAGGCAAATGCTTCTGTTGTCATGGTGATGGTTAAAACTGAAAGGCTCAGGAGGAGCTTCTGTCCTCAGGCCATCAGTCTCCATACACACACTTCCTGTCACTCTGCACACTTCATACTGTTACCATTACTACACATAACCCGAATTCAACAATATTCTATTTCTTATTATTTCTTATTATTAATGTAGTTATTTATATGCACATGTCTAAGGAGGAGCAGGCCAGGTTTTCATTTCACTACAAGCCGTGCACTGTATATAACTGTGCATGAAAAATAAAATGTGGAATCATGACTATATTTTTTTTCAGATAGCCCTTAAGAATGCAATTGACAAAAGAAAAGCGTGTTGAAATAATTCTTATGTAAAAAAATTACAACGTGTTTATTTCCCCTTTGTCCAGAGACGTTTGTACACCCGTATAAACAATAAAACACACTATGGAGTACTGTTGCATGAAAATATAGAGTGGTGTGATAGCATTAGCACCCAGAAGTTTTCAAAACGAGCAAATCCTGACGTTAATCCAAAACTCTAGACAGAAATTTAGGTCAGCAAAACAGCCAGGAAGTTGAAAAATCACATGGCAACCAAATCCAAAAAGCACAAATCCAAACAGTGAATAGTCAAATAGAAGAAAAATGACTCGGAACCAGCGTGGCTTTTAAGTCCGTAACCCAGAAGTGAACAGGGCGGTTCAGTATCTTGGCGAGGGCTCCCTCTGGCGAGCTAGGGTTGGATAGCGGTGTGCATCATTACAATAAACTTTTTATTTATTAAAGAGCAACACCTGTTTATCATCTTCATCATGATCATCATCATCATCATCATGATCATCATCATCATCATCATCATCATCATCATCATCATCATCTTTGCCTGTGGTCTCTTTTAGTTCATCAATCCTGAGCCAGTTGTTCCAGTTATCCCCAGTTATCCCCAGTTTCATGTCAGCTTACAGGTCATGGTGTCAGGTGTTTCTTAGTCTGCCTCTTTTCTTTCTGCACTGTAGGCTCCAGGTGCCTGTCTGTGCTGGATGTAGGTTTGAGGACAATGTGACTGTTCCACTTCCATCGCCTTTAAAGAATTTCTACCTCTTCCATCTGCTATTACATTCACTGTCTCTGGCCATCATATCCAGAAGATCCTTCTGAGCCAGGTATTTGTGAAGATCTGGATTCTTTTCATGGTTGTCATAGTGGTTCCTCATGTTTCAGCTCACTTCCGTTACAGTCTGCTTCCTCTCTAGGTTTTTTTTTCAGTTCATCTCAGGGAGCTTTTTCCCACCACTGTCACCTCTGGCTTTGCCATTAGTGATAAATAGAAACTTAAACTTAAACTTGAATAACTTACATTCTGAATTACTGTATTCCAGTAGAGCTGCTCTATGTCCATTGTTAAAAATTCTATACAAATAAAATCGACTCTGAAATGAATCAAACTGTTACTAGGTGCATTAAAGTTGGCAAAAGAAGTTTGATCCTGTTATCATTTACGTTGTAGAAGCAGTAAACAGTCCAACTTCTAACATGTAAGCTATTACTTTAGAAACACTTTACCTAGAACCAGGGCATTTAGCCTGGACTGCTGCCAGGGCTTCAGTTCTAGACAACCAATCAACACCTTCTGACCAATCAGATTTGAAAATTCAACAACACTGTGGTTTAAACCTGTATTATGTCGCACTGTTATAAATAGAGGTATGATTCATGTAATAGCACGAGCACTTCCTCTAGCTATATTATGCTCCTTTGTTTTCTTCCTACAGATAACATGTACTTGTTCCTGGTTTTCAACCTCAGTCTTAGTGCTTGTATCACTGTCAGAGACCTTAACAGCTCTGTGTGTGTGCGTGTGTGTGTGTGTGTGTTAGGGGGGGCAGGCAAAGCTAATCAATCACCAACCTCTATTAGCTGGACTAATCGATCACAGATCCACCAGAAACTATAGAATCTATATCTATAAAGCCATTCAGTGCTTTGAATCTTAATAATTTTAAGAATATCAGTTATGAATGTCTTCTTTCCTCATGTACTGTATGTCAACAGTTCGTGGTTAACTGTCACCTAATCACTGCAATGCTTTAAAAGATGAGTTGCAGATACAAGCTTTTTGTTAGAGGTACGAAGATTAGACAAACCTGAGGACACTCTGTGGAAATTTTGAAAATCCTCAGCACATTACAGAGTATGCGTGATTTTGTGTTCATTTCTGAGATCACACAATCATTAAAGTGATTGATTAATGACTTTGGCTACTGCACCGGTTCCATAATGAACAATGAAATGACATTACATTCCTTAAATTCAATTACATATTTTTTTTAAAAATTCCATTAAATTCATTA
Organism: Bagroides melapterus; assembly: GCA_028566695.1. Classification (NCBI taxonomy): domain Eukaryota; kingdom Metazoa; phylum Chordata; class Actinopteri; order Siluriformes; family Bagridae; genus Bagroides; species Bagroides melapterus. Next base: position 9,126,497 of record JAOTRN010000048.1, read on the forward strand.
AAGCTTCCTAAATGCACTGTAGGTCAGATATAAAAACTTATATACAGAATCAACCATGTATATCTCACCTCACAGGTTTAAACGTAAGCCAGCAATCAATTCTTCAGGATCATTTTACCATATATTTATGTAGTGCATATGAATGTGCTATTGTGCTAAAGTTCCAGTGTTGGTTCATTTCAAATGTTACTCAAAAGACTAATCTTAACATTTTCATATGGACTGAAATAAGAACGATTATTTATTTTTATTTTGATGATACAGCAATGATATTTAAACTCTTTCCCTCTGAAATTGTAAAATGCTATAGGCTATAAATCTTCATCTCTGCTTAATTAACTCTCTATTAACAGAAAGTGTTGTACAGTCTCATTGTCTCTCCTTGTGATTCATTCATGTTAGGATTTCACTGTAACTGTGTGAAATCTGTACAGAGACAGAAAAAAGAAAAAGAAAACATACCCCAAAAACAGTCATGTTTTTAAAGACAAGATGATCGTTTGGACATGAGCAGCAATATGGGTGGCGATTTGTGAAAAACTAAATAAGCAGCTGAATTAGGTTTTATACAGCAGGAAGCTTCAGGGTAAAATGGTGTCTGAAAAAAGAAAAAAAAAGAAGGAAAATAAAAAAGCAAATGTTTGTGCTTCCGTTTCAGAGACGATTAGATATTAATTGAGTTTGAGTTTGAACTGAGCTTACATTATCTTATATAACACACAGAAGCCTGAATAGCTTTAGGCTTGTAATCCACAAAAAAAAGCCAATTTCATTAGCTGACTTAAGAAACATTTGGCTTATTAGCTTTTGTTGCATATTGTTTTGTTTCTTCTCCTTCGACCATCATATTATAATACAGTTTCCTGTCTGTGTGGAAAACCAAAGCTGCTTTATACACTCAATCGTTGCTTTTGGAAGCCTGGCAATGTTTCTCTCATGAGAGAAAATACACACACACACACACACACACACACACACACACAGAGAGAGAGAGAGAGGTCTGGTAAAGGAGTCATGGTGAGCTAGAGCTGTTTGATGTGAGTGAAGGCTGGAGTAATGGAGATAAATATGAGCTTTGCTTGCTCTTCTCCTCCTCTTCATCCTCTGCCAGTAGAGCTGAGATGCTCTCTCGTTCGCTCCTGGGTTCGATCCCTTGTTCTGCTGTTTCTCTGATTCGCATGTTGCCTCCAGCAGGAGTCAGAGAGAACGGAGCCAACTAAGAGAGAACCGGAGCTAATTATAACCGTGTTTGTATTTATGGACCTGACCATCACTGATTCTAAGAAGTCATATCTCTCATCGTGTCTCAATTTATCTCTTTTTCCTCACTTCTATTTTTCAAAATGAGCACATTCATTAGAGTGCTGAAAATGCTGCCATTTTAATTGGCGCTATAAATGAGGCCAGGGAATTGTCCTGTTACAGGTGTTGTGCTTTATGATCCAACAGCCGTAGAAGAAAACAAACACAGTAAAGTCAAAATGGAGGTTTCTTCTCATGGGTCACAAATATGTTCCACCATAAACTACAATGGAAAAAAGGTTATAGAAATGTTTTCTGGTGAAGGTTATCCTGGTCAGAGTCATAGTGGATTCAAAGTCTCAAGTCAAGTCAAGAAGCTCTTCGTTGTCATTTCAACCATACAGTATATAGCTTACGCAGTACACAGTGAAATGAGACAACGTTTCTTCAGGACCAAGGTGCTACATAGAACAAAAGACAAAAGACAGAGCTACATATAACAACACAGAGCTAAGGACTTAAACTAGGTTAGTCCTAGCTACATAAAGTGCATCTGTGCAACCTAGTGCAAACAGAGCAAGACAAAAGACATTCTGTTCAAATCTGTCCCAGAAACAAGATAAAGGAAACACCATTCCATCACAGTTGTGACGGTGGTGCACCACCTCTACAAAAAATGCTCTTTGCCCCAGAAATCCCACAGACAAAAGCTCAAGGTTGCTCAGCACCAAGGCCAGCTCCACTAGAACAGAGTGAAAGGCAGTGGCAAACTCCTGCCAAAACTCAGGAGTCCAATCAGGAGTGTCGCTGTGGCACTCACCCTGAAGCAGATCACAGCTGAGAGCCTGTGTGTAACACCACAAAGACCATAACCACAGTTTAGGAACAAACCTGCTCTGTGAAGCAGCGACACCACATCACACACTCAACTTATGCAAAGAATTTCTTCCTTCTCATTAATTCCCATTCAGCACTGGCACCATTATAAGTAGTCAATACTGAGTACCTTCTTCTGTGCAGCTTGTGTATCTATTTTTATTGTTCTCTCTTCTTTCACAGTATCTGAAAATCAATAATATTGCTTTTCTAAAAAAAAAAAAAAAAAAAAGAATGACCACAGTGAGCTTAAGCAGTTATATTGATTTACTTCGGCCATTTTGTAAACAAACCTGCACATAATAATAAATGAATCAGAATCAGCTCACTTAAGCTCGGACCACAGCCATGACATGAACGTTAATTAATAGAGAACCAATTTTCATTTTTAGTCAATATACTTACTATTTTTAAGTGATAATGAGGCTCTAGATGTGTCCCAAATCGCACAGGTAAGCACTATTTTACACCACAGTGAAGCATAAATAATTTGCGTAGTGTCCACACTAGAAATCCAAATTGGAAGAAAAAGAAGAAGAAGAAGAAGAAGAAGAAGAAGAAGATGTGCATCAGTCACACAAACACTAGGCATGAGGCAGAACTACACACTGTATGGACTTATGTTCATGTAAGAGCATCACACACTCACACAAACACACACACACACACACACACACAAACATTTACATTTAAATTTACAGCATTTAGCTGATGCCCTTATCCAGAGTGATGTACAAAAAGTGCTTTTAAGTCTCTATCATTGAATACATGAATACATTAACTCTGGTTCACTACACGGTACACACAAACACACATATGAATACACACATATGAATACCTACACACAGACAAACACACTCATATATATATATATATATGTAACACATACACACACAAACACACATATGAATACATACACACACAGGGACAAACAATATAAACTATATTGCACCAAAAAAAATGTGACAAATTTCCTCTCTTGAACACATGGGATGGAAACGGTGCTTTATTCACAATTCTTTCATACAACATTCTAAGATCAATTTGCAAGTCGGATGAAACACAGTTACTGACTCCTATTAAAGTGGTCCATTATATTTCTCAGGTCCAGACACAAGAACCTACATGAACATGAAGAGAATTCAGGCTCAGGATTAAACCTAGGACCCTGGAGGTGTGAGACAGTAACACTACACAACCTGTCACGTAAACTCACTGTGGGACATCTTGTGCTCTGTCCGCACTGGATACTGTACTGTACACTGAGCAGGTGAAGGTTATGCATTTTCTTCAGAGGCTACAATCTTCTTCACAGGATTGTAAGGAGGTTTCAGTGTCAACCAGGCAGCAGCAGTCCTTTACCTGACACCTGCTTGAGTCTTTTGTTTGCTTTGGCTTTTTACTGAGAAGCTTCCATTTGCAGGAACACAATGTGTGGTCTTTCACCATGCAGAGAGTCCGAGATTATGAATAATGCAGCCTCACAGGCAGGATCAAGGGGAAAGAGCTGCACAAATAAAGGTTATATGGCGAAACTGTGCTAGTGTGTGTGTGTGTGTGTGTGTGTGTGTGTGTGTGTGTGAACGCAAGAGAGAGAGATCAAGTGTCGCACCCAACATTACACTCAGATCCCACATCTCACCTTGACCTACGCACTCAAACTCACGCTGACACAGTGACACTTGTGACACACACACACACACTCTCTCTCTCTCTCTCACACACACACACACACACACACACATTTTCTCTCCCTCCCTCTTTCTCTTTCTCTCTTTCAAAACTCACTGAAGATGACAGCTAAGCAGCAAATAGAAGTCTAAATGAGCAGCGCTGAGAGACGAGGCAGTCTACTCTAGCTGGGTGCAGTCTGACATTTTGAGAGCTATTCTGTTTTTAGAGAGGACATGCACGACCGTCTCTGTCCCTGTCCCTTCTACACCCTACACCTTACACCCCTGTGTCTCATCACTGCTCGTCTAGTTAGCTGAAGGACAGTAAAAACAGCAGGACTGACTCGTGTTTATCTTCCTTTTGGTTGCATTCATCTCTGTTAATTGTGTTTTGAGTTGAAATGGAAAACCTCTAAACTATAAAAATGAATCTATAAAGAGGTGGGCTCTGCATTTACGCTTTTTCATGTCTGCTATCCTAAAAGATATGAATTAAAATACATAAATGTGCTGAAAATGTTATCAGAAGCAGTTTGATATCCAGCGGCACAGCAAAACTTTCAAACCTTTTTAGTCTGACTGTCTCTCAAGACACTTTCTTAGTGCAGACTCTGGGATATTTTTTAATGCCAGTATTATTTTGTAATTAATTCTTTATGAACAAATAATGAGGTTTTGTGGCTGTTTACAATGTAAATATTTTGCTTCACCTCCTTCATACTCCTTCATGTGTAATTCAGTCTGTGACATAAGAATTTACAACACATTTGTTGTACTGAAAGGTTTTATGAATTCTGTGTGACAGGACGGCATTAATAACCACAGGCCAAGAAGCTATCACACTCCGCTTATGCTACAGGCTACTATGTAGTGAATTTCTGAGCAACAGGAAGTTACAGTCTAGTAGAAATTATTCACAGAGTGAGCATGGAACCTGTCTCTATAGTTTCTATAAGAGCTTGGTCCAAGTGTAACCAGTACAGAAATTCTATTTTTAAATATGTATAGAATCCACACAAAACTGTCTGAACCTATGCACTTAAGTGCCGTCTGATTGAGTGCTTTCCTCAGTCTCTCAATCATTTCCTGTTTTGGCTACACCTTTTCCTTTTTTATTGTGTGATTGTGTGAGAGTTAGGTTTAGTTTGTGCTTAATAATCCTTTTTCATCTTTAAATTATTTATCACTTATTAATTTATTTTAATGATATCTTCATTAAATGCTGTGATATTTTTGTCATTTTACTCATTTTAAGTTTGTTTTTAACTCTTTAATCAAGTCTGGAAATTGGAGAACATGGTAATTAAGGTGTGCTCATTTTAGGCAGAACATGTGATTAAAGACGCTGCTTATATGTGTGTTTGTCAGGTATGTTTATCTGTTTATACAAGTTTCCTTTTTTTTTGTTTTCATGTTTTTTCTTTACTTCTCTCTTTTTATTGTGTGAATGTATGGGCGATGCAGAACAGCTCGATTAAAAACACTGCCTCTGTAAGGACATTAAGACTGTTCCCTGCCAGCCCACTAGAGGGAGTGCTGGCAGGGGATTGAATTTCTTGTTTGTTCATGTTTTGTGTCTTTTATTTTGAAGTCTGTCCTTGTCTTGTCTTGTCTTGCTTCCCAGTCCCACCTGTTCCCTGTTTAGCTTTATTAGTGTGAGTATATATACCCCTGTGTTTTCCCTTGTTGGTTGTTGTCCGTAAGTGGTTGTCTCGTTCTTCATGTTTAGCCTGTTTAGCCTGTTTAGCCCGTTTCTTTGTTTTGTTTGCTTTGTGTTCTTGGTTTTGTTGGTTGAGGCACCAGGATGGGGGACACCTTAGACAAGGTATCAACCTATTACACACACACACACACACACACACACACACACACACACACACACACACACACACACACACTATAGAAAATACACAGATGCTAATCAGCCTACAACACATGTCTTTGAACTGGGGGAAGAAACTGGTGTACCCAAAAGTACTACATTTTTCAGTCATTATATCAAGATCGCTGATCATCTAATGACATCTAACAGCCTTGTGAGACTCAAACGTTAATGGGTTAAGTGATTAGAAGAAGAAATCAGCCGTCCTGAACCAGACACACGGTGAATAGAGAGTGGATTAGTGATGGAAATTATAAGGTGGAGATACACTGTCTGTTTCTCTCTCTCTCTCTCTCTCTCTCTCTCTCTCTCTCTCTCTCTCTCTCTCTCTCTCTC
>JAOTRN010000048.1:9158769-9173528 GCA_028566695.1 Bagroides melapterus
TTTGAATAGATAGATCAATCAGCATTTTAACAGAAATTTAAAGGAACCTCAGTTCAGGAAGAAAACTCAATGCCAATGGCAGTGCAATTTTTTTTTACAATAAATGTAAAATATTCTGGGTAAATTTATCACAACCGCATTTGACATTTGCAAGTAATCACATGCGTACTTAGCACTGTATCCACGTGTACTGCATTTGAATAAACTGGAGTTCATTAAGGAAAATGCTAAGTAGCTGATTAATTATCAGAAGACAGCTATTAGTAATGACAAAGTGAGGTCACCCAGCTCAAAAAGGGCTAAGTCTAATAAGCAGCGGTGGGGTAATTAGCATAGCAAGGATGTGTTGCAGGTGAGGAAGCTAATCTCTGTTAGCATGTAAATTAGCTAAACACTCACCAGCGGCTTTCTGAAATTCTCTCATGTAAATTGATTAGAATACCAAAGCATTGAAGAGCACAGGAGTCAGCCGCATCTGCATTAAATTAAGCTGTATCCAATATGATGTTATATATTATGATAAACATTTAGCTTCCACTTTATTAGGAACACTAGTACATTCTTGTAATTATCCAGTCAGCAAATTACAGGGCAGATCTATAGAATAATTCAGATAAAAGTACTTCAGTTACTTCAAACAGGAGCTGACAGGAATGCTCTGGTAAGTCAGATAACCACTCTTTACATCCATGGTGAGCAAAAGCTTGAGGTGGTTGAGCTACAACAGAGGAAAACCCACACTGGGGTCCAGCAAAGAACTGGTTCAGTGAAACAAAACTGATTCCAATTACTGAGAATCAACCAGGAGAAGACCTGGCTACAAAACATTTGAATCCCTGCAATATATCAGTGTGACTATAAATATTTATAGCTTTGATTTACTGTATCATCATTTATCATTATTCATTTTCTATAGCGTTTATCCTGGATGTGGATTCTGTCCATCACAGGACACAAACACACACATTTACAATACAGACAATTTAGAGATGCTAATCAGCCTACTGTACGTACAACACATTCTTGTGTCTTTGGATTAGGAAAGGAAACCAAAGCACACAGAGGAACCCTTTGAAGCACAGGGAGAACATGCAAAAGTAGAAAAAAAGCAAAAACGGAAATCAAACCATCAACCCCGGAGGTGCAAGGCAAGCGTTCTATCCACTAAGCCAGCAGTCCCAAACCACAGACGGCTTTCAGGGAAGGGACTGGGCTTCAATAATTGCTTCTGTCCTTCAGGTTTGCATTTTGTTTCTTTTAAAAAACCTGAAGCAGTTTTGAAGGCTTCATTGCCTCAATTGACAGCCTATTTCTACATATTATACAGATAGGGCTTGGTGTATCAGAATCACCTGTCAGAATAAACCTCCATATTTTAAATACTAAAAGACTACTGATATTTTCTATTAAATAGAGTTTCTTTTTCTTGGCAGTTGTAGGCTTTTGTTATGTCTCATTATTGGGCCTTTTCCCCTTTGCAAAGTTGCTCCAAAAGACGTTTGTTTTTTACTCAATTTAACTCAAGTAGATTGTGGGCTTAATTTTTTGGTATCACATGACTGAAACAGGTATGTGTCAAGCGCATCATTAACAGGCGGCTGTATATATTTCAGAGTGATTGTCAATAAAACAGAAATAAATTATTAATTTATTCTTTCTGTGCAGATTGGTACCAAATGAGCCATAGACCAGTGGTTGGGGACTGCTGCACTAAGCCACCATATCAGCTAATATCTGAAATGAAAGACCAATACATTCATTTTTCCAGCCAAATGTTTTCATAATGAACACACTGCAAATTTATTCACACACTGTTACAGATTGATTGCTTGAAAACAACAAAAATGATCATAGAAATAATCAATCAAATTTAATACACATTTAAAGCATTTGGCAGACCCCCTTACCCAGAGTGACATTTTTTATCTCTCTTTTTTAATACAACTGAGCAATTGAAGGTTAAGGGTCTTGCTCAGGGGCCCAGCAGGGACAGCTTGGTGGACCTGGGATTTTAACTCAAAACCTTCTGGTAGTCCAACACCTTACCGACTAAGCTACCATATCCCCCATGCCCCATGTTTTTGTGGATTTATAGATTCTTTGGTCAGAGTTAAACACTAAACGGAATTTTCACTGAAAGATCTCAGGTCAAGTAATCTGAGTAATCTCAGAAATATTCATGAAAATATCAGCTGTACTAAATAATACTACTCTATATATATTTTCACATAACTGCCGTGCTGCACTACAACACTGCATTAAATCAGCACCTGCCCTACTTCCATTACCTAAGCAGAAACATCTCAATCTTCAACCCACGTTCATTACCCCCTAATTATCTCTTCAATGGGGGTTTCACCAACTGTTCGCACATACCTGCGGTGGTGAGCAACCTGCCCGTCTATTTAACACAAATCCATCTGCAGGCATGCCGCTGTAGTGTGCAACCGTCCAAACACTTTACTGACAGTAACAATGAAATCAAATATTTGTTCTAGTGATGTATACACTCACTGTCCAATTTATTAGTCTGCCAGAGCTGCATTACATCCAACTGTATCCAATATGCTGTAATATATTGTGATAAACATTTAGCTTCCACTTTATCAGGAATATCATTATATTCTTGCAATTATCCACTCAGCCAATTACATGGCAGATCTATAGAATAAGCCAGATAAATGCAGACACTCACTGTCCAATTTATTAGGACCACCTGCATGTTCATGCGGTTATATAATCAGTCGTTCATGTGGTAGCAGGGCAATGCATACACAGATCAACCGCTTCAGTTAATGCTCACATCAAACATCTAAAGGAAGAAACAATGTGATCTCTGTGATACTAAACGTGGTATTTTTTCTAAAGGTTAATTGAATTCAGTTTATTTGCATAGCACTTTTAACACTTGACATTGTCTCATTGTCTTTACAGAAGAACAGAAACAAAAAAAGTAGTTAAGTTTAAAGTTTAAAATTAAGTTACTATATAATCTATATTAACATCTATTATCTAACATTTATCCCTAATGAGCAAAACGATGGATAACGTGACAAGGAAAATCTCCCGGAGATGATCTGAAGAAGAAACCTTGAGGAACCAGTCTCAGAAGTGAACCTCAGACGGTTCTACTCCTGTCAGCCAAGAACAGGAATCTGAGGCTATCATGGGCACAGACTCGCTCAAACTGGACAGTTGAAGACTGTAAAAAGACCAGGGCCCATATTCATAAAGATTCTAACAATGTTATAGAGCCAAATTATATCATTTCTGCCACTATGGCATTTCGGCATATCTCCAATATGATTGGTCACAAGAATAATCCATACACAATCGAATCCGTAGCATTTTATTAACTCACTATTATTATTTAATATTGTATACAATACATTTCTTTTCCTCTCTTCACCTTTTGGTCATTTTATCCTGTAATAAAGAAACTCTTAAGCCCTCCTCACTACTCCTAACACCTTTTGCTTTTAAGGGCTCTTTTAAGGGTTAAGATGCTTTATGAATGACTTTTATCTTTACTAGGATTTTCTCTTTCATTTTAAGGAGAACGGCCACATTTCTATGAATTTTCTTCTAATTTTGTCACGAGGAGAAACTCTTTACACTAAGAATGTTCATGGATACAGGCCCAGGTGACTTGTTTCTAATCTTTAAACGTGTCCAGGCACATGATTGGCAGATTATATAACTGCATGACTGTGCACTTGTAGATGTGTTCCTAATAAAGTGGTCAATTAGTGTATAATGAAATCATCTTGGCCGTGTGTCTGACACGGTCACATAAACACATAACTACCCCTGCATTACAGAATTACAGAATGTTGTTTGTACCTGAGGCAGGACAGTTGATCAAGCAAACAATAAAATCTTAAAATAAGAAATAAGAAGTTGAGGAAAAGTCAGGAGATAAGGAAAGCATCTAACTAAAAATAGACAGAGATGGGATTGCATAAGGGGTTTATATGCACAGTCTCATTTGTGGTAATCACCTGACATGGGGCTCAAAAAAGGCAATAAAAAAGACATCTGGCACAGGAAACCGTGCTTCCCTCTAACCTACAGGAAACCTACTGGTGTGTTGTGACAGTTGCATCAACGATAATCAGATTGTGTAACTCCATGCTTCCCACACACTGGAATGGTTCATTTTCACTGTTTTTTGTTGTTGCACAAAGCAAATCTCAAATGTGCGTTTTAACTGCCACAGTGAACATATAATAAACAAGAAACTATTATGTTTTGTTGTTGTTGTTTTTTTAAATGTACAATCTTATATATGGTGGTGGTTTATTGCTGCTTTGCTGCAAGGGAGGTAGTTCTGATATACAGCAGTGTCACTAGGTAGCAGGGCAAAGATAGACAGATTGAGCCATCAGATAGACTCAGACCTGTCAGTGGTATCCGCTGTCTCTCAGTGTGCTGCATGACACAACCTCTTCTACTTATTGGGAACTCTCCCTCTCTCTCTCTCTCTCTCTCTCACACACACACACACACACACACACACACACCAAGTCAATGCAGGTCTTTCAGGGAGGGCAGGACCATGTAGTCAGCTGTCAAAATAGGAACAGCACGAGATAGGAGGACATGTTTCTTTGAGGAGAGAAAAGCTTAGTATGTAACAAACCTGGCCATAAAATTGTCTGTATTGAGATGAGAAAAGAGTATATCTGAGCTGTTTTCATTTTGGCTAACTGGCTCAATCCTGAGCTCGGGTTGCCATCTGTGTGGAATCTTTCTGTGCATGCTGTTCTGTTTCCGACTGGGGTTTCCTTTAGATTTCTTTCCTTCAGGTTTCTTTCCAGCTCCCAGATACTGTGGTAGATTAAAGATAAATTATCCTTAGTTATGAAAATCGCATCCCAGACAGCAACAAAGGACCAACCAATCAAATGTCATCAGCTGAAAATGTGTAATCACTGCATAACGAATAGGTATCTACAACTAGGACGATGGACAAAGACACCGCATGTGATCGTTCATTTCCAAGTTTTATTAGCAGGCAACGTGATGAAAAAGATAAGATTTGGGGAGATTTATAAACGGAAATAAATGCAATAGAAGACTGACGTAATCAATAGGTGTGACAGCAAATGATGTATGAAATCCAATCAGTGCTGACTGAAGACATGCTCGTAATGCAAGGTGTGAACAGTTACACGTCGAAGCTGTCCATGTGTGATCTGATCACCCAGAACTCATGTTAATGCCAGGAGTGAAACAGGTAAATATCTGTACATGGTGCCCTGCGATGAACTCGTGTTCAGAATAAAATGGTTACTGAAGATGAACGAATAACAGAAAGAACATTGTGATACGGCTGAACACAACTCGTTCACACTCAGGATCCCTTCCTGATCCCATCAGCATAGTGGTACTTAACCTACCATCTGTGTGTGACCTGCTGTGTGCCCTCTGTAGAGCAAAGACAGCACTCTTCTTACTTCCTTGTTCACATACTCCTTATGAATAAACCGTCGTCTCATTTGCAAGGATCAGTGACCCCTAGATTTTCCATCTAAAAGCAAAGCAAACCCATTTGTTCTACTACTGCCTTCCATATCCTTTCTAAACTAGATGCTGAGGAATCCAAGCTTTTCTACACCCAATATTTTTGCTCAGATATGTAAACACATGCATGTACTCCTATAGCCTTAATTACATACTTTCTTCAACTGGGTGAAAAGACTGATGCTTTCAGGGGAGAACGAGGCCACACACACACACACACACACACACACACACACACAAACACACACACACCTACCACCTGGACTAATAACTCCATTCATTATAGGGTTTCACCATTGGCCAACTAATATCAGAGTGTTCTCCAGTGTGTTCTCCTACTGGGTGTACTGTCTCAGAGAGAGAGAGAGAGAGAGTGAGACGACAACAGGGAGTAGCCCATTTTTCTTCCCATTTGGTTCTTCAATATTCAGTATTCTTTAATTTGGTGGCCAGCTGTTAACTGGTATGAGCTTCACAAATATTCCTAGCAGCACTGCAATGTAGGAGAGAGCTGGAATGTAGGTTTTCATCTCTGCAGGAAATCAGTACCTGCACCACTGGGAACCTGTCCATCATGTGGCCTGGAGAAAATGATGGTGGTGAAGAAGGTGCTGAAGGAAAAGCTACTTGTTTCAGCAGGCGATAAATCTAGTAAACAGTGTGAGGTGGGAAGAGAAGAGAAGAGCTGAATGTGGATGTTGGTGTAAAAGGAAACACAAATGAAATGGTTTATAAGGATATTGCATTCTATAGAGTTTTAAAAGGTTTATTGACAATAACTGGGGGGTCAATTCTTTAGAGACAAAAAAAGAGTTCAGTTTCATGTTCAGAAAAGCTCTTAATTAAAACAGATTTGTTGGGTAATCAATTTAATTCCCCACAGTCTACTGATATAATCTTTCTATATGCTTTCAATTAAATCCAGCTTGGAGCAGGAGATTCAAACAGAACCGTAGTATGAATTGTAAAGAGGGGCAATAGTGTTTAGTTTCACTGCTTCTGCTGTCTTTGTCTTATCTTCTAATCCCATCCCCCAATTCTGGATAAAAGACGTAAGATAGGTTTAGAGGGCTGCTGGGTGCAGAAAAACGTCTATCTCTAGGGAGGCTGGTCGTTCCTCTTAAGATCCTGCCTGTAACACTGCTCCCTCAGGAGGCCAGTTATAGCCCTATACACTCTGTAAGCATCTCCATGGTGAGCAATAAAAACTCTAGCACAATGGGAATTAGAGATCCGCACTGCTCGAGGTATCTGTTTGTATCTATCTGCGCGATGATAAATGATTTGTTTTGAGGTGCATGTGGAGAAGCAGAGAAAAGGTGATCAACTCATCATCTGCTGCTTTCTTGCTTAGGTTCTTTTGTTTTGTTGATCCAGAGAAAGGTTACAGAGCATGCTCAGATGAGGCAGCACTGCAAGATGGCAGGGTGGCACGTTGTGTGATGGCAGGTGCATGAGTTTCGAGTTATATAACAGAAGTGTTAACAGCCTGGCACAGGAGGAACTGTGCTGGTGGTTGGTTGGTTGGTATGTTGGAATAGGAAGAGGTTCTGCATTTCCTCATCATCCATTAAGCTGTATATAACTTCAGATAACTGGCACTAAGCACCTCTTTTTCTCCACATGATGCCAGCTTATGTCAAGCAGAGCATGTTATTACACCTGCATATAATGCCATCCTTCACACTCCTGGCAGGAAGCAACTCTCTATTTAATTCTCTAACCTGCATCCTTGCACATATTTCTATGAATGCCAAGTGAAAACTATGCCACTTCTAAGATCTCAGAATAGCTGCACTGCTCACACTACATGACTTTGATCGTTCGCAATCTGTTGTTTTGTGGTGTGCACCACTCACTTTCCATGACAGAGTCCAGACGAGACTCGCTCACTACACAAGCTTTCACTTGGACAGATATCAGTCAAAGTGCATCTGATCCCCAAATACTTGGGGTTTCACATATTTTGCAAGAGTTTTCCATCATGTGTCTATGAAACAGTGTCAAGCGCTACTGATAGTGAAAATGGCTTTCTGTGGAACCAGACAAGAGAAAATGTGGAGGAAATATAGGATGGACTAAAAAACGTGAACATGAATGATATATGTAATATCTCGTTATTAATAATGTGTTGGATCACCGTTTGCATGTAATACAACTTCCTTCTTGAATAGATTCATACAACTTCTGAACATCTTCTAGTGGAATTTTGTACCTTTTACCTAGCAGTCTATCTTCTAGATGATGTTCAGAGAGGTTGGAGCAGGGAAAAATTTCCCACATCAATGATATTCAAGTCAGGAGATTGAGCTGGCCTTCCAACTGGACTCCTCAAACCAAGACTGAACTGTTTTGGCTGTGTGTATGGGCACATTATCTTCTTGAAAAATTGCATCATTGTTTGGAAACAACATTTGGATGCACCTGATCACTTAGAATTTCCAAATAATTTGAAAGTTCGAACCAGACAGTCCAAGTTGTACACTTCCTTGGGCGTTCTCCATACATAAACTCAACCTGCTGTTGGATATAATGTAAATGATGACTAATCAGGCCATATCACTCATTTCCAATCTACAGCTGTCCAGGTTTTATGATCATGACACCATCCTTTTTCTCATTGGTGTCTGTGATTAATGGTTTAGCAATTGCAACTCTCCCTGGTTGTTGGCTTCGTGAAGTTCTCTGCAGACTTTTTTTTTATTAAGTTCTACTGTAGCTTTTACTGCAGTAGTTTTAACGGAATCCTTCCTATCATTAAGTTTGGTAATACATCCACTATTTTTCTTAGCTGATGAAGTCCTGCCATGCTTTGTATATACACCCATAATCATGGAGACTGTTGCTACTGAAATAAAAAGCTCCTACGATCTGCCACCTTTGGAAGTCTGGCATATCACCCATTTCAACAATGTTTTAAACTAACTATTGCTGACAACTTGTTTTATACTGGCATGCAATTAAGACAGTATATAGCAATGAAAAATACATAATTTTGTCCACACCCTGTATAAGATCCATGCATGTACAGATGTGGCCATTAAGAATGCACAGTTTTTCCCGCGGCATGCCATGATTCGTCCCGCGGAATGCCGCAGAATCTTGCAAGCATGTTTCTTAGAATTTAAATAAATGTGATGTGCTTCACTGACTATGACTTCACTGACTATGACTTCACTGAGGTGAATGGAACAACATACTGTATCTACAGGCCAGACTGCATTTTTCTAAAACACCTTTGCAGTGGTATGTAAACAGTAGGCTACAGTACATTAGTATATATTCAGTACGTACTGCATATTTAACTCTTGTTAACGTGTTAATTTTATTTAGTTGGCTAATATACGTTTAAAACAGCGGATGTGTCAAACATGTTTCTTTACTTGTACCACGGAGCAGGATAACACACATTTACATGTACAATATAACCAGGCTGTATCTTGTTTGCTCCGTTACCTCGCGGTCACTGCTTGGTCATTTAAACGTAATCTTATTAAACTTTAGCTTTATTAGCATCAGATCACTTAATGGGAGTTGCTTCTCTCCTAATACTGTAAAGGGCCGTTCACACCAAGAACAATAAGGATGTAAGCATCCACACTGATGAACCATAAAGATCTGTAAACAGTGGCACGCTATACGTTTTCATCTGTTGCGATGAACGATATACTAAAAATATGGCTTTAAAAGTACAACTTTATGTGCTCTGTGGCTTGCTGTAAATATGCGACTGAAAGACTTTAACAGATCCGCTGGCCAAGCATATTATTGTCTTCAGAACATGACAAGACTGAGAATGAAACATGACTGCCCCCTATTGGTCATGTTTTTCCGGCACTGGAGAATCCCGCGGCACACTGCGGGAGATTGCAGGATTTTTTTCCCTCTGACGTGCATTCTTAATGGGCACATCTGTAGTGAGGACTGTCTGTTCTACAAAGAAAACAGGAGGAGTATTGTATAAAACACTGCTAATTGTTGCTATACTGCACTTCAGAATTATTTCTGCTGTTCTTAACAACCATTTTGGTATGACATGTCAAATAAGGTCTCACAGAAGCAATATTGGTGCATTTAACATTTCGGCCTCACTTTCCTGGACAAGTGGATGGATAACAAAACTGGATTCAGGAACCTGCTACACATGGCAGTGGATGATTTTTGATTTCCTCTTGGATTTTTACTACCTTACAGGATAGCTCACGGACTGGGAAAATGACACTGCTGAATATGCAGGGATTTGATTTGTTACCATTCTAGCAGGGACGTGGTTGTTGCAGATCCCTGAAATGACTAGGACCAGAAACAGGGCTAAAAATCATGTCATATAAGGATATTCTTCACTTCTCTCACAGAATATCATCCTCAGGTCAGCTCTTGTCTTTGCTAGACTTTCACTGTGTTGTGCTTTTTTTTTTGAGCTTCCATTAGATGCTTCCATAAAAGTACTAGGCTACAAGTACAAGGGCCTTAATACTGCACTCTGACTCACTCACTGACAAAAAGACAGTTTGAAGAGCTTTAAAATAGTGTGCCATTTTAAAGGGACGCTTCAAGTAAGTGATCAAAACGTTACAATTATGTAGGAATAACCCCTCTATTCATATGTCCCTGTCTGTTTTGGCCCGTGATAAATGGAAATAATGTGGGAGGCTCTCGCTGGCAGACTGGCACCTTGTTAGGGAGGATTAAGGAGCGTTTTATCATCTCACTTGGGAATCTCTTATCTCTGAAGCCAGGCCACTGGATCAGGGAGCCAATAAAATTGTACACACATCAACTGACATGTAGAGAGCAACAGGAGATGAGGAGATTTTCAGGTGTTGCTTAAAATCACCACTTATTAATTCAAGCTCTCAGCGCATTATATTTTAACAGATGAAAGGTACCACGTGTCAATGAAACTGTGCTACAGAGCCATTTTTCTATTGTTTATGACCACTTTTACATGTTTCTGTACCAATTTAATTATTCTTGGCAATGTAGACACACTATAAGTATCCTAGCTATTTAAAGAGTGCTGAGAAGTGCAGTCTTTTATTGAACCAAGCAGACAAATTAAAAAAAGGGGGGGTGGGGGCAAAATCAAATTTTATAGACAAGCAATCAGTGGTCAGTTTTAACTAGGCTAGGCAGAACTCAATTAAAAATAAATGACAGGATCAATATTAGAAAAGTATGTAGGAAAACAACCTGCTCAAAAAACATCATTAGCAGAAGCACTCGAAGCAAGATTTTGTAAAGATGAGCTGAGTATTGGGTTATTTATTAGGAATGTGTTATCTGTTAACAGATGACTGTGAGAAGGTAGTGACTGAGTATGTAAGTCAGGATTGTGGTAAATTGTAGTAGTTCACGTTGGTTAGTGAAGGAGCTATGACTATAAAAGCTAGCAAGCTAATTCCAAATCATGACTAAAACATTTAATGCAAGTCTTTTCTTACAGTATACTATATGTATTCTTACAGTTAGTAACAAGTTAGCTATCTGGCTACTTTACAGCAAACAGCTAACTCCTCCATCTCAAGGACTCTATATACTGTAATACTGTAATATGTTTATCATTACTGTGAATTCATGAACTGATAAATGATGGATGTGACACCCCCTAATCAAACTGATGTTATATGTTTCAGAAAATTGATTAATGAGTCCTGGTAGTGTGGGGTGATTCCTGGTTTTGATGGAGATAATGATACCCTTATTCTGGCAAAATCTTTAGAATTCTAATCGTGATTATGAGAGAAGCTTTTACTCTGGAGAGGGAAACGCTTTGGATAGATTATAACAGGTTTCTGGTTGTGTATGACAGACCTGTCATTTTTGTGACGTGGCAGAAAGAGCAGAGCGAGAGGCTGACAAACTTGACACACACTGGCTTTTAGGCACAAGATGATTACTTTGCTTTAGAAAGGAGTCATTGTGTAAAATCTGTCCCCTCCCCTTCTGCAACCGCCACAGGAAGAAAATCTGTGCCTCTGCAATTTGGTCTCTTTTTGCTTTAGAGGTGTCAGCTGGCTGTCAGCGCTGAAGTAATGAATGCGAATGGTGTGTCTCTGTAGCGCCCTGACCAGCCGTCCGTTGTGAGGTGGTGTCCCTCTCGCCTCGCCTTCACCATGGTAACCGGCCATGTTCTCGATCTCCCTGCACCTTTAAATGAGGCCAAATTACATTCAAACAGTCAGTTTAACTAGCTCGATTCTCACATAGAACAGAGGTGGAGTCGGTTTATTTTCAGCTCTCAGTCATCACAGTTCTAATAATAGATCTCTGTGAAAAACATTCCAATAAAAAAACGATGGTTGGTATTAAGTGTTTATTCTCACTAGAAGTTAAACAGACAGCAGTCGTTTCTACTGAAGCGTTCCACATTGATCTGCCACTGATACTCATTCCTACTGATTGACATTAAGCCATCGATTTCCCAAGCAGGAAATCCTGAGTGTTTTTCTCTTCTTCAAAAGCTATGCATTATAGAAAGAGTGCTCTGCCTCTATTAGAACCTATCAATCATCCAAAACATACAAATTCAAACCCACCTTACAAACGCCGGCCTACGTGCTGCTTGCCCGTTGTGCTCAGCCATCAATCAGAGCCAAGCAGAACAAAACAGGCAAAACTTCATTCAACACAGAACAAAAGGAAAAAGTGGAAATGTGTATAATATTCCATGTTCCAATTTCCATTGTCCCAGTGACACAGAGATGACAAGACTTCAAAAATTAAGGGTGGTAGGCCCTCGATTTTCTCAAAGGGAACAAAATCTTACTCATCAAAGGTGTGTTGTGAGGAGGACAAAGTACTAAATAAAGCTACTCCTGAGAGGAGATTCCTGATTAGCCATTTTGTGATAGATGAATGGATGGATGAATAACTAATCTTGTGCGTTTCTTTAGAAACACTTGGCTGTTTAAATAGTTCCTAGTTTCTGAATATTTGGTCACTTTTTTTGTGGTAAAAATATGGCTACATAATGAAGTTTTTCTTGCTGTTGTCACCTGAGGTTACTTGTTTGTGTACAGAAGTTGGTGAGAGCCACCCAATTGTTATTTAGCCTCTGATAAACAAAAATATAAAGCTGAAGCGATGTAATAGCTCAAAGTATGCATGATGCCGGTGACATGACTAGCAAGCAAAGAAATTAGTTTGCTAGCAAAAATGATAACCAAGTGAAAAAAAGCATGTCAGCACGCTCATATCATGAAGACAAAGAAAATCTGTTTAAAAGAACTCCACGCATGAAAAAATTCATTCAGAAATAACCTGAAAAATGATTCTAATGAGAGTAGATTTAAAAGTACAGGGATATTAGACCATGTTTCCTTTCTTTTTTTTTTTCACTTCGTGACTTGGCACGTTCGATTTGCTCCAAGCAATGTCATGGTTACTGAGAACACTCGTCGAGACATCCAGAATAAACAGTAACTACAGCAACAAGAACCTATATCCATTACTTAACTGCATCGTTCTTACCACAGACACGCAGATTCACACTGTTTAATAAAAGGAGAAATCGGCACTGGCTTCCAGGATTGTTTCTAAGAAGAGCTTAACAGAAAGGTTTCAGGAAAACCCTGAGTAGCTCGAGTCCTGGTTAGATTTCTCCGTTAAGCAGTGTGTGCTCACATACACTTAGTCTTTAAGTAAAAACAAGATTTACATCCTACATTTGACTCATGCCTTGAATCAAGCCACAGAACGAACAGCAGCCGTGCTCGTATTCTTCCTAATGAAAGGAAATAACCAGTATTAAAAGCTCTTTACGCTAATGTTGCTCGGTAAAACAGCACTTGCCAAATATCCAGCTGATGGGCAAATAATCCAGGAAAAAACAAGCCTAGAAGAGGGCTGTTTTATATATATATATATATATATATATATATATTACATTTTCAAAAATGTAATATATAAAAATAGACCAAAGTCAGTGTGAACAGCAAAATAAAATCCAGTGCGTGCTGGTATAATTTCCATCGGCAAGAACATTAAAAATCACTCTGAATTAATAAAATAACAGTTTATGTGTAATGACTGATACAAAACACTGAAAGAGAAACCAGTGGCATCAATGAGAATAAGAGGAAAGGAAATACAGAGGCACAATAAAACAATTGTGGCACAGTGTATGTAGAGTGTAATATCCGTATATAATTAACAAGAAGAATCTAAAGATCGAAGGCTAAATCAAACGCAAAATTGCGCATGCACACAATGGAAAAGCTGAATTTGAAACTGATTGCGTTGTTCGTGATGATGTAATAAGGAGAAAAAAGTTACACCAGAAATGTGCTGGAATGTCACATAAAGCATCGTTTACAAAAGCTAATTTTCTAGTGAGAACGTTACTGAAGATTAAAGCAACAGTCAGAACAGATACAAATGAAATGCACTCAATAAGTAAAAAAAAAGTAAATTTAAACCTACTGTATGTGCCAGTAGAATATAAGAAGCAAAGCTGAGGAACTTTCAGACTGTAAATAATAAAATGGAAGATGACAGAGAGGTAGAGTTATTCCTGCCATCATATCATTCCAGGAATTCCTGCAAACAAGATTTGTTTTGCAAGATGAAAATCTAGTGTGGCCACTGTGTCATTAGCAAAATAGCCCTTTGCTCTTTACTTAAGGCTGAAAATATTATAATAAAATAATGAGTTAATAGTGACTCTGTGACAGCACATACAGGAAGGAAGGAAGGATTTTAAGATGAAATTTATTCAGTTCAAGTGAGAAACAGACAGACACAGTAATAATGGCTTGTGGTTTATACTACTTTAAGGAAATTTTGGAAAACCCTGGCTCTGCTGCTTGAACCCTTAAACATCTCCAAATCCCCACTCTGATCAAGACTACAGAGAGCTGGTTGATAGCTCAGAGTTCAGACTGCCTAGGAGCTGTGAAGACTTGCTCGTTTGTATGATTGTGTCATCGGCTCAGAGGAAAGATTTTCTGGGCTGGCAGCTTAGATCTCTCTCACTCAGTCTGCCACTGTGAGCTGGTCCAGCAGAGCATTTTGGGTTAAAATGGTTTGATGCTAGAATATGCACAGTGCCCAGTGCACAACGTGGGTTCAACCAGACACACACATACAGACACATCAGATCACATGCAGAAACTAGTGATGGGTCGTTCTTGAACGATTCGTTCATTTTGAACAAATCTTTAATGAGACTCAAGAAGAACGAGTCGTCTCGGGGAGTGATTCGTTCAGTCGCGCATGCGCAACACATCAGT
>JAOTRN010000048.1:9173628-9187195 GCA_028566695.1 Bagroides melapterus
AACGAAATGACTCGAAAAAAGATTCGTTCATTTTGCTGAACGAGACTCAAAGGTCCGAGTCGGTAAAATGATCCGAATTTCCCATCACTAGCAGACACAGATACAGACCGAAACACACACAGAGGCGCATACAGAAGTGGACACACAGACACACACATATACAGACACATGCACACACAGAGATAATACACACAATTACAGATGCGCACACATATACATATACACGGACACAGAAGCACACACACACCCACAGACCTACATACACACATATTCGCAAACACACACACAGAGCTACATACCCACACACAGGCGCATACGGATGCACACACAATCACACACATACAAACACAGGCACACACGCACAAACAGATACACACACATACACACATAAATTTACCCACACACTGCATGAATGGATTGATGATGGAGAGGGGTGAGGTGTGGAATGTATGTGATATGAGGTCTGCATCATAGTCCTCAGAGCTTCTGACTGAGCTCTGACAAGCAGCACCACTTCCAGTAGATCAGTCAGGGATGCTGAAGACATTAGGACCCTGTGCTGTTGCTGTGACAGCAACTAATGACATCCAGCACTGGCTCTCCTCAGGGACTTACAGCTCCTTAATTACTAACCAGCCTGTGGTTTGGACTCTTCATTTGCAGATAAGGCAAACAGACAATCCACTAATGTCCACTAAATTCCAGAAGGTTCTAATTATTTGGTATAAACTGTAGCAAGTAATGTGTTACTAGTATTGTGTTATAGTATTGTACTTGAGTATTCATGAACTTTAATTTGCTTTCATAATTGTCAGTGATCAAGGATAGTAAGACCAATGTGTGTGTGTGTGTGTGTGTGTGTATTTTACACATTTTTCTCATGTACTTCTTTCAGCTTTCTTCTTCTTATCAGTCAGGCTCCAATTAAAGTTACAGCTTGCTGCTTTTAGACAACAGGGAACAATGTCTCTAGATCTGGTATTGAAGAGTGGTTCACCACACACAGACACACACACACAGACACACACACACACACAGACACACACACACACACACACGCACACACACAATGGTAACTAAAGGTGGACATTTTAAAAAATTTCCAGCAGGACTAAAGCTCAGTGCCAGTTATTTCCAACAGGGCTAATAAAGAGCAACATGCCATTTATGTGTGTATTGTAAAGACTCTACACCAACAATGACATTGACTGGCTCATGTGAAATTATTTAAGAGTGTGTTTTCATTAAGCGAATTATTTACATGTATATTGCAATATATATGTTGTTTGGCCTTTAGGTCTGAACTCCTAACTAATTTCTATTCATTATTCTGCATTGTCTATAGAATATATATCATGTATATCATATAGTGTATCATGTTAACACTGTGCACTAAGGTCACATCTGAATCTGTAAAATTACCATTAATTAAAGTGATGTTGTTTGCTCTGGGGCCTCATTTGCAATAAAATATAATTAGGCCATGAAGGATAGCAGTGGTGTCGAGATTAAGTTAATTTACATTTACTTTGGGGTTTATCTAGAGTGATAAAAACATCCTCATGCTAGCACACATCCAGTACGTCAGGGTAAAAAAATACTATCGAGATAAAATAAGTTCATTAGTACCCATTTAAGTGTTTAGTGAAGACATACAGTAGATGTGCAGTCTGAACAGTTGTCTACCAGCTGAGTGCTAGGACAGAACAGAAGCCTGTTTCTGCCACATGAGAAAATACCATAGAGATTTATCCCACAATCAGAAGTTATTCTGTCAGTTTTTCTCTCGCTATCTCAGATTACCATCTAGTAATTGTGAGTAATCACAATATTGTGACCTTATGTCTCACAACTGTGAGTTGATATTTCACAATTGCGACCGCAGTATAAGTTGCGGTTACTTAATCACAATATTTGAAACCATCCGATCCGCATATTTGATTTAGGCACAGGTTTTATGCAGGATCTCCTTCCTGATGCAACACTCCCATTTCTATTCAATCTTGGTAGCATCACTGAGAGTTAACCCCTTGATGGTAGGATTGTTTCTCAGACCCAGGTTGTGGTGGTGGTGAGAGTGTGGGACCCTGCCACTGGACCACCAAGCAAAACAGAGCACAAGTATCAGTATTAGTCACTAAAAAATTTTCATTGTGCTTATCTGTACATATCACACATTGAATTTATTACCCCAAGATTGCCTAAACAGGATATTCTATACAATTTCATAATACACCTAATACACAAATGTATATACACAGACAAACACACACACACACACACACACACACAAATAATTCTTGAATAATTAATATAGTTTTATTTCCAGCATTGCCCCAATAGATAATGGTACTCAAGTTTATTGAAGTATCTTGTACTGTAATGCCATCTAATGAACTGGAAGCTGATTGGAGTCTAGCTCGAACCCCCTCCTCCTTTACTCCTGCTAGTGAACCCTGTCGAAGTGATACAATTATTTAAAAATGGAAGCTGCTATAAATATGACATTCAACTTAATGGAAAGAGTCTGAAGACTAATGCCGCCGCTGCTATCATGACCCAGCATGCGCAGCTTTTATGGTCCCCGATTGTATAATCCCCACACAATGGAAAAGAAGGAGTTTAGGAGCGCACAGCTTAGACTCAGCTTTCGTCCAGCCTCATAATTAAAGATTGTGTCAGATAAATGCACAGGGAGGGAAAGTACAAGACTAAACATTAAGCCTCTGCAAAGTATAGAGCGTTCGTCACTGTTCGTAGCGTGTACAAACTGTTTCAGTCAATCATTTGAAAATGACTGTTATACCGTTATACAGTATTTCACGTCAAATAGCCTACAGCTTCGGCTAAGAATGAATAACAATGGAGTACAATACAGTGTGATGAGGGAAAAGTTTAGAAAATGTATTCAAAGCTGACAACATAAAATATTTCCATTTTGCACAGGTCTTAATGTGTTCATATATATTCACTCTCTGAATCATGAGCACATTGCCAGACATTATGTAAAAAAGAAAACACAATGTGGCCTGCAGTTTTAAGAAAATAATCAATGATAAAGAATAGAAGTATTTTTTTCCTATATAATAAGAAGAAAAAATGTATTGTGTCTGTGACGCCTTCCATCCTGAAAACATTCCCATTAAAGAAGAAGAAGAAGAAGAAGAAGAAGAAGAAGAAAAAAAAGTATAAAAAGAAAATTGTAGCATACCCACAATTCACATTTTTAAAATTTTTTTAAAAGTGGTTCTAAGTGGTTCTTGTGTAAGTTGTTACTATGGAAACATTAACGTAGCAGAACAAGCACATGAATATAAACATTGCCACTGAAGCTGCTCAGAGACATAAAAAAATACTCAATCCCATCTGAGCGATCAGTGTCGAGAATTCAACAGCACTATATTATAAAAAACAAAATTACAATAATACCTCATCATGAGTATAACCACATACAGGTTTGCATACATAAATGAGGACTAGCGACTTCTATATTAAAAGAAACAATGTTTTTACTAGGTTTATATCAGAAGTGTCCTGTCTTATATGGAAAGGGTGAAGGTTTTCATTCCAACCAAGCAGAAGCAATACCTGAGTCTAGTGAAAGCCAGGATCAGAATCAAATGTAGTTTCTGCTTGACTGGCATAAAAACCTGCTCCCACACCGGCCCTTCTGGATAAGATTGGACACCCCTGAGTCATATAGTCATAAAATGAATAATGCAAGAATGAAGAGTCATCTGAATGAGTTACTCTTCAAAAATGTGATCTTATTGATTCATTACTTCATTCATTTTTGAGGAACCGTTTCCAGGGCAGGGTCACGGCTGAACAAGTGGCAAGAATATAACAGATATAAAGTCAGACCATTGCAATGTACCACATATACTCACAGTCATTAACATCTAGCACCGAATCAGTGTACCCTATCCGCCTACCAGTATGATTTTGGTATGAAGACAGGAAGAGCATGTGCAACATGAGCCAAAACCCTGTAGCTGTGAGATATCAAGCATTACCTGCTGTGAAACTGTGCCACTATCAGTATCATATCATTCCCAGCTGTATTAACGTTTTCTTTTTACACATCACATGTGGAAAGCTATTACCAAGCCCAATCACATTACAGTCCCATAAAACATACCAGTTGAGTACAACCATCATGCCTTGATAAATGCAGCAAGTGAAAACATCTATGAACTAATGAGAAGTAACTCGTTTAAGAAATGCAATCAAACAGAGAATCCCATCCGCATCTAATATCAGTCACTTAGCAGCCTGAAAGCTGATGCTTCCAAAGAGGAAATTTGGACTGAAAGCTTTGATTTGGAGCTGAAAGTGGTCTGACTGATCTAATATACATGTCTGCCTTCAACAGGCCAACTGAATGAGAAAACTGATATTTGCTGCAGTTAAATTATTCATAGCAATGCAAAGTATTTGTTCCTACTCAATATACAGCTCTATTGGTTTCACTCTGATAAACAGCAAAATGACTGCTGCATTCCTCTATTTAGTTCATTTGAAAATGACTTCACTATGAAATCTCCATGAATCCACATCCGGGTGGATGACTCAAATCCAGGGAACAGCACAAGTAGCTTGTATTAAGTGGCAGTAAATTCACATTTACTGAGCCACAAGAAAAGAAAAAACAAAAATAAATATTTGAAATATATAGTGTGTTTTGGATGATAATATCATTTAATGTCTCACTACATAAAGGATTATGTTTAGTGATTTTTCTGTTTTTCAGCTTTGAGAATATTTTTTTTTGTATGGCGTAGTGCTCATGATACTCTATCCACCTAATTGTTCCAAAGTCACAGCAATGATCAATAGTGAAATAGTAATGTGTAAATTTGCTTCCAGTTCCAATAATTCATTCATTCATTTAATCAATCCCAATCCCATAGTAGTCCATCACATCCGATTATGACATTCCTCCTTCAACAGTGTGCTCTTTGATGGCTAGAAATTTCAATCCACAAAAATTACTGCATGTTGGATATATGAAGTCAACCTTATTGGCCACAGGCATGGCTTTACATCTCCTTGGTCTTTGGTCTGTTTGTCATGTTCTTCTCCGATTCCATATGCTCTACTCAAATAATGTCAGAGATCCCACCAGATGGAATGGTAAATGTCCAGTCCAGTCCTGAATGGTCGATTCGATATCAGACATCTTAAGATCTTAAGATTAGACATCATGCTTTTAGCTGGTCTTTATACCCCTTCTTTTAACCCCCTCCGGACAAATGGCCCAGATGAAGCTGTCAATATATCATTTGCCATGGCAGGTGATCTCGAGGCATCCTTATAACATGCCCAATCCAACACACACAAACACACTGATTGTCACCTAACGTGTTTTTTTTTGTTGTTGTTGTTTTTTGCTGGAGAACACGAAGGACTATGTGAGGAACTCAGAACATGTTAGGAAGCTCAGGCAGTGTCTGAAACAGAGCACAGTTTTCAAAGAAAAGCGGTAGTGTGAAATATGTCACCTGTAGGAGGTGGGATGAGTTCAGTTGCACTGAAAAGGCACCATGATTCCTATGAATGTGAACAGAACTTGTGTGTTTTAGCCGATGAAGACATCATTAGATTCCACAACGCACGTGTTGTGGGAACATTATGAGACACCTTACTGCTCATAATAGCACCAAAATAATAAAACAACTAAAAAATGTTCACGTTATGGTCTCCATGCACATTTGCACAGGGAAACCAGACCAACACTGCAGGTAGCACCAGGAACAATCCCACTCAGATTCAGACCACAGCAAACAGTGTGAAACCACATGAAACCTCAGTCTCAGAACCTGCTCAGAACCTGGAGCTAAAATGATATCACAACAACCACAGCAACCTCCTTGTCTGGTCATATATGTGTTATATAAAAGAAGCGTGGAATAAAATATAACATGCAAACATTTGTGCAGAACATCAAATTTGTAAAAACGTAATAAACTGAAATAATATCAATGAGTTTGTTAAATATATAAATAATACCATTAAATAATACATAAATATTACATGGTAAGTGTATGTTGCTTATTCTTGTAAATTTCTGCATTTCTAATCAAATGGAGGCAAAACTATTTTGGATTATTCATTAATATCTACACCTTCTTTCAGTCAGGTTGCATCCTTATGAAGCTCTTCATGTCAGTGGCACAGGTTTGAACTGGTTAAATCCCATTCTCCAGTGTGGAATAGTTCATCACAGTTAGACTTGATGGACCAGGGATATTTAATCAAGCGATTTTCCCTCTGCTGTAGTTAAGTGACTGTCTGCATATACAGCATGGCCAATTACCGACTGATTTGCCGAAGCAGGCTCGGGCTGGAGCAAAGGCGAAGGAGAGATCACAGGTGCTTAGCTTGAGCTCATGGTGGCTTTCCTTTCATTTACTCTCCACTCAAGAAGAAAAGTGATTTCTTCTTCTAATCTTCCGTTTCTAAGTCATCAATAAATGATCACGACTCACATGTCTGCTCACATGAATGAGATGCAAAAAGTAAGGCCTTCACTTTGCCTCAGTTAGTGTATAAGCCACATACTGTATGAACCTAAACATAAACCTGTACTCTCTTTCTGTTTATTACTGTGTCACAACATTCTGCATTCAATTCATTACCTACTGCATTTGATTCAGTATAATGAGCGTTTGATTCAGTACCTACTACATTCAAATTAGTACCTAATTCATTTAGTTCATTAACTACTGCATTTAATTCAGTACCTACTACATTTGATTCAGTACCTAATGCATTCAATTCAGTACTTACTGCATTCAAATTGATACCTGTTGCATTCAATTTAGTACATTTACTATTTCATTAAGTACTTACTGCATTTGATTCAGCACCTACTGCATTCGATTTGGTAGCTAGTGCAATTGATTCAGTACCAACTGCATTGAATCGGTCCCTACTACATTCTATAATGTACCTACTGCATTCACATGAGTATCTGCATTCAATTCAGTACCTGCTATATTTGATGTAGTACCTACTGCATTCAATTTGGTACCTAATGCATTCAATTCAGTAGCTTTAGCATTCAATTCAGTACTTTTACCATTCAATTCGGTCGCTATTACATATGATTCAGTACATACTGCATTCAATTCGATACCTACTGCACAGAATTGCTGCACCGGCCATGTTGGCATCCACCATGTTGGCACCTTCGGGTCACAGTTTCAACCTTCAGTTTAAGATCAGTTGAAGTTTAAACCTTCAACAAATTAACAGTTTACTCAGGTATTGTTAAACAATTACGGTTTAACCCCAAGGAACAATCTTTAATACCTATAGAACTTTCACACAGTATTCTGCTGTTTTAGATACTGACAGCTCTTTCACACCAGTCCCGCTGCATTATGGGATAGCTCAGTGTCCACTGGTTACATACTGCAGAATCTCAGCTGAAGCAGTAGGTCACCTGGATCTCTCTCACCTACTGTTTTATGAATACTGACAATCTGGACATACTACACCTTTAGTGTACTGTTCTACTGTATAGATTTACTCTGTATAGACTTTGATCAAGTCTCATATTAATTAGGCTTTAATAAAAGTACATTTATCATATTAAAGTGATAGTAGCAATAGATAGTACTCCAATACATATTCTGTATCACCGTAACCTGGAATTGCATAACATCTATATCACATGCTAACTCTGAAGCTCTATACTGTGAATGTCACTCTTTACCACCTGAGGTAATTAGTCTACCAAATTAAGTGCTTGACATGAAGCCCTTGGGCACTGATTCCAATGGTGAGAGGCGGACATGCATCCATGGTCTCCTTTCATTACAGCTAACAAGCTCTTGTCAACTTCCTTGAACCTCTTCTCCTTTAGGGAATCCCCATCTCAGTCTGAGACTTCTTCCAGCATTCATCAGTTCAACTAAAAATCCAAACAATCCAGTCACTAACCAGGAGCAGATTTTTTTTCCCAGAAGGGAATTTGGTGCAATTTGGTGTTCAAAACAGTGCAAATGGAAATGTGGGTAAAGTCATTTTATGAGAATAGATTAGCAATTGTTGACTGACCAGAAATTTAACGCTGAAACATTTCCAGAATAAACTCAAACCAAGACGAAACATTGTCCTTCTTCAGACACTGTTCTGCTTTCTCAAAATTGTTCTTATCATGTCGATGGCTACAAACTGCTCACTTCCTGTCGATGAAAGAAACTCCAATCAGATGTGACAAACCTCAGGATGAAGTTGCCATTTCTAATCACACCTCACACTCTCCTCCTGTAACTGCTCCTCCATCGACGTCTCCTCATCCTCCCTCAGCCATCTGTCCACATGCAATGTCCATCACGGAGACGCTAGCCCAGCAATCTCAGCTTGGCAAGATCACACTCTGGAGTCTTTACAGTGCAGTAGCACATAAAACATTAGACCATCACCCTAAAACTCTTATTTATCACAGTGTTTGAGATTAAATTATAATCTGCTTATTCCTTATTCACTAGTAGAACTGAGCTGTCTAAGAACTGCTGCAGTAATCCCACAGACACTCCTGTTCTCAACCCAGGACTTTTGTGTGAATTCTCCAACTTCACATTGTATTAGTAGACAAAATCCTAGGGTGTGTCCCAATCAGCACTATAGTTCAGTAATCAGTGACTCGGCCATTTTAAGGGCTTGCTCTCCCTCTCTCTCTCTCTCTCTCTCTCTCTCTCTCTCTCTCTCTCTCTCTCTGTGTCTCTCTCTCTCACGCAAAATCATTCAGTGTACTGGAACGTTTGACGAGCATTGATGTTCATTTTGTACAGGAAATGACTATAACCTTTCTGGTCTATCAACTCGTAAAAAAATGGGAGACAAACTGAACAGCTAGCATCTACAAAAAAGTAGCCTGTTATCGGTGTAGCTCTCAAATGATTACATACATGACTGATGTTCAACTTTATTTAACATTCTATATACTGTCCGTTTGAGTTGAATGACTTTTGCATGTTTATGATTTAAAAAACTCATTAGCCTAGTAGCTACAATCCTGCATTTAGTACCATGACAGAAACACTGTGATTAACAGATTCATGACAAACGACATACAAAACTTAAATATTTGTTAGACTAATTCTACAAATGTTATTGCTGATTATTGGAGATTTTTAACTTTATTTGACATTCTACATACAGTTTGTTTGAGTCTAATGAACAAGATCTGGTGTGAGGATACTAACACAAGTGGGGAATTTATTTTTAAAACTTTAAAAACTTTAACCTTTAACCTGAGAAACATAAGAAAGGCTAAAACACATATGCACTCTCTCAGTGGTGTAATTTAACAGTACTTCAGTATTTTTTGAGTTTTTGTACGTTTTGTTTTTATATTTCTGTCAACTTTTACTTTTACATCACTTCTTTTTTGAAACAACTTTTACTCCAATACATTTTCTGTTCAGCATTTTCATTACTTACTACAAAAAAAAACAACTTTTGGTTGACTAACTAATTGTAGTAATTGTTTAACAAAATACCTGTACTTTTACTCAAGTGTGGCTTTTGGGTACTTTATACAACACAGCACTCTCTGAGATGAACTAATTACTTACTGGAAGGAAGCCAGGTCATCCACCCTTGATGTGTCCTGAGACCACGGCGCATATTTGCCGAGTCGCCTCTGATGCCCGTTTAGAAAAAAGCCTTTCATTTGGATTGTCCATTAATCCTGTCATTACTGGCACATCACTTTCTTTTTTTCACCAGGTCGCCTTCCTGTTTAATCAAAGACGAATTTCGGCTCGCTAAAAGTCATAGCTGACATCACTTTTCTTAGTCAGAGCTTGCATAGCCTCAGAATTATGTCTCGTTTGACGTAAACCGTATATTTTCTTCCAATTTTCTCAAAATAACCTACTAAAGGTCATTAAACCACCCTGTGCAGCTTCATCTTTTCTGTCTATTCTTGTCTATCAACAAAGCACCTGCAGGAGCACGCTCTGATTGGGATATTAAAATAAATTACACAGCTGCTAAAATAAGCCGCACCAATCCGTGGGTAAA
The DNA here is from genome assembly GCA_028566695.1 of Bagroides melapterus. Lineage (NCBI taxonomy): Eukaryota > Metazoa > Chordata > Actinopteri > Siluriformes > Bagridae > Bagroides > Bagroides melapterus. The sequence continues at coordinate 9,183,670 of JAOTRN010000048.1, forward strand.
TTGAATATATCTGTGAGGAAGGTGGCAAAGAAGCATCTTGACATTTTCAAAGCAGAACTTGCTGGGTTTTTTAAGTAGTTACACGCTTACTACGTTGGTGTGAGGTAAACATATCTTAGGGGTATTATATCTATTCTATTATAGATTTTATTTCCTATCAGCCTCTCCAGAAATCCACCATTTTGCGATCACTGAAGTTAAAATCAAGCAAACTTTTCAGCACACATGTTGTCTGACATCATCACAACATGTTTTCAGACAAAGTGTGGAGCATGAGCAATTAAAAAGTCATTACATATCTGTCTTCACTACTAGGAGATGAATCATGTGTTTGCACTTTCAACAATTTAAAGTTTCTGTAAAAACATCTCCAAAAATTCCACAAAATATGAAAAAAGCTGCACCAAAATCACTCGTGAAACTTTGGAGGTAACAGATAACCCAGGCAATGCTGTAACCCTGTTGAGGTAAATTTACACTTTTTACAATTTTTAAATAAAATAAAAGCTACTCTCCAGCTCAGACAAGATGTCTACAAGGCAGACAGGACAAAATTTCTGACAAAAATCCTAAAATAGTTTGAACATGTAATCCAGGATTAGTCATGACACTTTCATACGGACGCAAAAGTTACCAGAACTTTATCGCTAATAACTTGGCAAGTTCTTCTTTTTTTTTCAGATGCGATGAAGCTATCTCTAATGTAGTCGCTTGAGGCCTGGACACAATGCTGTCATAATAATTACTCTTTCAGTGCAGTTCTCTTCATTGTGCAGTCCAGTGATGTGTTTTATGGCTTCACCTCCCTAAAATGTTTCATAAAAGAGCAGCTAAACATTAATGAGGTGATCGACATGAGCTGTTACTTGACAGAAAATAGGTTTTATCCCCATTAACACACCACAATAAAAGGCAATCGCTTTCCCGATGCCTGCTATAAAACTCGTCTTGTCATGGTCCAAGGCAGAGGAAGGACTAATAAAACAGACGGGTGATTGCTAGAAATTGATGGCAGGAAATGGTGATAGGGAAGGCTGAAGCGTGTGGCTGGAGTGAACAGTACTGAAACAGTAAAGGAGTGAAGTGTGATGCTCTGAAGCATCCTGAGGGGCAGAAATCACTCCGTGGCTTCTCAGTTGGTACTCACAGTCCCACGGTTCTGCCTGCCTCAGGGAGTCATCAGAGCCTGATGAGCATCACATCTCGAGCTCACACCAACTGCACTTTTCATTAGCCTTTTTTTTTTCTTTTACAAAATCTTATGCACTCCCACCTCATTATTCTGTCTCTCCTGTGATGTCTCATATCCCAAGTAGTGATGGCCTCCATGTTCCTCTGTATTCCTTTTACTTTAGTTTTGCAGTCCTTGCTGTTTTATCGATTTGCGACAATAAAAAAAAAACTACACTTTGTATTAATTTTTATTCAAACAGAAACGGCCAAACTGACATGGACAGCATGATGTAAAAGCTGAGGTCCCGACCTTGCAAAGAAGAAAGAGAGAATTTTACAAACAAGCAATACCCTCTTAAAAAATGATGTCCATACAGAAGCCTGGGGTTTTGCACTTGGTCACAAGAGCATTTTCCAAAATAAATGGTATGTATATATGTAGAACCTTAGAAAGAAATGAAGCTTTTCTGTTAAAATGGTTCTATAATTCAAAGAATGTTTAAGGTGAAATCGGTACCAATAATTTTTGGATTTTAAATATTTGGAAATAAATGTCATTTTAAGGTAAAGATTAAAATGACAATTAAGTTTGTGTCTGTGGAATAATTCAAACTGAGATGATAGAAAAACTTCAAAAAGAGGGAGGAATTTGTGTTATCAATAATGTAGACAAATTAAGACAAAGTAATAATAATAATAATAATAATAATAATAATAATAATAATAATAATAATAAATAAATTATTCTAAAAAGAACCGACTATCTTACAAATGATTCATTTGGTTCTTTTCAGTGAATCATTTAAAATGGTTCTACATGAAGCATTTTGGGTTCTATGTATGAAGCAAGAAATATAGAAGTGTACTTTAAAGGATTCTGAAGTGAAGTGCACATCAGTAGACAAGACATGACTTAATGTGTTGGCTTTTTTTCTTTATCGTCAGTAAACAGTAAGAATAATATCTTTACACACCACCATCATCATCATCGTGAATCGACATCGTAACTGAAGCTGTAGAAAGAACACAAGTAGCTGCTCATGCATTTCGACTCTGCAATTATCCAAAGCAACCTGACCTCCTCTATCACGGACTCACACACAGAGAAAACGTGAACGATCTGTGCTCGAAGCCTCAACAATAATCAGACACGATCTTCCAGCAGTGCAATACACTTCAGAAATATCTTTCTCAACTCAACTCATTACTTCTCAGAATTAGTATTAGTCAGATATAATTTATATATTATATTTATACAAAATTATATATTTTGTTCTGCACTTTTTTGTATAATCTGTTGTTTATTATTGAGCTGTATGATCCCAATTCCTATAAACACCCGTGTGTGGCAATAAAAGAATTCTGAGTCTTTCTACATGGCAGCACGACTGCCTTCAACAGTTTTTTTAAACAGTTCCTCCATTTTTTTTCTTACTGACAATAATCCTACTTGTTTTCTGTTAGTTCACAAGACATCTCTATAAAACCAGTAAAACCAAAAGTAACCGGTTCCAGAAGCAGACGCGTGTCTCTCCTCTTCCTACTGTTTATTTCAGAAAGAGAAAAGCCTAATATTCAGACATCCTAAAGCATCTCCAGGGAATGACAGAAACATCCTGCAGCAACAACCTGAGCCCAAATGTCCAGTAGACAAAGTCCAGCTTATTGTCTGGTGTTCTGGATTGCCACGGATCAGAAGTGAAGTTTCTACTAGCTGCTTCAGACACTTCTTTCAAGATTAATGGTTCTTTCTTTATTCCTCACAAAAATATTACATACATCACGTCATGTAATGAAACAAAGCTTTTCTTTAGTTACTCGTCCCCCAGCGCAACAAACACCAGAACAGGAGAAATAGCAAAAAATAAAATACGATAGACATAAAATAAAATATAACAATAATAATTTCTCTGCATTATGTATATAACAGTACATCCATTGCTTAGCGTAATTTACCTCCATTTATGAATATTATCTGTACATAGTCTGTATAGTATGGTTACATAAGCGGGATGTGGTGACCTAGTGGTTAAGGTGCTGGTCTACTAATCGGAAGGTTGTGAGTTCAAAACATAGCTCCACCAAGCAACCACTGCTGGGCCCCTGAGCAAGGCCCTTAACCCTGAGTTGCTCAGTTGTATAAAAAAAGATATATGACTGTAAGTTGCTCTGGATAAGGGCATCTGCTGAATGTAGATGTTATATTTATATATACAATATACCCACATTTGCACAGCATATATAATTATATTTTTTACACATATTGTGTGATATACAACGAGCACATATACTATCTATCTATCTATCTATCTATCTATCTATCTATCTATCTATCTATCTATCTATCTATCTA
>JAOTRN010000048.1:9189878-9202616 GCA_028566695.1 Bagroides melapterus
TCATAAACTTATATAACAAAATCTGTACTACAGATAATATGGTGCCTAAGACTTTTGCACAGTACTGTATATATTAAAAATTACAAATTATAAAAAAAAAAGTATATATATATGAGAATAAAGGATTAGGATTGTTTAGTGACGTGTGTGAAGGTGTGTATATGTATGCAGGGGTATTACTGATGTGTGTGAAGGTGTGTTTACTGATGAGTGTGTGTGTGGTATGAGTGTTTAGTGATGTGTGTATGTGTTGGGGTGTTAATGATATGTGTGAAGGTGTGTATGTGTCAGGTGAGTTTACTCAGTTTACTTAGTATGCGTTAGGGGTGTTTAGTGTTGAATCTACATTCTATAGACTATAATGTTAGGTCTATTTTGACCTACGAGCAAATAAATGACATTTTATGTTACATCCTGCATGATTCGTCTCAATCCTCATATAGTGCACCTCATATCTGTATCTGTACATTTGTGTCCATTAACAACACATTATCTGATCAATATAAATCATGCATTCATGTTGTGTGTGTGCAGCGCTGTATTGCCAAACCCCTGTCCCCCTACCACCTCCAGCCAGAAGAATCAGTTTATTTAAGATATGTGGTTAGTGACAATCAAGGAGAGGCTTGTGGAGCTGTTGTGTTTGTGTTTTGTGTTGGTTTGGCCATGTGACACAGTTAAGGACAAACATGTCACGTTTAACATGCTGTGATTCAAACTTGGGTGCGATGCTGAACGAGCAGCGTGTAAAAGCAGCCCGTCTGTGCGAAGTGCATCCAAAACACTTCAGCTCACCAAACACCAAACAGCTCCTGATCTGCACACACGATCTCTTTCTTCTAGCTTAATGTCTTAACAGCCGAGGTTTGACCAGTCAGAAGAAATCTGTGAGAACAGGAACTGATTTATAAAGTACAAAACCACATAGTGTATGATCATGTTTGTTTATGTTGTTATCTTGTGTCCCAGGATCCTCAGACGACACTCGCAATGAGGAAAGTGGAAGAAATTATGAAAGAACGTTAAGCCAATGAGCTGTTCTGAGCCCGTTGTAGATAAATCATGTCCACAAGATTTTTGTAACAAGAAAAAGCTCTTAGTTTAATAAAATGTTCTAAGAAAGAAATACAAATCTGCAAAAAAGGTTTTCTTGAGTTTTTAGGAAGTGTAATGATATAATACTGTACACTGAGGAATATAGCTGCAAAATACTTAATCGGAATGAATATCGGAATGAATGCTAAAGACTTCTTCAACTATTTGGACCATTGTACAGTATGCCAGTGTGTGTACTTCTCCCCAGCCACAGCCTCAGGTGGATGAGGATAAGATCCACCCTGATCAGACATTGTACAAAGTGATGAGCAGGGCCAGCGGGCAGTCATCCAGTCACCTTGTTCAGGATTTCCATACCTCCTTTGTTATGGTTGTAGTCTAGGATGATGGCTGGCTTCCTGTTTCCACTGTGCAGTGTGCTACGTTCTTGCTACCATTTAGGAGGTAAGCAGCTGTATTGGTGGTAGAGGTGAAGTCAAACTTTGATGAGGAGACCTATCACCCCCTTGAAACAATGAGTGCATGAAGGAGTTAAGGCTTGTTCTTTTTAACCGTACTAACCACAGTGCTTTTCCTCTTTAGCAGCTGCTTACTGCAGTGAAGAATCTGTCACATGATCTTGTGCCCCCTCAGTCTATCTGCCACATCAAGCACATGCCACATCCCCTTGTTCTTCTATGAGCCTCCAGTTGTCGGCTTCCCTGTGTAGACTTACATCTTCCAAGCACAGCTGGACTGTGTGTCACATGACATTCTGTCCTGGCTTGCTGGGCATAAACATACAGAATGGACAGCATCCTTTTCACAACAGAGATGATTATCAATATCACAGAATAGTGTCAAAGAAAACAGATAAATTAAAGATATTATACATAGTAAAATAAACTATGTTAAATAAATTATCACTTTCCACAGTTACTACAGGCCCAGCGTTGTAGAGGTATGGCAGAAGCTCCAGCCACTTCACCCAGATCTCTCTTATGGCCACCAATTTATCTCTTACATGTCTTGTAGCTCTTGACTCGTGGTTAAAAAGTCGTAGCATTCTTAAAAAGCATGAAAAAAATGTAGTGCCATTGTAGTACTGAAAATCGCTCTTCTATCTTCAGGATTATTTCAGTGGAGGTGTACATGTTGAGGCGATGTTGTGGGCATGGGCAACTACATGTCTTTATGACATGTCATACCTTTATGACAATTTGTTCTGCCATCCGAACCCTGGTTATCATATGACTTTCCTGCTGTTTGACAAAACATGTTGTACTTCCTTCATGTGAAGATGGTGCTCATGCATCATGCTCTGGGTTGTATCCATCCTCATCCTCTTCTTCATACACCATCTGCTCTTCTGAAAAAATCTGATCTACAACCAGTCAGCCAATTTAACATGCATTCATGGCTTCAGCACTGGGGCTTCTGTCATATGTGGCACTTTTACAGCCTCATGCATTCCCCATTAATAACCAATGCTTTTTGTCTGAAGTTTGTTTGCTTTGTCTGAAACTGTTTTATTTTGTCTTTAAATTGGGTCATGTGTGGGATCATTATGTTGAAGTGAGGGGTCAAGGGGAATTGCGCCACATCAGATGGTCAAAATCTCAATGTGTGTGTTTTTTGGTAATATGGAAACATGAACAAAGGCAAATGTTTCACTTTATTTTTAATTTGGCATCACTCTAAGAAGATTAATTAAATTTCTAGTAAAAAAAAAACACGGTCATTTAGGAGATTTGTGGGAGATCTGACAGTTAAAGTGGCAGTTCATTTTTTGGCCCTTAAGACAGATGGTGTGATTATATTTGGTGCGATTATATTTGCACTAGCTAGATTCTAGCAGGGAAAACATGGCAAATGGACAGGAGACAAATATCACTGATTTGATAGAAGCGCTTACATTATTATGTTTGAAGTTAATTAGAATAAAAGAGTAAAAGTCCAAGTCAAGCTTTATTATTGTTGCACAACATAACTGTCAGATGATAACCTTTTTTCACTGATGCAGTCATTGATATTTAAAACAATTAAATGAGACTCTATGACAGAGTAGTTGCAAACACAAGGTAGAAACCCAAACATAATGGAAAATATCTCATTACTGAAGAGTATTATTGCATTTTTATACAGTGGAAGCTGAACATTTTACTCTAAACTCCAGGTTTGTCTTAATCATGTGACAGATAACTGTCATTGCTGAATGAGAATAAAAGTGTTTCTGTGTATTTGTGTTGTCTAATTATATTATTAGCACAATCACGAAGCAATTATTCTTACAGAAATCCAACTAATGTCAACTGATCATTTGTGTCATAATGTCTACATGTAATAGAAAATCTATGGTAAGATGTCAATAAACGATACCCCGAAGCATGGCTACGGCTCCACAAAATGAATCTGACGTCCCAGTTAATTTACAAAACTGAACTCATTTCTCATCATTGCTCTGAGTTGTTCTGTGTAGTCCGCCTGGAGAACTTCCAGCTTTTGAGCACTGGCAATGTGTTGTTCCCGCACTGACAGCCAAGAGGCCGCGATGCATTCTTGACACTGGCGGAAGTTAATTACAATGAGAGCTGCTGGAGGTGTATAATTATCTGACTGTGCGCACTTCGAAAAGGGTGCGGCCTCCGTTTATGCACTCCGAATTATACTGATCACTCTGAATGAGCCTCAGTCTTGAGGGTGGTGGTGAACATTTCTGTTTTTTTTTGTCTCCATGGTAATCATCCTGCCTTGATGGATGAATGGAGTCAGGGTTGGGGGTTAAATACATGGAGCAGAATGCTATATCTCTAGCTGGGAGGACTGGTCTCAATATAGAGGGACATACATGAAAAGATTGGTTGCCACCAATTCCACCTTGAGCCCATTTGTACGTTATTGATCTGCAGCTGCAATCAAGGCATTGTTTTAAACTGTAATGTGCAGTGGTTAGTTCTTAATCACTGTTTTTTGAATGGAGAGATGATTTCAGACAGTTTGAAACACACAGCATCCGCCTCTTGGCTAACCAATTGTCTGCATCTTCTCATGCTGACAAGGCTTATTATTAATCTGCTCCTTACATGAACAACGCTTTGCTCTTCTTACTCTTCTCCGATGGCAGCAAAATTGGTTTTCAAAGCCTTCAATCTCTCAATCCATCATAGGGTGGATCTGAAGGACTCAATTTGTAATGTGTGGCAGCATGCCCTTTACAGGTCATGATCTTTTTCTGATCTTTTATTCCTCGCAGTTATAGATGGCTGCTTGGTAGGAAAACTTGTTTGTAGAGCTTTAGGCAATGTGTGAATGTGTGGGTGAGGCTGGCAGAACGCTTAGACCCATCAGTGACAAAAAAACTTGCTGGCCTACCAGAGCTAAACTGGCAAGCATCCCTGCGCACAGCAGAATCACCTCAGATAATGATCTGCAGTTATACAAAAGGTATTTTCGTGCAGCACACTCGATGAAGCCCGCATCTTAATGTCATGGTGCCCTCACTGTTGTAACAGATCAGTGTGGCATCATGTTGAATTTGAGAGCTTGGTACTGATAAGATTCGTTACCAATAGTTGGGTCGTGACGTGTGTGTTTGTGTGTGTGTGTGTGTTTGTGTATGTGTGTGTTTGTGTGTGTGTGTGTGTGTGTGTGTGTTTGTGTATGTGTGTGTTTGTGTATGTGTGTATGTGTGTGTGTGTGTGTGTGAGTGTGTGTGTGTGTGTGTGTGTACACGTATATATCAGAGTAAGCCATGATGATGAGTATATCTTGGAGAGATAAGGAAGAGCAGACCAGGCCAGGCTGAGATGGGATCTTCAGCTTGGTCTGTTATTTCCCACTTTATTGGGAGGTTATCAAAAGATCAAGCTACATAAATGGTTTAGGCAACACTCACTCAACAATCAGCTTCAAAATGGAGCTGAAATGTGGTTAAATTCAATGCACTAGCTATGCAGATATACTCATGATGCATTATACTAGCAGGACTAAATGGAGCTGTTCTCACAGGAGCTATCACTCTGCCATGTTCTGCAGAGTGTTCGATGAGTATAATTTCAAATCAAACAGATCTGTGTTCTCATCACACACCAGAATCTCAAGCTTTAAATACATAAAAAAAAAAACCTAACATGATCATTCAGAAATCCCATCATCCAAATCACTGATTCTCATAATCCTTCAATCATTTATTAACTACTAATTTATGAAATCATCGAGAGTATGAAGGAATATAAATAACAGCATAACTCACTCATCAATAAGATAACTCGTTAATATTTTCATGCTAATGAACCATAACCATTCATTTCCATATTACTTCCCTGCTCTCAGGGTGTAGTGTGTTTTAGTGAGCTGGTTAATCTGAGTGACACTGCGTTGCTCCACATGTGGGAGAGTTAGACAAATATGGATTGAGCTCTAAAACTAGAAACTTTTGACACTACTGATGCCAATCCAGCACCCTCTTGTGAGCAGATAGTACAGTGAAGAATATGTTACCGAATAGGTACTGATTCAGTTTAGTCAGAAATGTTTTAGTGCATCATCCCTTGTGTTTTCTGTGGGAAGAAAATCTCCAAATGTGTCATGGTTTCCAAAAAGTAAATGCTGTTTCATGACAAAACATTGCACATGATATTTTGAGATTTTGCCATGTGTTGTTTTTGTTTTTAGAAAATGTAGTGACTGAAAAGGTGATAATACATGCTGGATGGGACACCAGGTCATAACAAGGCACCGTGCATACACACTTTTACACCTAGGAGAAACTGAATGTATCAGAGCCAATTCACGTTGTCTGTGAAAACAGAGAACACAGAAGAATTACAGCCAGTAACCTGAGCTCAAGATCAAACCAGCGATTCAAAGCTGTGAGGCATTAAGGCGATAGGACTACCCACTGCACCACCATACCACATTCTTATCTGTTTACATTTATGGCATTCGGCAAATGCCCTTATCCAGAGTGACATACTTTTTTATCTCATTTTATACAATTGAGAAATTGGCAGTTTGATGAACCTGCAGTTCAAACTCATAACCTTCTGAACTGTATTCCAACACTATCAACATTATGCTTCTCACAAAATATGTTCCAATGTATTGTAAACAGACCAAAGCAGCTACTGCAGGTTTGCATTGCAACTGCATCCAAAATGCACATATAATAAATTATATCAAAATACGTTAAAAAAAATAATCAAAGCACTGGTTTTGTACTGCTTAGATGTGTTAATTAGTACAGTAGTACACGGTTTTGGGAAGCAGCCAGTCTCTCCCTCAGAAGTGCCCTCTCAACACCTTCCGCCCCGCACACACCCGTCTGGTTACTCAGCCCATCTGCTCACTAAATTACTCAACAAGAAAATGTATTCCTTTCTTTCCTGCAGGGCTTCTATCCTGAGAAACAACAACAAAAAAACGTTCTTCAAGCAAGACCCAAGAATGAAGAATCAGGAACAATGAGAGCTGCTCCTATTAACAATCAAGCTGCTAAAGCTGATTGACACATGCACCTGCTTCTCTTTAGTATAAACACACAGGACAGAGGAACAGCTTGCAACAGCAAAAATAATGTGTCTACAGTTAAAGAGAGGCCATGTCTTCTTTTGTCACCAGCACTGAGGAATTCAGGTTTTATAGTTGAGATAGAGGCAGTATTATAAGACGCATGGGGAACAGTTTATACTTTTTCTTCTGCATTCGACAAGCAGATAAGCTCAGGAAAAAGACGTGAGAAAATCTAATACCAAAACTGAGGCTATGTAATAGATTTATTTTAAATTTAGGCAAATATTTTGTCAAACATGCTGACCTATATCAGTGAAAAGGCATTGTCTGGCATATATTATTGTTGTTATAATAATGTTTTTATTATTATTATTATTATTATTATTATTATTATTATTATTATTATTATTATCATCATCATCTTGTTGTTGTTGTTTTGCTTTTTTCCAAGGACTAGCAAAGTGACACAAACAAGCACAGGCACATGGTAAAACACCCAGAAATAAAGACAACAAACTGTACTTTTCCTTGTCTCTGGGGTAGTCCCATAAACAAAACATGATTTAACCTGAAAATTACATTTAAATTAAATACACATATTTCGACTTCTACTGTAAAAGCTAATGAAGGCTACATCATATACTCCTCCAACAAAAATAGAAAATATATTTAAAAAAAAAAAAAAATTCTTCGATGGTACCATCTCAGTGATCTGGAAAAGTATAGTTTGGTACCCTTATTTGTGATAGTGTACACTAAAGGTGTTGCGTACCACAATGTTTGCATTGTATATGTTTATTTGTAACGTGAACGCTGCGGAAACCTTGGACAGTGTATGGAAGCTGAAACGCTCGTGCGGTTGCGCGCTACTCACGGGTGCCGTCGAAGCGCGTGGCGATCGTGTCGAGGAAGGTGTTCTGCGGGGCGAGCAGTCCCCTCATCACCGGCATCCTGCTCCGTGTGGAGCGGCTCCTTGCAGCCCTACTCGACTCCTGCTGGCGCTGCTGCTCAGCGCCGAAGCCGGAAAGAAATCGAGAGGTACCGGGCGCGCATCCCAAACCCTGCAGGAGCGCCCCGATCCGCGAACCGCGACCCTCCAGTTTGGCGGCGGCGGCGGGGCAGCGCACATGCCAGCCCCCTTAACACAAATGAAGCATGCTCGCTCCTTTAGAGCACCAACTCACCAGCATCAAAAACAAAAAAAAATCAAGTTTCCTTAAAGCTCTTTAAGGGCTTTTAAAGTAGCCAGTTTGAGTTCAAAAAGCAGCGCGCGCGCCGAAGAGACAGACTCCCGACAGTCTCAGCTGTGGAAAGTGGCAGCAGTAGGACGCTGTTCATCTCCTCGTGCGTTGCTTGGTTTTCTTCGGTTGCCACTGCCAGCAGATGTCAAGTCACGTGATCAGGCTCGGGGGAGCGGCGGGCGCTTTTTGTGCGCGGTGACAGGATAGGGAGCTGTAAATACACCGCATTTTTGTGATGTTCATCACAAGAGCGGGTTTGTCTATTTCATCGCCTTAACCTTTGACGATTTTTACTTGTTTCTGCAGTAAACACAGGGAAAGATAATGAAGTTCAGCTAGTTTTAATGAAGCATTGCGCAAGTATAAATTAACAACACATTCAAACGAATTCGCTTCTTTCTTTTCATTTCACATTAATAACACTATTTTATTTGCCTTGACTTCACTGTGCGTCTATGAACAGTATACGTATATGAACATACTAAATGTTTTTACAGTGGACGTCTGTTCATGTACCATGCAGCACAATACAATGCACTCATTGCATCCAGACTCTGTGGAATTGTGGGAAATGAAATTGTACCCGTTTTTGGGAAAACGTGGTCGTGCACATAATCGCACATAGACTGCAAATGGCACCTGTGAGATGTGTTTTTTTTTTAACTCTCTCCAGTTACACGGTAGTGTTGGGTAGAGGAACACCACAATACTACAATAATGTTCAGAGACCGCGCCATCGTTGCACCCTTTGCTTTATGCTATATAATTGGGTGCGTTGCTGGAAAAACTGGTGAAACACCGCCATCTTCCGGTCAGACAGAAATCTCTGCTTTGGTCCAAAGAGGTTCTTTATGTACAATTGATGCTAAATTTATGTACTTTATGTACACTATATGCACAATGGATATATACTCAGGATCCCCCGGCCAAATTTAGTATGTAAAGAATGTTTGTACTTAATGTGTATAGTGTCTGTCTCCAACAATTGTTGAGGGTTTTATGTTGGTCAAATTCCTTGTTTGTGTGTGTTTGTGTGTAAACATACTCGGCGAATAAAACCCAATTCTGATTCTGATTCTGATTCTTGTCTACTGTCATTTAACCATAATAGAAGTTTTGGGTTTAAAAGTGTCCAGAACATTTGGGGAACATTAAAATATAACTTTGTCAAAGCATTATAAAATGGTTCCAAAAGGGCAACAAAAAGATAACTAACCGTTCTATGTTTGCTTGTGAAGGTTTGACGTACTTAAGCATACTTAAGCCTATACATGTTATGAGATGGTATTATCTGCTGAGCCAACGGTCTAGGCGTGGTGACTTAGCATAACTCTAAGTGGGACAAAGAGATCATGTCTATCCTATCTCGATGCATTTTAGGTACTGGGTCAGGTTAATTTCCCTCAGACTATATAGAATTTTGTATCTTTTTGTCGCTGATTATGCATAATTGACACCTTGTATATGACATATGACATAAATGATCAATAAATATCTAAAAAAAAAAAAAACTAACTAAATTATCATTATTAATAATTCATAAGTATAGCATTTTTAGTGCCAACAAATGCTTGTAATATCACCGAGGACCATTTTGTACCATCACGTTTAAACGTTGTTAAAGGGATTGTTTATATAACACCGTAACCTTCTACCCTAAAGGCGGATGCTGTGGGTGGGATTAAGCGGTCGAATTTAGTTCCGTGTTACCTCTGATTGGTTGGAGGTTGGTCTGCTGCCTCGGCAGACGCCACGTATTGGCCAATCGAAGAATAAGATCAGTACAGGACGCGAACACTGGTCGAGTCGTCTTTGAGTCTGAAGTATAACAACCTTACCAACCGCTGTGCTTCCATCTTCAATTTAGTTAATCTTTCTGATTATTTGTATTCGAAATTTGAAGTAAAGGTAGGTATTGACATTTTTAATTAGGAAGTGAGTCGATTTGTTGTGTTGTAATGTTATAAAATCAGCTTGTGTTGTATACCGGAAGAGTATGCTGCCGGTCTGCTAATAATGAATGGATCAGTGTATGAATACAGAGCTGAGAAACACAAAATAATTAAATGACTAAACCCAAAAGTGGTTCCTGCTAATTGTAAATTTGCAACAAATTAAATTTGTAAACAATGACAAAAAAAACAGGAGTGTACAATCTGCATCTCAATTAAGCAAATACATTAAATATATGTGTACTTGATAAGATTTATTCTCGTTTTTTTTTCCCAGTGACTCATATTGGAGATAGTTGCAGTCACCAGTCATGGCTATCACCTCACATAACAGGAATAATTATTTTTCCGGATTTCTGGTTATTTGTAAAGCCTTTGGTAGGCTTCCAATCAGCAATTTGGTGCTCTTGATGTTTCCTGTTTCTGTGTATTTGTTTACGATAAAAAAAATAAATAAATAAAGTCTTTACAGAAACGCCTCTTAAATTCTACCACAATGATGTGTTGAGCAACCTACTCGGCTTCCTCCTTTACTCCTTGTCAGTTGTGTTAGAAAAAAAATGCTGACTCACAGGTCCTGCAGCCATACCTGAATGGGATTCATTCATTTCAGAGTTGAATGTGAGCCGTGGCAATGTGCTGTATTGTGACCAGATCCTGCGTTTTATTCTTTCAGTCTGCAGAATGGTACAGAAGATCAAGGCTGGATCTGTCGTGGAGCTGCAGGGAGATGAGATGACAAGGGTGATCTGGGAGCTGATTAAAGAGAAGCTCATCTTTCCTTACCTGGAGTTAGACCTGCACAGGTAAGAGAGAGAGGGCCAGAGAGAGAGAAAGAAAGAAAGAAAGAATGAAAGAAAGAAAGAGTGAGTGTGTGCGCGAGAGTGAGTACAGTGTAACAAGGGGAGTAAGTAAGCACAGCAGGATATCTGTTCTGCCATTATGTTGTACTATTAGATAAATTTTCCTTTTGACTTCCTGGAGTGTAATGATGATGTTCAAGTCTAACCTGACTCCTGATTTTATCAGTGTTTGAATGAACTATCAGTGTTTTTGGACTAAAAGAATACAGCTTCCTGTCATGTAAGGTTACAGTTCTTTTAAGTGGAGTTCATTAAACCTAGGCACAATTTTCTCCTTTTGTTATACACCTTTATCGGAGTTATGTCTATAAATAATGAGTTGGAATACATTGACAGTGAAAATGATATTGATAATGATATTGATATTGAAAATGTTAACTGTAGATTTACTAACAAAGGAGCAGCAAAAGAGAAGTATAAATAAATATAGATATTCATATACAATATTCACACATAAATTATCAGTCATGCTTTACAAGTGTCACAATGTTAACTGTAGATTTACTAACAAAGGGGCAGCAAAAGAGAAGTGCTCTGCTACATTTAAGTAAACTAAGGTGTTTTTGTTTGTTTTGTTTTTTTCATTTAAACAAGTTATGACTATAAATATAAATATGGAGATATATAAATATATATATATAAATATATGAGATATATGAGATATATACAGTATATCCAGCTCATATCCAGTGTTAAAGGTGAACCCTAGCCTTCACCTTTAACACTGTAGATTCATAGTTTGGAGTTTTTATTAGCTTTGTTAATCTTTTAAGCAATTATTACACATGTTGCTTAATATCATGCTTCATATCTTTTCAGAAAGAAAATTTATCTTTCAGGACAACACCTGATGCTTGTTTGTACTCATTTCTACATCTGTTACACATCTGTTGGCAGTACAGTTAGCTTTCATGAACCTGATTGTATTGCTAAATAGTGGAACTGTTTGATCAGGTGAATATTATTGGATGCAGTGTGTGTGGGATGTGGGCACTTTAAAAGCACTATGTGACGCCTCTGGTTAACGCCACCTAACCTTTGGACCTGGTGAATGATGGTGCGCAATTACTATAACACTACATACACGCTTGTACTATGAACTTTTTTTGTGTGGGGGCACATGAGAGGTGACTGATATCATTCTCATTCCCTAAAGTGATTGGGTTCTGCTGTTTAAAATACTTGATAGTCATCATGCTGATTGATACATGAGAGTAGTCATGTAACATTATTTAAATTTATATTATTTACTGTCTGGTTTGACCCAAATGAGGATGAAGTTCACTTTTGAGTCTGGTTCCTCTCAAGTCTATATCTGACCTGGTTTCACATTCAGTGTTGGATATTAGGTCGAAAGATAAGATGAGCTGTTATGATTGACCAACAGTGTAAAACTGGCACAAAATCAGGGGCATGTTCATCTTCTTGGACTCTTCAGGTTCTAAATCTCAGTAGTGTTGCCGCTGCTGCACTTCTCTTCCCGAGGGTTTGGAATGTAGAAAGGGAATATAGGTCAAAGGTTACAACGAGTTCAGCACAATAGTCAGAGCTCAGAAACACAGGAACTTAGAAGCTAGATACCAAATAAACTTGTGAACTTGTGAAGTCTCTGTCATGGTGAAGATTTCATGGCAGAAAGGACTTTTATGTACTTTCAATGTCCTAGGCGATATACTTCTCTGTCAGTGTTCTAAGAATTAAAGGATATAGATTTTCTTCAGTAAGGCTCACATGCAGAGAAATTGGAATCATGTTATTCATGCTCAGCTTTCATTTAAACTGCTTTATTGTAGAACATGTACTGTGATTCTCACTGTGGTTTCAGGTTATGAAATTTAGAATTGTGAAGTCTTTTTTGCTCCTGTCATGTCTGATTTATGGCTTTATTTTACCGTTCTCAGAAGGCTGCTTGTCTGATCCAGTCAAACTAGTGGACTGGAATTAATGCTGTAGTGTCTTGAACAGAGACACGTGAGAAGAATTCAAAGCCATGCTTGTACATGGATGCATTACAGTACCAGTATAAATAGTAGGAAAAGTATTTTATTTGATTTTGGTATTTAATGTTTATAGAAGTGTGTGTGTGTGTGTGTATATCTATATATATCTATATCTATATCTCTCTCTCTCTCTCTC
>JAOTRN010000048.1:9213700-9231568 GCA_028566695.1 Bagroides melapterus
TTAATGTAAATCTTTTAAGATAAGACAAAACTTTATTGATCCCACACTGGGAAATTTTACATGCTTATACATACATACATTCATACATACATATAGGCATATGTGTGTGTGTCTTTGTAATAAAATAGTTGCAGTTTGTATGTGCGGTGATCTGGTGAAAGAAAGAGTTATAACATGTCAACTCTAGTCAGGTATATAATGAGGGAAAAAAACATATTTAACATCCATAGCAGGATAAATAAATTTTTTTCTTACTGATTTGACTTTTTAATGAAATAATTGAGTAGTTCAGGCTTTATCCACAAGATGTCCTTAGTGTCCTTTGATACAGCACTCTCTGCATCTTTCTCCCACGTGCAATTTGTTTCTTCTTTCCTGTTTCAGTACAAAGCAACAGATTTCGTTGTTCCTGGACCCGGACGATTAGATATGACGTACACACCCAAGGATGGAGGGAAACCTCTCAACTTTGTCGTCCATGACTTTGAAGGTACTTTGTTTCTGATCCACTGGTTTTACCATCATGTTATTTAGAATTATTACCATCATGAGCCTCTTATTTTTCCCAGAGAATACAGAATGAGTTATTCTCTCATGACCCCATGAGATCGTGTGACCAGGCTGAAGTCTGTTCCGTGTTTACTCTGTCAATATTGCAGTATATTGTCCTCTGTCCACAGAGCTGGACTGTCTTTGTGTTAATGCCCCACCCATATATGAGCAAATACTATGCTGATGAAATAGGGATTTAGCCAACGAATTGCCTGCAATCTGTAGATTTAAGGAACAGAGTGATTTTGTTTGATTGGGCAATGTTGTACGGATAAATGTTTACCTTTTACTGTATAAGTCTTTTTAACTCCAGTTAGTTCTAAATGCACACATTGCAGCAATATTTCTGAAGTCTCAGTTAATTTCCTAGTCCTAACCTCGTAACCTCATGAATGCTATAACCTGCAGGATGTGTACCATGTTAAATATGTAACACAGTGTTGTAACACACTCTTGTTTGCCCCACTTCAGGCACTGGCGGCGTGGCTCTGGGCATGTATAACACGGACAAGTCCATCCGTGACTTTGCACACAGCTCCTTCCAGATGGCACTTTCCAAAGCCTGGCCTCTCTACCTCAGCACCAAGAACACCATCCTCAAGAAATACGATGGCCGCTTTAAAGACATCTTTCAGGAGATCTATGAGAAGTAAGCTATTATATTTCCCAAATATTATTGTTGTTGTTGAATGCTACATAATTAGTGTAGATGTTTAGAAGCCTTTATTTTGCCACATATACATTACAGCGCAGCTAAATTCTTCCTTTGCGTATCCTAACTTTTGGAAGTTTGGGGTTAGAGCACAGGGTCAGACATGGTACAGAACCCCTTGGGGAAGAGGTGTTAAGGGCCTTGCTTAATGGCCCAACTGTGGTAGCTTGGCAGTATTGGGGCTTGGACCTTGGTCTTCTGATCAACAACCCAGAGCCTTAACTGCTTGAAGTGCTTCTAGAATTGAAAGTCCTAAAAACAACAGTCCACATTCTAGAAATTTCTAAGGAATAACAGGCAACATCACAAGAGACTGGGTGTCTATCCTATTACAACTGGCCATGCATAACAAATTACAAAATGACAATACAAATATGAACAGTGCGTGCATGTGTTTTTAGAGAATACAGGTCTCAGTTCGAGGCTAAGGGGATCTGGTATGAGCACAGACTGATAGATGACATGGTGGCCCAGGCCATGAAGTCTGACGGAGGATTTATCTGGGCCTGTAAGAACTATGACGGAGATGTGCAGTCCGATGCTGTGGCTCAGGGTGAGTCTAAACATGTACACACACACACACACACACACACACACACACACAAACACACTATTATTGGAAATGTCTTACAGAACATAAAATGTCTTAATTCTATGAGATTTTAGAGTGTTATGGATACACTGTTCTGAGATGGATTTCTGTATCTCTTCTCTCAGGTTACGGCTCTTTGGGTATGATGACCAGCGTGCTGGTGTGTCCTGACGGTCGCACAGTGGAAGCTGAAGCCGCTCACGGCACTGTTACACGTCACTATCGCCAACACCAGCAGGGCAAAGAGACATCCACTAACCCTATCGGTGACACACACACACACACAGAGTCTCAAATACAATACAGTAGAATACTTTTATTGCCATTGTACAACTGTACAATGAAGTTAAAGCTCTCTCAATATAAAATGTAATATTGTGAGTGTACAGTCCTTGGTACTGCACAGGTTTATAATGGTACTGAGAGATTATTATCTTTATCTGGAGTTCAGTTGGTACGTGGGTAAATCTGGAGGTACGTGTTTCAAGCGACCGATAGCATCTTCCAAAAGAGTAAAGAAGTGGTTGTTGGGATGAGAAGAATCTTTTATAATATTTGTGGTCTGTCGTATGAATCTGGTGCTGTAGATATCCTTGAGATATCCTTGGCAGCTGCACACCACTGATTTTCTGTGCTGAGTAGATGACACGCTACAGAGCATTTTTTTTTCCTCAGCCACAGGGCAACCAGTATACCACAGCAGAATACCATGGGTTAGTATGCTTTCTACTGAGCAGTTGACACAAGCTGCTACTTAGATAGGTTGGTTTCCTCAACATGCACAGAAAGTACAGCCGCTGCTGTGCCTTCTACACCAGGGATGTTGTGTTTACAGTCCTTGTAGCTTTGTGCATTAAAATGATTGAAAACTGCTCTGAATATATGCACCATCATTTATATATTGGTTTGTACATTACATTTATGGCATTCTGCCTTATCCAGAGCGATTTACATTTTATCTCAATTTATAAAACTGAACAGCTGAGGATTAAGGGCCTTGATCAGGCACCTAACAGTGGGAGCATGGTGTACCTGGGATTTAAAGTCACTACCTTCTGAGCAATAGTCTAATGCCTTAACCGCTAAGCTACCACATCCCCCCTTAAGATACCACATATAGGTTTGTATTTTGGATCTTGTATCTTTATATCAACTGTTATTCTCCTCAGCCTCCATCTTTGCCTGGACACGAGGGCTGCTGCATCGGGCCACTCTAGATAAGAACACTGAGCTCCAATTGTTTGCCCAGTCTCTGGAAGCTGTCTGCGTTGAGACCATTGAGGCCGGATTCATGACCAAAGATCTGGCCATCTGCGTCAAGGGCATGGCCAAGTGAGTCTCTCCTCTGTCACTGGATCACACTTTAAGTCATGGACTCTTTAAACATCACCAGATGCTCAGTGTGTTGCACTGATTTCTGGTAACACTAAAGGAAATCTGTAGGAAGATATTTAGAGATAATAGAGATTTACCACAGGCTTTTATAAGGAGCAATTTAACTTTGGAGTGGTAACAATCCTCATATCACAGCACACAGTTCATTATTGTCATATTACAGCAAAACATGTTTTATTCGTTGATAGCATGAACAGAGCTTTAGAACAATCTCAGGTCAGATTACAAATCCAAACCATAACAATGCCACAGTCACCTGTTGGTATTTATTTAAACAATCAAATCTTTAATTGTCATTTCAACCATATACAGCTCTTTCAGTACACAGTAAAATAAACCAGCATTCCTCTGGGTCCATGGTGCTACATAAATCTACAGGCAATACAGAGAAGCAAGTTCACTAGAGAAATGTGTCCAAACGGTACAAGATAGTACAGTACAGTACAGTACAGTAATTCACAAGGGACAGTAGAGCACCTGTCTGAATATAACTGTTCTCACATAACGGTGTGCTCTTGTAAAGAGAATCAGAAAGTTAGTGCTTTCTCCTGCAAGTGTTGTAAGCTGTGATGCTGCATGAGCAAAGGTTAGAAAACATCTGGTGACTTTCTGAGCTCCCCAGATGTGTAGTTAGGTAGTGGAATTGAACAACAGATGGAAATTGGATATGAGGTGATGAGGTGTGAAACATAACTGTGTTTGCAATGTCTCTGCAGCTAAATGATCTACAGTAAGTGGAAGCCTTGACATCCTGTATATTTGCCCTTCTGGCACTTTCTAACAATTGCTTGAATTAGCTATGTTTTTAACTTTTGGTCAGATCTAAAATATTTTCCAAGCACTGAGACTAAGCTATGACATCTTCCTTTCCCACTCTCAGCGTGCAGCGTGTAGACTACCTGAACACCTTCGAGTTCTTGGATAAGCTGGCAGAGAACCTGAAGATGAAGCTGATGAGCCAACCCAAACTGTGAAGCCGTCATTTATACTCAACACGTCCACGCTGACACACGCAGGTCCCAAGCTCTTGTCCAGTGCCAATCCACAGGCATGGTCAACCTCTTCTCCTGGTCTGCACAGACACACAGGACCATATCACTACTACCAGACAGGGGCACTTTCAGGTGGAAGAATGGAAAGTGCCATTTTAAAGGGTTGGAGATACTGTATACACATACAGCCCTAACTGTTTTTATTGTTTTAGCTAGATTCCAGTGAGGAATCCTCTACTTAATATATTAATTTGAATTTTTTTGGTGTCAGGTTTCTACTAAATCCTAGGTTTGTTTTAATATTTAATATATAAGTTTTATTTTGACGATTATAACAAGCAGACAAATGGGACACGTCCTGGCCAAGTTGTGTCAGGGTTTTCAAACACTTGTTGCCTTGTGTGTGTGTTTTTGTGTGTGTTTTTGTGTGTGTTTTTGTGTGTGTTTTTGTGTGTGTTTTTGTGTGTGTTTTTGTGTGTGTTTGTGTGTGTGTTTGTGTGTGTGTGTGTTTGTGTGTGTGTTTGATCTCATAATTATGTCAACATACAACTCCATCAGCAGTCAAACAGATCCTGAGAAAATGCTTTACCATAATGTTTTGTAGGCGTTTACAAGAATTTGTTAATAAAATAAATAAATAATAATAATAATGGGACCATAAATTGTGTCTTGTCTTATTCTTAAGAATTTAAGTTGGCTTTAATTTGGATAAAATAGTCTCTCTGTGGTGTTGTAATAATTTCTGTTGTGTTGACTCGGTTTGCCCAAATGAGGGCAGCACTAGAATGACTGTTCATTTCCACTTCAGCTAAGATTTATATAAATCTATTTTCTCTTGTGTATTCGCTGTATCAAAAAAATAGCTCAGTCTTAGTGAGTAAAACATCATCTTTCACATATTGATGTTCTTTCAGAAAAGAATCGAATCCAGTGTTTTCTTCATGAATGTACAATTCGAGACGGCCTGCTGCTGATTGCTGTGCCCACCTGTGAGGACACTATGCTGCTTTAAGGATCCTTGACGTGATTAGATAGTGCCAAGCCGGGTAATCCTGAGCTGACATGCGAGCAGAACCACCGCTACGAATGACTGGAGTCAAAGAAAGATATGAAAAGTCAGGTGGACGCTATTGTCCCCGGGAAAATTGGGTTTTCGTTCATAAGAACAGAGACTCGTCCTCAGGTCTGGGTGCCAATAAAGATTGCTGCTGTGTTCCTCTGAGCATAGTGTTATTAAGATTTAATGGAAAGTCTGAGATACCTGGTGTGAGGTGGTTATAGCAGCAGGTTTTTCTCCAGCAGACAGGTGTGTACAAGTTTAGAGCGATGTCCAAGGATATAAATAAATATCTCTTCTCTAGGGTGGAAAGTGGCAGTATATGGTGAGGCTTTCATTATCTCACAATTCGGTTGCCGTTTGTCTTCTAATGATATATTACAAAGTATGTGTGTAAAATAAAGTGGCATCACATATGTATGTGCTTTGTGAATGTCTCATTCCAGATTTAGTCCCTAACTCTCTGCTGTTTTTATAGATTTTAAGATATTTTTAAAAATAAAATATTTTCTTTTTTTTTTTTAATTAGGCAATCCATTGAATATATCATACATGTTTGTTTTTTTTTAAATAACCGGTAGGTGTTTGTTAATTCTATGATGAACATAAAAACATGATACCTGGTCACTTATTTAAGCAAACAGATAAAAAGAAAAATACCTCAGAGAGATTGTTGCTGGAGAATTGTTTGTTTTTGTTGTTTAAACCTAGGTAGTTTATAGTCATTATTGCATTAGAAAATGCTTAAATTATATAAATGAATTAATTAATGATGTTTCTTTTTTCTGAAATAAATGATGTGTCATTTTTACAGGCTAAATGGTACACTAATATATGCTTTCATAAATATAAACTTCTGGGAACTACAAAAAGATGGGCTCGTCTTTCATTAAAGATTGAAAATTAGGCATCTCGATGTGTCTAATCCATGTCACTTCAGATACTTACACATTATCTTTGTATATCCAGTGCTTTAATGCCACCAGTATATTACTATTTATTTTGTTTTGTTTTATCTCTCTCTCTCTCTCTCTCTCTCTCTGTGTGTCTCTCATCCTTAAAGGGAGCAGTGGTTTCCATGGGGACGGTAGAGGCGCTCTGCTCTTCAAAAGCGAGCAGAGCAGAGCAGAGGTAGCAGGCCCTTTTGTGTTGAAGAAGAGAGCATGCAACAACACTGGCCAGATGAAAGCCCTGCCATCCTTAAACCCAATCATAATTTAGTCGTCAGTGCAGGAGGATGTAATCAAAATACAGAGAGCGCCCACAAACACAGGCAAGGGGAAATAAAGAGAGGAGACGGGTCTGGGTCAAGAAATATCAGAGAGAGAGAGAGAGAGAGATGTGGTGAATAAATATCAAAAAGATAAGCAAGCAGTGCTATGGGTGAACCCTATTCATCCTTATTCCTGAGGCTTGCTGGTATATGAAAGAAGTATATGGGGTTTGAGAATCCAACATTAAAGCAATGGGACACCCTTACAACATACAATGACCATGCTAAGAATTTTCTGTAGTGAATTATATTATTATTATTATTATTATTATTATTATTATTATTATTATTATTATTATTACTATTATTATTGATTGTAGTAGTTGTAGCATCAGCAATAACATAAAAGGCTACAGATTTTAATCAATGTATTGTGAACTGAAAATATGAGAGCAGTCAACATTTACACTCAGAGCAACCTATAGATTAGGTAATTATGAAATAATAATAATAACACTCAGAGCAAACTATAGATTAGGTAATTATGAAATAATAATAATAATAATAATAATAATAATAATAATAATAATAATAATAATTCATAGTGATGAATTAGAAAAAATACTATTAGTTACTAATTATTATTTTTTATTATTATTATTATATTTGTTTTATTTACTTATTATTATTTTTACTGTCATTCTTATTGAAGTTGTACCTATTAATTTGATTAGCAAATGGTCTGAGAAGAAATTCCTTTCATGTACCAACCTTTTTATCCAGATCTTGATTTGCCAAAGTGGCATGCATTTTTGTTTGTTTGTTTCCCCCAAAACAACAGGTGCTCTTAATCCTTTAAAGTATCCATTAGATAAAAACATCGAACTGTCGCATGTTTGGTATTATCACCTAATAGCTTACACCGTTCCAAAATGATCATTTAACTTGAACTTGGGTCAAATGTTATGTAAATGTTGAATTTCTGCAAACAGCCATCTGAAGAATTACCATTTCATATTTGTCATTAATTTCACCGTTTTAGCATTGAGCGCTTTGACCCTTTGTAATGGTGCAGCCATTTGAAAAGGTCCTCTCTCCTGCACTCCTCCCTCTCTTTCCGAATGTCACTTACAGGGGCCGACTGACTCCCCTAATAGACTCTCAAAAAAGGGGGAAGGGGGGAGCAGGAAGACAAAAAAAAAACCCGATTCTGCGTTTTTCTGGGGCATTTAGCATTTAGCATGATTTCACATGCAACTCAGACACAATATGGAGTCCATGAATTTACAGCTGGGGCTCACATCTCTATTATCCCTCCACAATGGCACAGAGAGGAACTTATTTGAGGCCATTAGCCGAGGCCTTCATGTCCTTCATTAGAGGAGCCTCTTTTAAAATAAGCCAAGACAATGAGCACACAGAAAGGGGAGCAGAGGGGGAGAGGGGCAGGGAGGGGAGTTCACAGATTTAAACAAGTCCCCATGATAATTACTGTATTTCTCCTCTGTGGCCTGAAAGAGACTTGAATAATGTTTCTTTTTCTGCAAGGGACCTGGACAATGGATGCTGGGCTAGCCTCAAGCACTGCCGGCTTTGGCCTATTAGCCTGCAATCTTCTCTCTACTCTTCTGACCCCCACCTCCTCCCCCTCTTCTCTGCAGCCCCTCCATTGACAGAAAGCTTCATAATAATGTCCAGGCAAATTTGTAGATCACTTTACAAGAAAAGGCAAAATAAATTGGAATTTTTTTTTTGCACAGTTTAGTTTGAAGGAAAGTATATTTTTGGAAAAGATACATTTCCAAAATATTACACTATATGACCAAAGGTTTGTGCACATCTGACCATCACACTCATATATGCTTGTTAAAGATTTATTATAGATTTATTGCCTAACTCTTTGTGTTTATAATAAGCTTCTCTCTTCTGTGAAGGCTTTCCACTAGATGATGAAGCGTGGTTGTAGGGTTTGTGTTCATGTGCAATGCTACTGTGCCAAAGCAAGCTCTGTGAAGACGTGTTTAGGTTGTATTGAAAGTACTTGAATGTCCCGCATAGAGTCCTGATGGATCAACAACACTGAATACCTCTGGGATGAACTGGACCACTGAATGAAGCCCGGATCTCCTCATCCACATCAGTGTCTGATCTCACTAATGCTCTAGAAGCTGAATGAGCACAAATCCCCACAGCTACGCTCCAACATCTAGTGGAAAGCCTTCCCAGAAGATTTAAGTTTATTATAACAGCTAAAATAGTACTAAATCTGTAGTTGGATGTTCAACAAGCACATATGGGTGTGATGGTCATGTGTCCACGTATTTTGGCCATACAGAGTATTTTGCCCATCCCATTACTCTTCACTGAAGATAAGACGAGCGGAACCATTTATCCGGTAGGTTAAGTTTCCTCCGGGGCGCGTTTGCGCTGCACAGCGGAGTATGACAGTTTGTAAACACATTCAGGTGAGTCATTAGAATATATAACTGCATAGATATGGATACGAAATAACCGCCTTTTTGATTTTCTACACGGTTTAATTTAAGCGTGTTTGATTGGATGGAAATGTGTTCAGGTGCTCTGTTTAATGCATGATCATGAAAAGGAAATGTCATTGTTCAAGGATGTACGTGACAGTTAGCTGTTAGCTCTGTACTGTTTTGCTAACAGAGCGACTAGCTGGCTCTCTAACTGGACTGAGTAGAGACCCCAGTGATGATCTGTTAGCTTTTAGCAAATAAGACTGGTTACAAAATACAGATCTGGACTAAATCTTGTCTTACTTTTTCCACCATGTCGTAGCTCATCTTTGGGTATTCTGGCGATTATTTGCGCTTGTGTTTTTATTGTAAACAGTGCTGTTAACTGGCTACTTAGCTGGCATTAGCTAACAGCTTTATTTATTTGCGTACTTTTCTTTAATAATTCAAGTGACTTTATTCTTCTCTTTTCATCTAGAAAATAAATTCTTGATTATTAATTTTTAATACAACTATTAAAGTCATATGTTTTGTGTAGCTAGTGCAGTTAAATGATCCGTATAATGTTCATCCTATTGTATCCCATGTCCATCTTTTCCCTGACTATTTAAAAGGAAAGTTTATGATTTTTTATTTTTACAGGACGTCTGAATAATGTTTGCATATAATTACACAAAACAAAAGATAAAATACAAACTAACCATAAGAAATCCTTTAATTAATGCTCTTAAGAAATATATTATGAAGAAAATCTTTCCGTACATAAGTATCAATCACACTGTCCTGTAGTGCAGACTTACAGAATACATATACTGTATAGGCACAAGTTTATTGTCAGCTGACCATCATACCCATATGTGCTTTCTGTACATCCCATTACTTTGTTATAATAAGTGCCACTCTTCTGGGAAAGCTTTCCACTACCACTGTGGAGTTTTATGCATTCAGGAATAAGAGCTTTATTGAGATCAAACACTGATGTTGGGTGAGGAGGTCTGGGGTGCAGTCGGTATTCCAGATCATGTCAACAGTGTTCACACAGGGTTGATGTCAGGTCTCTGCTACACTGACCTTAACATACCATGTATTCATGGAGCTCGCTTTGTGCACCAGGGCATTTGGGACTCTTATTTCCAGGAAAACTCTGATTCTGCAGTATACAAGACATCCTACATATGGGTGTGATGGACACGTGTCCACAAACTTTTGTTTAAATAGTGTACTTTGTGTAGTTACTGTAAATGAGTGCTGAAAGAAGATCTGCATTAAGCTTAGAATCACATTACGGTGATTGTGATTATGAATACATATTATACATACAAAGCAGAGGACCTAGTAGTATACATTGTGGAGGAGAAACATATCTTTCACACTCATGACATTTCTAAATTAATGTTTTAAAAAGGAAAGCCTACAAATAAACTGACACTAAAATAAAACAACACTTTTTGAACGAGAGTTTATTATTGTGGACGTCTTTTTTTCTGATGCAGCGGGTCATGTCCCACCTCGCAGCTCCAGGGTCCCTGGTTCACAAAAGATCTCTAATCTTTTCTGAGAAAATGGCTGTTTATTACACATGGCTGAGGAGATCAGTGGATGTACTGCGTCTCCTATTTTGTTGCACACATTTTTAAATAGCTTGTTTTAAATCTGTGTAACCTAATTAAATACACTTTATTTTATTGAAAAATGGTAACATGCTTAGAAGTTCTGAAGCATATTTGAGGTTTTCAAAAGTTGTTATGGAATTAACAAAACTGGACTAAACCCTCACTCTATAATTTAAAACCTTCATGATTACTATGTATTGTTTATTGTTGATAATGCTACAATGGCTGCAGCTGTTTTGAATATGTCTGGATTTAAGATGTTTTAGAATTTTAGTTAGGATTAGAATTTAGTGAATGTTCTGTTTGTTTTCTATTTACCAGTCCCAAGATTGAGGTTTCACAATGCTAAAATATTATGTACTAGGTGGTATTGATGTTGGTGATGTATAATCAAGAATATTTTATTTTTTATAATTTTTCATTTTTTTTTTCGATGACATTTTGCATTTTGTTTGTTACAAGGGAATTAACTGATGCAAAGCTGTAACTGACAATGCAAATATTATTGATCAGGTGATGGTGTAATCAACCCTAAGCAAGTTGCCATTGTTGTAGGGTGGAAAGCACCTGGATATCCCACCTCTATTTGTTCAGAACACTGTCTGATGGGAAAGCTCACTGATGGAAAAATAATATTTTAGTGCCCTCATACCTGCCCTTTCAGTGTGATTAAACAATGCTTTGAGTTTAGGAATGTTTGTGATTGACAGAAAAGATAATGACAAAACCATTATTACATGTTCTGTCCAAATGTTCAATTTAAATAATATACACTGTATGGTATGTGAACACCTGTCATTCACAGGTGGGTCTTCCACAGACGGTTCCCACAGAATTGTCTAGAATGTCTTTGTATTCTGTAAACGAATATCCGAATATCGAATATCTTCACTGGAATTAAATGCCTGAAACTGTTCGAGCATGACAGTACTCCTGTGCATACAGTGAGCTCCATGAAGTCTCCATGAGCTTTTTTAAGGCTAAAGTGGAAAAACTTCTCAACCCCAGTGAACATCCCTATGGATGAACTGGAGCGCCTACTGAACGTCAAACCACCTAACACAACATCAGTACCTGACCTCACTATTTAATGCACTTGTAACTGAATAACCACAAATCCCCACGGCCATGCTCTAACATCTTTGGGAAATCCTTCCCAGAATTGTGGAGTGTCTGGAAATATAGGTGTGATGGTATACAAACATTTAGCCGCAGTGTATATTTTTGAAGAAGGCTTTTGTCTCAGGCACTTTATTATTGAAATAACCTATAATACATAGCGTAGCGCAATACTCTGCCAGTGTAACTGTGTTGAGTGGGAACGCATGCTGTGAAAAAGCTAAAAACAGAAAGTGCTTATGCATCTCTACAGGAGGCTTCAATGCCAGCACCAATACATCATACTCGACTATCCGTCCTGCCAGTTTTTTGGCAGTTAATGTGTCTCAGAGTCGTTGAATGCTGTTAACGCACTGTCACAACCTATCGACTGCGGCCAAGACTTAATTTGGCTGAGGCTTATTTTGCAGTTGAAACGGCTGCCCTTGATTTGTGTGTCACCTTGTTGAACCCAAAAATTCATAGTTAAGGTTTAGTGTGTTTCAGTTGTTTCTTGAGCAGAGGATTATGTTACTATTCTCTGTTCCATCTGAGCTCAGTAGGAATGCAGGAACTCATGTGCTGCAGCAGACTTCTGAGCTCATCCCTTATCCATTAATCCATCCCTCTTTCTCACACACACCCCCAGGGATGCTGAATGTGCTGTTCTGGCATTGGCCAGAGGTGATGTAATACCCTCTAAATAATGCATGGCCTTAAGAAAGTGAAAGACCATGAGCCAGAAAGCGCAGGCAGAGGAAATCGATGTCAGTGTGAGAGAGAGGGAAACCTGCAAGTGTCTGCGCAGAACTCAGCATCACATGGAAAGAAATAGCAACAGACAGTGGAGAACCTCACCCGCATGCAAAGGGATAATCTGAACACATCCAAACCCAGGTAAAGTACTTCATCTCTAGTTTCAGTTAGGAAACCGAGGCAAGTGAAATGACTAAACCAGGCCAAGATGCTGAATTTCTAGCTGCAGAGTCATAAAATGTTAAGACAATAATGTATGTTCTACTATTTATATACAGTTATATACAGTAATAATGTTAACTTCTTAGGTTAGACCTTGATATTTGAACGGGCAAAGTCTGTAATGATCATCTGGAGAATCTAATGTGCCTTTTTCCAATTTCTTTGATGCAGGATGTTGAAGCCTTGGGTGGACCATTGCGCCATGCACCACATTTCAGTCCCTTTCATTGAGATATTGCTGCCTCCTGACTTGAACACATGCAACGCTTAGGCTAAACGGTGCCATGACGGAATTCCATTCTTAGCCAATACCACTTTTCTTAAAACAACAGAGGCACCAAATGCTGGCACATCAAGCCATGCCTTTTTAACAGTTTCTGGAAGGAGTTCTAGCCCTTAAGGAAAGCCACATTTATCAGGATCCCTCTTGGGCCTAGACAGCAGATGGTTCATCCCTGTGGCCTTGAGGCCTGGAATCCAACTGCCTTCTCTGTACGTCTTCTCTAGACTCATAGACTGTGGAGGTGATGGAGGGATCTGAAGTGGAGGACATCAGTCCAGCCCTTGAGGCAACAGAGGACTACCTGCACTGCCTGGACAGTGGTCCAGAATCTGGACAAGTTTGCCCTCCCAAACTAAAAGAGGTGTCCACTTTGGACAAACTGAACTCTAGTGGGGTATGGGGGTTGCTGACTGGGGAACAGACAGAGATAGCATCTCACAACTTAGCCTGGGCTAAACAAACATCTTTCAGTGTTCTTGGCCTAAAGAATGGGAAACGGAACCGAGCCCGCTCTACTAATGATTTGGCAGCCCATGCCAAAGAGACCAACTCCACCTGTTCATCAAGTGGAGGCTTCAAAAGAGGGCACAATAGATCACGGTCAGATGTCAACTATCGGACGTACACTGATAACGGTGTTCCAGCCATTGACAAGAACACCCTCAAGAATATGGCATTAAATGATCAAATGGAAGGTGAGGATTGTTATTATATCATCGATATATTTGTTTCATGACACATCACTGTAGTAATTTGTACTTGCTCAGGTAATACACAATGTCCACTTGTGCATTTCAGTGTGTTTCATTCCTTTATTTATCTTTATTATCCCTTATTATCCTGTTCTATATTTGTCATTTCCCATTACACACCTGCATTTTTGTCTGGTCTGTAGTTCTGTTTACAGGCTCTCACCTGCTGCTCGTAACAATCATTCAGCTACGTCTCCTTTTTATCGAAATTAGATCGAGTAGAGGTTGGGGCCGAGTTGATTTGATTTTATTAGCAGGATTACGGTAACAAGTGCCTGGATTTGGTCAGTGTGTATTTGTTTGTTTGTTGCTGTGTTCATTTGTTTGGGCAAAGCGCAAATCTGAATTTGAAAGAGATCCTCGACAAAGATGGTAATAGTAGGATAATGCAATTCTGCGACAAAATGGGCACAATGCTGTGAAAGAGTGGGTCCCAATTACCCCTGATATTAAGAGGATTAGCATACGAGTGAAAAGGCATTAGTCAGCATGAGGAATAGCAGAAACGACAGCCTGGACCATAGGGAATGCATGGGAGTCCCTTTTTTTGGTCCTTCTAACTATTCTAACCAGTCTTCATTAAGATAATTGCACAGTATGGAGCAGCTCAACATTGATATAATCAGTGTCACCTTTTCTTCGAGATATTGCGTCAGCTTAATCCTGTGCTCAGTCATTCAGATAAAATTGATTAATTGCAGCCCTCAGACTAAACTCACAGTTGTGTGACTCAGAGTGCTTCGTTACACCTGCCCAGTAGTGCTTGTCACTTCTTATCCTAATTTTGACATAGTCTAGACTAATGTGAATTACACAATTGTTGTTCAAGTGTGCCAAAGAGAAAAGAGGGATATAGTAGTGAATAGCATAGTAAAATGCTTATTTAATAGTAAGTCAGAGCTGTTGCCTGGAGGACATTTGCATAGTGTTCTTCAGTTTCTAATCTTGATGGATGAGTTGGCTACAATAATGGGAGAGCACCCATCTCCATGCTGTTTTCTTTCTGTTTTATATCAGGTTTCACTAACTGTAGCTTGTTTTGTAATTATTCAGGACTGTAACCTGGCCCAAACGTTAATAGTAAAAAGCCGGTTCAGTCTCTCCTACAAGTGGCCTGTACTAGAGCAAGGTTTAACCTGCCAAACCCCATCATGATTGGTTTGGTGTTACTTGAGAGTCGCTGTGGCTGTAACATGAACCACCTACACACTGGTATTCCTGTTCCCCAAACTCAAGATTATAAAGATTATAATCCATATTTGAAACTCCTCTTTTGGATTGCCTGCAAGCCCTGCTGTTTTAGTCTGATTACAGCTTTGGGAAATTGACATTTTAATGTTTGGGACACTGCAACGGCTGTGTTGCTAGTTTTACCAGAAAGTCAGCTTTGATTGTAGGTTGTGCCCTGTGCTTGTTTGGTGCAGTGTGGCATTAGTAATTGCAAAAAAAAAATAAAAATACACACACAAAAAAACAGGCCATTAATTTTGATCTAGCAGGCCTTTGGCAGGACAAAGTCTACAGAAACACAAAGGAGCATGTCCTCACATTTGCATATTAATTTGTCCTATGCCACCATTAGTTTACATCAGTGCAACAACATTAAAATCAATCAATTTCCCGATCTTTAAAATAAATTAAGTATATGATATTCCAGTATTAGCCAGGTACCTTCATGAGATCGCTTAGCTGGTGCATTGGTTTAGAGATTAGTTTTACTAGTTATTGCTGTTCTTTTGGCTGCTCCCCTTTTTGGGTCACCACAACTGATCATCTGGTCTGCATATGTGATTTGGCACAGATTTTTAATGAGAGAACAAGATCCTGCTGGTGTACCACCAGGAAGCTCTTACTTAATCTTAGTAAAGATGACTAATCTTTGTTACCAGTGCTGAGATCATTTACACTGCATCACTCTGTGACACTGCGCTGACTTCCTAATGGAGTCACTTTTTCACTGCTGTTAAATTAATAATGACTCTTACCTGAATATGAACTCCAATACTCTTTTGAAGCTCTTAAAATGCAGGAAGCACTCCTGACTCAATAAAGAGTTTCCAAAAGGCTAGAGCATACCACCCGATGATGCCCCATAACTGACCGAAATGAGCTAAGCCCACAGTATCCTACATAGTGACAGGATTGTTCATTATATGCATTGGGGTTATGGAACGTTAAACCACAGATAAGACCTAAGAACAACATTTGTGAAATTGCTTTTAAACCTTCCATTTAACCTCTGTCAAGTTTCAGCATACTCAAACATATAGCAGTGGTTCCAATATTCCCTCATCTGCCTAATATTCATAGACTTGAGCGGAAACCTGGCACTGCCCCAGCCAAGGAAATGTGTGGAAGAAGGTTGCTGTGAATAGAGATAAAGAAGGGAGTGAGGGGAAAATATGGGCCAAGAGAGGAAGGGCTGAAAAGGAGTGCCACAGATTAGGGATCACTCTCTGGCCATTTTGTTTGCACAGTAGCCTTGCAAACAATGATATTTCTTCCTGATGAGGTCACAAGGAATGCTTGCAAAAAGACTTGCACAACGACTTGTCTGACTGATAGAGCATAGTGAAATATCATTCAAGAGACATTTCAGTGACTGAATCAGCCTACTGCAGGCAGTCTTTGTTCCACACTTATGCCCAGTATCTAGCTGTGCAAAGAATTCTGTTATTTGCCATCAGCTGCCCAGGAACCTTTTAAGCATCATACAGTTGATGTGACGCCAATGGTATTGACGGAAATGACCAGTCAGGAAGATGTGGTTGATGGAAAGGAAATAGGAGACAATAATGCAGTGTGTTACTTAGTTACTTCCAATAGTTGTTTCCAAGATGTTTCAGTATGCATCCAAGAAAATGGTGCACTTGTTAGTGAATAAGTAGCAATGAGCTTTATGTTTGTGAATAAGCTGCTTTTTTTATTATTGTTTTCTCACACCACTTTTTTTTGTTTCCCAGGCAATAAGGAGAGCACCACTAGTCTGGTAAAGCAGGGCATTTTGGAGCACAGAGAGGGTCCTTGGGGCCGCTGGAATACCTGCCATGTGGAACTCACACCCTGTGAGCTGCGGGTCTATAGCCTGGACAACAGCGGGAACAGGCGGCTGTGTACAGCCCTGTCACTGTCTCACTGCCAGAGCGTGGGTGCGCCTCAGCCTCAGGACGGGCGCGTGCTACAGGCCCTTTTCTTTAACAGTACTCGGTTGCAGCTTCGTGCTCCATGCCAGTGGGAGGCTCTGGAGTGGCGCCGGCTTCTTTGGGAATGTGTCTTGGTTGCCCGTCCAGGCGAACCCACATCTTCTGCTTCTCCGAACCCCCAAGAATTGGATCCTAATGCTGTCTCTTTGCCAACCTCCCGTCCACTAGTCCGTCCAACAGCCCTGCCCCTATTCACTCAGCACTGTGCTGATGTGCTCAAAGTTGGCCTCCTGTACCAACTCAGTGACCTCAACAACTGGAGCGCTTTCACCTTCGTGCTTAGCCGCACCCAACTGCAGGCCTTCCAAACCGAGGGCAGAGGGCCAGTGTGTGAGCCCGTGCTGCGGTACTCTATTGCCTCCTGCTTGGCTGTTCAGCGGGATGAGGCTGATGGAGGAGTCTGCGCCCGCTTCCAGGCCATCTTTCCTGACGAGGTGCTGCGTCTACGTGCTGAGAGTGAGCCTCAGGCCCAGGACTGGGTGGTGGCCCTGCGCACATCTGTGGCTGCCCAGAGACCTCAAGGGGAGAGCAGTCGTATAGCGCCATCTGGAGTGCTTATGAGGAGCAGACCAGCCCGGGAACGGCGCCAGAGGGAGGCCCAGAGAGCCAAGCGCCAGTCTGTTACAACAAGCTTCCTGAGTATTCTCACTTGTTTAGCTGTAGAGAAGGGTCTGACTGCTCAAAGCTTCAGATGTGCAGGCAAGTACCCATTTTTACACATTTCAATCAATCAATCAATCAATCAATATTTATTTATATAGCACCTTACAACAACTTAAAATTGAACCAAAGTGCTTTTACATAACAATAAAAATTAACTAAAATACAACAAAACAACAAAACTAAAGGAATAAAATTTAACAAAAACATGAAAAATGATCATAAGCAAAAGGCCATTTTAAATAAGTGTGTTTTTAGTTTGGCTTTGAACAGAGGCAGGTCAGTAAT
>JAOTRN010000048.1:9231668-9270535 GCA_028566695.1 Bagroides melapterus
CACACACATATACGTTTTCTTTTATATCACATGGATGGATCACGTTTTCTTTTACATCACATGGATGGACAGGTGCATGTGCGTCGCTTACCTGGGGAACACACGGCAACAGGATGCACTATGGGAAGGAGGCAAGCTGGCGGAGGCAGTGTGATGCTTTGGGCAATGTTCTGCTGGGAATCCTTGGGTCCTGCCATCCATCTGGATGTTACTTTGACACGTACCACCTACCTATGCATTGTTGTAGACTTTTGTAGATGTTTTGCCTGATCTGATATATATATATCTTGCTTACCATCGAGTTTGCAGTCATGTTTGCATATTATAAATCATGACATGTCTTGTGTATGTGTCATTTTTGTAATTTATTGAAATGCAGCTCGGTGTCAGCAGTTTATTTGCACAATTAAGTGGCAGAGCGATTTTTATTTTATTTCTAAATGGTAATGTGCCTCAGAGATTTTCCATTGTTTCATTCAATGAGATCACCAACCTTTCTGCACTTCAACTCTGGTTAACCAAGACCACACAAAATCATTTTCTGTTACTCAAACAAACAAGCATCCGTCTCACAAAAAGTCAGTGGTGAATCCTCAGCACTGGTCTGTAATTTGGAAATGGGCATTATCCCCCAACTCCATGTGCTCTTTGTTTTTGTTTATGTTTTGCTTCATGACAACGTGGTATTATTCATAGTCCTATGCACTCTGTCAGTGCTGGTGGTAGTGGTGGGGTGGTTTGCTTTGTTGTGGCAGCTTCAGAAGTTTAGGTAGATGAAATGGTTTAAAGGCAAATCCTCATATAAATGTTGCGAATGAAATGTAGTAGTGAGAGGTATCAGGTGACATTTTGAAAGTATGGTTTGTGTAATTTAGTATCTTTAACTTTATCTTGAGTTAGCATTCCACCTCCAGAAAAGACTGTGAAAGAGTTTCCTTCTTCCTTGATTGGTGAAAGTGATCTTTTAAAGCAGCAAAATTGAAAGCCTTATTACACACAGGAAGCAGACACCAGGCCATAATTGGATAAAGCAGGAAAAATGATCTTATCTAGATATTATTATGTTATAATTATCTAGAATTTAGAGCATTCTCTCTTATTCTTCCTTATTAATTTTTTTGCTCATAGATTCTTTGCGCTCTTCTTGCTCCCCATTTGGCATGTACGTCTTTATCCCAGTCTTGGTGAGTCCGGAGTCTATTCCTGGAACAATGGACATTAAGGTTGGAAGAAACGTGGGATGCCTCCTAGTCCATCACCTGGAATAATGCATACACAAATTCACAGAATTTACAGTAACCAGTCCACCTGCTGACATGATTTTGGGTGGAACCCAGAGGAAACCCACACGGATTTGGTGTCGGTTTTAGCTCATGTGTTTTCTCCCTTTTCTTTTGATCTTGTCAAATACTTTTTTATGTGATACCTATTGTCTAGTTGGTTCTCTATAGTGGAATGTGGGATAACTATTATCATTCGTTTACTTTGAAAAAGATTTTGTTCAGTTGCTTGTGAAATGTATCTTGTTACTTCTCCCTCTCAGCAAACATTCACTGGCCATTTTCCACCACTGCATGTAATTTTCATTTGTTTCTTCCCACCTCCACTCATTGTTTTTTCTTTCTCCTTCTCCATTGCTTTCTCTAGCTTTCTAATGGGAATTGGTTTCCTTTGAGACTTTTTTTTTCAGTCTCTCTGGAAGGGCTGTCATTTTACACTTTAATCGCTTTTCCCTAAACAAATATCCCTAGTGTCTAGGGACCTGTCAAAAGGATTAGCTGGGGAGGTGCCTTTGGAGGGTCGAGAGGATGGAGGATGCAGTGGGAAAGCATGGCGAAGCTGCTGTTTCAGCTTGGACATGCAGGACAATAGACCCAGTGAGGGTTTCAGGGAGGGGGACTAAAAGGTAGTAATGGTGTTTCTCTAATAAGAGGAGGGTCTTGAGGTTTGTCTTATTACTGTTGCATTCTATTTGCTGTCTTGGGCTTTGATTGAGCACCATTGCCCCCATTTGGCCTCTTTTTCTCTGGCTAACCCTCCCTGCCCCCAATTTGTTAGCACCCACAAAAGGTTGCTCTGACTGTCTCTGTTGTCACAGACTGGGGGGTTCTTTTTTTGCTTCACTGGGGTTTAGGGGTTTGAAACATACAATGGCAAAAATCCAACAAAACAAAACCTCCTTTGCATAAGTGCCAACAGGTCCTGCTCTTAGGAAATAGTGAGGCAGGTTTTTTATTTTTGTCATATCCCTAAACTATAAAACAAGAATAGCCTTTTAAGCATTTACAAATTGACCATCCTGTTGCTCTCAATACATATTGACATATTTAACCCTAAATCTGCAAAAATATCTAATCAATAAAATGCCTTTAAATTAAACATATTTAAGTGTATTAAAGAATAATATTAATTATATTGAAGAAACTTTATAGCTGTTGACACTGTTGAAAGGTTGTAAGATATATTCCTGTCAGATCTTTTTTCTGGGAAATGAAAAACATATTTAAAACTATACAAATTTAATAATAAATCAGTGATTCCCAGACAGTTGCAAGGCTTAAGGTGTATTTTGTGTGTTCTCCAGGTGTTGAGTTTTTAAAATGCTCACATCATACACCAGCTAGATTCGGCCTTCTTCTTTTACCCTGCCTTCAAGAAGTACACTCAAAGACTCATGGTACAGATACACAGAGCCACTGGTTTAAAGAAAACATTTCAGAAAGGTCTTGACTTGGTGCTAGATATTATACTTTAGCCATCTATCTCTACCACTGGCTTCAGAGACCCAGGGGGCCAGCGACTGCGTGACCCCACATGCCTGCACAATCAGAAGGTTTTCCCCTTCAACAATGCATTGTGTTTTAGTTGGATGTCCAGTGGACCTCACTACATGGCCTTGATTTGCTCTTTCACTTTCCAGGACTGTTGATGTACACAGTGGTTTTTATTCTTGTAATGCTTTGTAATGCTGAAGAGATGATGATGATAACATTGACAGATAATTACACCCTCAGGTTTGGGCTGGGTCCCAAACCATATGCTGCCCTCAGTGCACCCACGGTGTCATTGTTATTTAAGAATCATATGTAGTGCGTAGAATGTAGTCTGGGGTTCAGACCAATGTTCTTATTGAATATGTAATCCTTGTCTCTTACAACAATCAGATTAATCTATATGATTGAGAACAACGCAAAACACTGCACAGCATACAAACACATCAACACAACACAAACATACAGCATCACACAAATCACATCATAAACACAAACAACATGTACTGCTTGCTTTTACTTCAGAGATGTAAATTTCCAGCAGCTTGCACATCTTTGTTCACATTAACATTATATTCAACTATTTTCTTTGACGATCTTAAAATGTAGTCTGTCTCATTCATTTATGAGACAGAATGGCTTAAATTCTCTCTGTAGTGTAGTGTATTCAAGGCTTGTGTTTGGATTTGTCACATTAAGAACAAAAAAAAAGAGAGAATCGTGACCACAGTATTATCCTGATGTGTTTAAAGTGAACTTGAAAGGTGCTTTCTCTCTCTCTCTCTCTCTCTCTCTCTCTCTCTCTCTCTCTCTCTCTCTCTCTCTTTCTCTTTCTAACACATTAGGCTTGATATTCCAAGATGTTTTTTTTTTATAAATGCTCATATACATTCTAACTCAAACTGCTGACCATTACGTGATGTCCGGATTCTTTATTTATAGTAAATATTGGCTGTGTCTCTGTTTGCCAAACAGCTCGATTCAATTCCGCACCAGTTTCCCAGCTGTGTATGGAAGAGAAATTACAAAATCGGAGATGGACTTTCTAGATTCAGTTCATATTCAAATCCTTATGCACAGAACCTTTAAGCACTCTCTCACCTCAACACATTTCCCTCCCTCCAGTTTGCTTGAACCCTATCTTTCTGTTCAAACTTTTCACACAACCCCAAAGAAGGACCCTGTTGAGGTATACAAGGACGGCAGATCAAATGGGAAGGTTACAGCTGTTGATAGGACAATAGAAGCAAGCCTGGAAGCTGGAGTGAGGCATAGGGTCAGGTGGGGGCTTAGCAACTACTGTTTACATCAAAAAGATGGTCAGCGTATCTTTTTCTTAACCACACACACTCACTGAGACGCAAACCACACACGCACAACCCTCATACTCACCCCATCGTGCACATCATTTTTTTTTTTTTGGAGTGGGTGTCGGCTTGAATAAAAGACATCAAAGCAGCAGATCAGGCGTCTTTACTCTTGTGTGGCAGAGACACACCATCCCCCCCTTGAGCGCTTCTTCGGCGTGCTCCCATAGAGCTCGTTTGAAAGTGGGATACTCTGTGATAAGGGGAACAGAGTGACCAGGTCTCCACCAAGCACCGTGCACCTCCTGTAGAACAGACATGCCTGTTCCACCACAAATCATTGTGAAGGAGGCACCTAGAAGTGCTCTTGATTCTTTTGCTTTATCCAAACAGCCATTTCAGGGTTGTGCTGGGTAGTCACGATGTAAGAACATCAAACACATCACTTTCCCACACTCCTAGAGTTGCCCTGGCCATGTTTTTTTACATGCGTCATTTCTCTGTTTGTCCGAGGAAAGTTTTTGAAGGTGGTATCAGGGCTGTTTGATGATTTTGGTCATTATTCCCTTTAAAAAAAGTATACTGTGCTGTACAAAGCTGTGATTGTGATTTATATAATCAAACTCATGAAGAGCTGTACTTTATATACATTACGCCATTCACTAGACCCTGAGGTCGTGATGCCTCCTTGCCGAGTTTCTTCCCAGAAGTGACACAGATTCTGGGCACCAAATCTCCCTTCTTGGACTTGTGTCCATCATGGACATTGTAAAAGCTGAAAAACATTTGAGAACACAATCCCCAATGCTGTGTCTGTTCTGGGACATGGGCGAAAACATTGGCTTAATAAGCTATACTCACTGGGATTGAGAGTTTAATCAAAGAAGCCAAGCTCATGTGATTTGTAGTCTGTGAAGCTTCCTGAAGGCCCATGATTTGCTTTTATGGCTGTCCATTGGAGTTTGGAAGAGCAGTCCTGTCATTACTGTTTTCCTCTCCTCTGTGACACACTGTCCCTTTCGGATTTGTTTTTGCCTGTTGCATAAAAGCATAAGTGAACATTCTTATTGCTTATGTCTTACGCAAAAGCTTTCTTAATAATAGTTTTCCCAACAAGTGAATGTGAAGTGAGCGGTACAGTGACGTGCTATTTTCGGAGTAGGGTGGTATTTGCGGGTTCATGCTGCACATGTACGCTGATTACAGGGCAGCCATGACACATGACACCCCGCTGCGTGGTCTGTGGCTCGGCACTACGATCAAGCTCCCATCAGCGGTGAAGTAAAAAAGGAGGGGGACACCAGCTCAGCCTTTTTATAGTCTGGGGTCCCTGCCCCTGAAAACCTCAGGTTTACATTGGCAGTAAAGGACTGTACATGATGCCTGATTTCAAGCCCAGCTAGAACAACCGATTATATATTGGTTTAGGGACGGGTAAAAATGGAAGACCTTTCTAGGAGGAACTGAAGAGGAAAGTACATTTTTGAGCGAGCTGTTTGAGCTCGGTGCTATTTTTGATGGAATGTGTATGTTTAACATATTTTTTTTTCCATTTTTATTACTGGAAATGGTTTGTAGTTATAGAGGGGTGTGTGTGAGTGTGGGAGATGATGACAATTGTTTAATGAAGAAACAAATTGTGTAGGCTGAACTTAATGAAATCAGGAACATAATTAGACAGCAATGCTGCATCCCAATACACTAAAAGTATGCTAAAAGTTTTTTTTTTTAATATACAGTCAAATAAATAATTCTGATCATATAGCAAAAGAATATGAAGTACTGGGAAACATAAACATGTCATGCAACTGAAGAGAATGTTGTTGCCTGTATACACACAAGCTCCTCACTGCATTTCAGCTTTTCTTCATTCATTATTCCTTATAGAATATACTATATTGTTTAATTTACCATTCTCTTAATTTATTTGTCCACATTTCATTTACAAATCTATTAAATGTGTCCCGTTTGCAAAGAGTTGTAGGTAATATTAGCTGAAAGAGTGTCCTCAGATAATCCGGCCACAAATAATCGGGGGGCCTTTGGGATACTTGTTTCAAAAGAATACGACTTGGTACATGCTGATTCTATCTTGCATACAATTTATGGCAGGATAGTAGGTGATTTGGCACAGCACAAGTGATTTTTTTTTGTAATGCCATAGCAGTTTGCTAGAGATAATGTTTTGTTAATTACATGATTATTATATGATGTCATTTTTGGCTGTTATAGTTATCTGCAAAACATGTTCATTCATCAAAACCTTAATTACTATGTGAGCCTTGCTGTTTAAAAAAAAAAAAAAGAAAAAAAAAACTACAAACCTCTGACCAATAAGAATCAAGACTTATATGACGCAAAAATATTCAGTAAAGTATTTCAGTTTTTCTGCTGCACCATACCACCCACCAACCTACATCATCACAACAATCATAACAACACACTAATCAGTGCATTGTTTTTCTTTGGTCTCTGGCTCCTCCTTGGGAAACAGCAGTAGTCATCCCTTCTTGTTTTCCACCTTGTTTTTGTTCCTCCATATCTTATCTACCATCTCTCATTGAAGTACGCTGCGGACACCATGCTTCACTGACCGTAGTGTTCGTCTGCATACCCTGACTCTCCACTCTTTTCATTCTCTTTTCTTCTTCCATGTTTGTCCCAAAGTGGTATCTCCTAGATGGCTTGGATAAGGGACACCTGCCAAGCTAACAATCACCTGTTTTGGTTCGTCAGGATGAATCTCTTAGTAGTTAGTCCTAAATGTTTGAAGAAAACACAGGCGAAAGAAGTGTGAAAGACAAAGCATAACGTGCTTTAGCTGATATCAGTTTTATTTAACAGGACCTCAGTCTCCATGGTGCTTGTATTTGACACTGTTTGGTATACACTTGGCTTTTGTTGTGGCTATCAAGTTTGTAGGTTTTGCTCTTTTTATCAGTGATGAAGTGATTTTGAAAGACTCAAAGCTCGTTTTATGTTCATTTATTTTCCGGAAGCACAGGAAATCTCTGTCTGACCAAGGTGCACACCATAAACTTGGACATATTAACAGAAAAACACCAAGTCTGTCTAGTATTAACCTTGCTCAACATTTATTAATGATTATCAGGAGGAGACATGCTCATTACTGGGCTTTATCTCCATTACGACTTTGACCTCTATGCAATGTCGCAATAGTTAATAAGCTAGTTTATCTCTTGTATTTCTTTGTATATCTGTAAGTCTTTGTGTTGTAGGTAACCCTCAGTTTTATCCCCCTCACAGGATGTCAAAGACCGGTGGGTTTGTCTCGAGGCAAGGCCAAGGTTTGCTGCTACAGTGGATGGTACTATTGCCAGACCTGCCACCAAGACAACCTCTTCCTAATTCCTGCACGACTGCTGCATAACTGGGACACCAGCAAACATAAGGTGTTCTGAAATGACATTCTTTACAGAATAAAACAGAACAGTAGGTTGTGGTAGGGTTTTTCACCAAGTGCTACACCGAGGACGGTTCAGAGAGATGAACGTGATCAGATCTGCAAGGTCTTAACTGAATGGGTCAAAATCAGATTAAAACATAAATAAATTTACGGAAAAACTGAAAGAAAAAAATCAGTGTAATCTAGCCATAAGTCTCATGTATGGCTATGATATCCTGTTTTTGGTACTGATGCTAAAATGAGTAAACTACTTATTTAGTGTTAATCAGTCAAATACATTTATATTTATATTTAAATTTCTCTTTGTTTCCCTCGTGTGCACTGTGTTTGAGATGTGCATGTACATGTACTTTGAATACTTATAAATATTATTTAAACCATTAAAATAATAAAATATAAAATAAATAAAATAACCAGTAAATTTTAAATATCACACATTAGCTTAATACCTTTGGATCTGGGCAGTCACTACGTAAGCAAAGCTGTGTTTACTGCATGAAGTGTTCAACTTTCCTCATTTAATTTATTCAGATGAATGAGTTCATCCTCCAGGTTCTTGAATCACACTTCTTCTGGTTGGAGTTTTCAGTGTGACCACACTACTCACACTATTTATACTACAGAATGGTGGAGAATAGTGTATGCATTGTGGGATGCATCTACTGTCTGTAGATATTTATGCTTTCCTAGCCAGAATTTTCTGCAGCGTTGATTGCTGCTATGTGCTGCAAACAGTGAACTTATCATGCTGTTCTAAAAGAGGTTTTCTTTCCATTGCAGGAAGATGCTGTTGTTCCTCCTCTTTGCATTCTTACATTCTTTGTGTCTTGTTTGTTCATTAAAGTGTATTAGTCTTATGTCTCACACAAACACTATTATCAGATCGATATCTGTGGCACCATCAGTGGCACCAGTATCAGTGTGTATATATATATGTGTGTGTGTGTGTGTGTGTGTGTGTGTATTAAAATTTTTGCTTCAAGTCTATTAAAAGTAGATCAAATATTTCTTCTTTTCGAGCAGGTGTCCAAGCAAGCTAAGGAGTTCCTAGAGTTTATATACGAAGAGCCCTTGTTGGATGTGCAGCAGTTGAACCCAGGCCTGTACGAACACTCGGAACCTCTAGCTGCTGTGCTCAAGCTGCGGCAGCAGCTCAAGTCTCTCAGGGCTTACTTATTCAGCTGCCGAGCCACAGTAGCCGAGGACCTACGCCGCAGGTGAGTCGACTGCAGAAGTCAGTCAAAAATGTAGTGGCAGTGGAATAGCAACGATCAAAATCACAACTTGTTTCTACAGACACAGAACCGTTTACTGATAAGACACTATTCAGATTAGTCACGTGCATACACAAGAAGTATCATAATGGCATGAAACACAGAAGGTACATGTCTGGAAAGAAGAGCAGGAATTATTGAGCCTAAGTGGATTCCTAAAGCCTAGGTTGAGTGGAAATATAAGGGGACTATGTTTATGTGAAGGGCTTCTCACTAAAAGGCTTGTCTCTATGACAAATCCTCTGCACCCTCTTCAAGGTCATCAGTTGCACTTCTCAGTACACATATTCGTGATGCGAGAGACAAAATCTTGCACGGCTCTATGATAAAATGTTACAGCTGCTTCAAATTTGAATTATGAAAGCATGCAGGTCTTACTTAAAGAAGAAGGAATACAAAGAATGGTGCTTGAAGCATTTAAAGCCTGGATGTGGAAAGGAGGTATATGTGTAGACTCAATAATAAGGGAATGTTTAAAATGACTTTGAAAAGTCTTTGAAAGTGGTAGCGTCAGTACTTCCAAACCGAGTCACAGCTTCTCTCCCTTCTGGTTGAGCAAATACATTGGGTTGAATCATTGAATTATTGAACGAGCCGCCCCGCTATTCCTCATTGGCGCTTTTGAACTCCACGGTGACCTAGGCTGTGGGCGCCTGTTTGAAGTATAGACGAGACTCTCAACAAAGGGGGAGCTCAGTTTGGCCATCTGTTGGAGGTCCAACTCAGCAAAATCCCTCAGTTGTGGAGCTATCCCAGCTGTACCAGCAGGAGGTGACTTTATCTGGCCCGGGTTGTTTACACACTGGCCATGCTGGTGGTGACCATGGCTCGAAGCAGCATCGAGGTCCAGTGTTTACCGCCAGGCTGTACGCCGGCAAAGGCTAATGCTCTGCATTTCTAAACAGTGCAGGATAGATGAGGGAAGTGGCACTAAAATATTACCCCCACCATCCATCGCCTAACCCAGACACCCATCAGCGGCTCTGAAGAGGATGGAGAATGTTTACAC
The DNA here is from genome assembly GCA_028566695.1 of Bagroides melapterus. Lineage (NCBI taxonomy): Eukaryota > Metazoa > Chordata > Actinopteri > Siluriformes > Bagridae > Bagroides > Bagroides melapterus. Next base: position 9,241,457 of record JAOTRN010000048.1, read on the forward strand.
GGAGTAGCGGAGAGAGCCGTCAGAGCGCACACCACACAGCCTGATATAATGCACCTCCATGAGCGCACGGCACCACACACACAGCCATGCAGCTTAGTTTCTACTACAAGAACACCAATTTCAACTATAATGCATTTTATACATTTAGTTTACTTAACCCAGTAAAAGTAAACATAGACAAACTTTATTTATTTAACCTCTCATCTATATACAGGTGTCCTAAATTCATTAGCTTGACTGGTGGTACTTTGTGGGGACTGAAGCGTATCCTGTTTGTGCTCTTGACTAAAAGGAATGTCTGTCTGTTCAATTGTGGATTTCCATTAGTCTGATTAGTGTTTTAATTTTTTTTCCCCTCAGTGAAATTTTTCAGTGATGAGTGACTACATAGTGTGCTAGCAATGGAGATACAGTGTTTGGGTTGTACTGTATTGTTTTGTTTTTTGCAATTTAGCTTTTGTTTTCATCTATATTCCTTATTCTTTAGTATGGTGTCTAGATGTTTAAGTAAAAGTGCGTAGTAAAAATGGTTCCTTCTAACAGCCAGACTGCATCCTTGTGTTGCAAAATACATGAACCGATGATGACGTTACACTTAAACATATATGTAAAATGAAATAGGGGAAAAATGTTTTTCATCAAGGTTGTTGGGTGAGTGAAGAAAGAATTCAATTAAATTCAATAAAGATTTGTAGAGTGCTTTTAACAATGGATATTGTCTCAAAGCAGCTTTACAGACCATTAACATAAATACAAAGAGTTTAATATTATATAAGGAAATATCAAAAATTACAAAAGTTGAAGATTAATAGACAAATATATATAAATGTAATGTGTAATAAAAATGATGCTTACTGTATACTCACTACAGCCACTGCGAATGATAAACTTTGAGAATTGACCAACATTCTTGTTCAGGAAATAGTCAGATGATGAGCATGTAGCAACAACAAACACTGCAGCCACCTCCCCAAAAACATAAAAGAGAAAATGTATCCACATTTAAACAAACACTCCATGCCCCAGTTTATGCTGAGATTAGTTCAGAGCAAAGTCAAACAGACTGCTGCCCTGCTCTGTTCCCATTAGCTGTTAATTTACTGCTGCATTTGTTACTAACCTCATGCAGATTTTAGTCATGATAACCAGAGATTAAATGGTATACTTTTTCAAAAACTTCAAAGCTAGATGTTAAATGTTAAGCATTCTAACAGGTACTCCTCTCTTTATGATGAATAGTTTACACACACAGAGCGGTAACAACATTCCGCTGTAAGAAATGTGTGTAATTACTTAATGCCTATCCAGATGTTGTCCTAATATTCAGAAACCAAAATGTGAAATCAGGATTGTTCAGTCCAACCTGCTGCTGCTGGACCACCAACTTTACATTAAACTGAGAAAGAATAGCTGATTAATTATCTGGAAAATAATGAATCAGCTATTTATACAGTACTTTGTGTTACATAGAGGTTAACTCTCAGTGCCGGTCCCAAAACTGGATAAAATAGGGGGCTTTATGCATCCTCAGCTATTCCAACTTCCTCTCTTCACCACTTACAATAAACTACTCCCTTGCCGCTCGCATTTTGTCAGCCGGTCCCCTCTCTCATCCCATCCGTGTCATTAGAAGCCCTTTCACGCACTGCCAGCCAACCTCCAACACACACACACACACACACACACTACCAAGAGTCCTCTCTTTTCCCACAACATCTGTACAGCAGTCTTGCTAATGACAGAGCTCAGCTGCAGAGTGGAAGCGGGGAGCTATTAACCAAGAGAAGCTTGAGATGCACCGACAGGCCTTACTGTCTCCCACAGGACTCATGCTTAATCAGTCCAGTTATCCAGGCTCTTGAAGCAGAACAGACCAGTATGCTCTATTCAAGTAGACAGCTTTATAGCAGGAATACACATCTCCAAGCAGGGTGTGTGTGTGTGTGTGTGTGTGTGTGTGTGTGTGTGTGCACGTGTGTGTGTGTGCACGTGTGTGTGCACGTGTGTGTGTGTGCGCGTGTGTGTGCGTGCGCGCACTGAATAGATTACTTTTCTCATCAGGTGACAGTGCAGCATCCTACAGTGAAAATCTATTTTGTGTTAAAATCTTGTTTTGCACTCCCCATAAAATATTTTCTGATCTTTGTGTTCATGAATCAATTTTAAATATTCAGTATGCTTTTACTGCAAATATTAAAATTTTTTTGTCTTCTAGCGGTTCACAGCGACATTTTTTTTCCTGATGAATACAGAGAACAAAAGATGTGTTCAAGCTTGATCAGAATGAATTATCAGGGATGTAGTATGTAGGGATCTTTAGTAAATGCTCTAGTCAGGTAATTTTGGTAGTTTTTGTTTTTTTTTTTCCCCTCACTTCCTGTCCATTTTCTTTTGTCTCACTCCACCCAGTTGAATCTGCTCACTTACTTTATTTGGTCCCGTCACTCACTCTCATCTATCCATCTATCCATCTATGTCAGTCTCATTTCATTTCATTTCTCTCTCTCTCTCTCTCTCTCTCTCTCTCTCATTCACCCATCATCTTTATTGATTGCCTTTATTCATCTCTCTCTCTCTCTCTCTCTCTCTCTCTCTCCCCTCCTCGCTGTCTCCCATACATTCTTTTTTCCCGGATGCCACTGCGGGCTCTTGATTTGTAATGTGAGCAGGCGTAGGCGTAGTGATGGAGAGAGCGAACGAGGAGAGCAGAATATGCTCTAGGGAAGAGAGGGGAGAAGAGGGCCATAATAGCCAGCCACACGGAGAAAGAGATATAGGCAGAGAGAGAGTGAAAGAGAGAGGAGTGAGCTGCCCCACTTCACCTGTAATAAGGGAGAGTGCTTTTAAATGGCTATTCCACAGGCTTTTACCAATTCAATTAAATTAACCCCTATTTCCCTGATAATTTGGACTCCTGTTGTCATGGATACAGGAGAGGAATGATCCAATAGAGTTTGTTCTGGGATGGGAAGCGTGTATGGGTCCAAGTAGCTTTTTAATCTTAATCCAGTGTAGTGTGTAAGTGAAGTATAAAAGTACCGTATTTAAATGTGATACTGTACTTATAATACACTTTGGTCTATTGTGTGAGAATTTGTCTGATTCATTTCTGGTGTTGTTTCTGCAGAATTTTTCCAAGGGAGTACCTGTTACAGCACATTCACCTGTACTCTCTGGCTGACCTCCAGCAGGTGAGAATGTATTATATATAACATATTATATGTTATACATATATTGTATGTATTACAAATCAGTAGTTTAGCTCTATGTCAGTATTTTAGGACTTCGTCAACTCAGAAATGAAAAGTTTGGACATGTAAACACATTCACGCCAAAGTTCCGTTTGTCAGAAATAAATCTATTACTTTAGTAAATGTTTTTTTGCAGGTCAAATCAGTTTGTCTCTGCCTCAATTTGTGACCACAGTTGTGGCAGTGGCCTTTCAACTGCCGATGTACCCAAAATCAGAAGCAGCCTCATTCCTCACCTCTGAGCTACAAATACAGTAAAAGATCTGAGAATAAAAATGTAAAGAATAGTGGATATTGCCTGTTGTTGTTAGCTAGATTTGAGTGTTAGATTGTTATTTAGTGTTAGCCAGCTAGTGTAATATTTGTGCTCTATGTAACAAGTATTTGCCCCTTTATGTTTTATCAGATTATATTAGATCATATCTACAGCACCATGACTCAGTTTTGTGCTTGTGTAATGATGTGACCATTCTCTGTAATCCTGACTAGCAGAAATCGAAGGTGGACCTACTTTTTATATAATTCATTATACCTTGCACTTAATTTGTGTTTTATGATTACATACCCTATCTAAAAAAAAATATGTGTGACGTCTGACCATGTGGTTCAACTGACTACCTGTAGTTTCCCTTCACTGGATCCAATCAGAGGCTCAAACCAGTTCCCAAAAAGACAATGTTCCTGTGCACAAAGCAAACTCCAGCAAGTCCTGACCTCAAACCCACTGAATAGCACTGGGATGAACTGGAACACTGACTGAATCCCAGACCTCCCCACCCAACATTATATATATAAACACAATTTATATTCAAGGTGGAAAACAGTCTAAAGCTAGTCTTTTTTGTTTTTTCCCGTTTTGCATCACTATGCTGCATTGTGCTGATTACAGTAAATCCACATCACCACATCGGAATTATTCTGGTATTGCAGTCAGATTATAGAAATCCTTTGAACAGAACATCACTGAACGTAAACAATGTGTTATACTGTGCTGGCACCAGGAGCTGGCACACAACCTGACAACAGCAACTGCTTTAAATTCTCTGAAAGAAATCCCTTCTGTGACAATTTTTGTTTTATACATGGTTTGTTTAAAACAGAAATCAATAGAAGAGCTGCTTCTTTGTCTATTTTGCTCTCCATACACTTCTTTCGAAATGTCAATATCAGATTCAGTAAAATAAACTCCATTTTGTTTGAGCTATATATAAAAAGATTGTAATATGTTTGTGGTTTTGTGGGCTGAGGTCCAGAATGATGAAGCTGGTAATATGTTAAAACGAAAATATCCAGAATTATTATTATTTTCTTTTTTTAACTTTGATCATTTTGCCTCAAATACCAAAAAAAAAGAATAATAAATAACTCATAAAAGTTTTCATTTTACCATGTTCCCATGTTGGATATTTTAGATCTACTTCAGTGTATAAAATCTTTAAAATTATTCCAAATTTTGGATTAGTAGTTGCATAGATCCTGGAATTGCATATGAATATTTGTCACTCTTTCTCAGAACTTCCTCCTGCCCCTCCTCTAAACTGTTACTTTGACTGTGTTCATTCCTTCTTTTCCTTTTTACTCGCTCTCCTAGCAGGAGGCAAGAGTCCCTTTGCCTGCTCCTTCTTCACCCCGTGTTCCCTCCCACCCAGCTAACTAATTAGTGGCATTCAGAAGCAACAGGCAGAAAAACAAAGTGTGACAGGCCTTCATTCTTCCCAAACATCCCACTCTCTGACACTACCACACTCACTTTTTTTTTTCCTGTGTGTCTCTTTCACCCTCTATTTCTCCCCTGTTGGAGTTGTCTTTCATTTGTTCCTCTTGATCATGTAAGAAATTTAACAAATAGTGCACTTTTAAATGGGCTAAGATCAGAGTTAGAACATTCTTAAAGTGACGAGCATTAACATTAGTAATATTTGTTGTGTTTCTGAATGATTCTTGATTGTAAGTGTAAAAACAAGAACAGTCAAGTTGTGTCATAATATTTTACAACAAATATTTTCACATTTTGTCAACATTATTTTACCTTTTGACATTATTTTAATCCTTGAAGTTTATTGTAAGAATTTTTTTTGTCCTCACTGACTTCATCCGACTTTGAGGACATTTCTCATTCTTGTCACATCGCTCTCTCTTTCAGCATGCTAATTGGCTTACCTTATTAAGGAGCCATTTTCTTTTAGCTTGGCCGCCTAATGCCAGGTCCTTCGTGGCCCGGGAATGTTCTCCCTGCGTGTTGAGGTCACTGAATGCTGAATAAGTAGACACCAGAAACTCTATAGACTCAAAGCGCATGCACTTGTCTATTCAATTCCAGCAAACAAATACCAGTTTAGTGCTGGCTTATTTAAAAAAAAAAAGAATAATCAAGTCCATTGGCCATACTTGTTTGCCTAAGGCCTGCCCAGATACAGGTCTTGTTTAGGCACTGGCTTCTGTTGAGCTTTACAATTAAAAGAGTTTAAAGAGTGGGCAAAGATGGCCCACATTAAGAGTGCCATATAAATGCTAATTGTTTTGTATGCATTACTAAATGTAACAGTGTTAACAACTGAAGAGGCATAAAGGGGCATTCAGTGGCTTTGGGGTATCATTGACATATGAAAAAAGTTGCAGAATCTCTTATGGACTTTTGGGTGTGCCTCCTGGCAATGCTTTTCATTCTCTTAGCACTGAGGATTTTGCTTTTCTTCGAGTTGGAATTACGAGTTGGACTGTCCAATGAGATGGTCTCCTCCAACTACGTTCATTCATTTATAAGCCTACTGAATGTGGTAGAGTGCAGTGCAGTGTAGCTACTGAATGTAGCTGTGAGGTTGCTGTCATGTCACAATGATCCACCCTTCTTTATAGTGATGCTTGTATGTACTGAGCATCAAAATGGGCAACCACTAATAATTTCTGCTCGGTGGTGATCCTTTTCCATTATTAGATGGAGGACATTGTGGGCTGAAATTGATGAGCTGCTAGTTGTATCTATATTGTCAGTGTATATGACTCAATGGCCAATGAATATAAGGTAGATATTCTTAAACTGTATTTCATCAGAAACATGGTGGTCCCATGGCAGCTCTAGCATTAAGGCTGAATTGGGTGGTTTTGGCAAGGCTCATTAGCACTAGGGCCTTGGACCTCTTCTATTGTGATATATTGTGACACATCTTGCCTTGTGTGGCTGACTATGATCAAATGTTTCTCATATATGTGTGCAGTTATCCATTCATTTAATATATGCTTTCCCTACAGATACATGAGCTTGTCTTGTGTACCCAGATGTACACTTCCTCCTTCCCCCAATTCCTTTCTCTCGTCTTCCTTCCCTTTTTCCCCTCACTTACTAACGTGCTGGCTTGCTGGTGATAATCCTGTTTTGCCAGGGCCTGGCAGGGAGGGTGTTATCCAAACAGAACTCACCCTCTTTTTATCTATCTAATCCTGGCCCTTTCTCTGCCGGTTAATGGAGCAGGCAAGGACATTAGGGCCTGGGATGAGGAGGGGATAAAGTAGAGCGCGTTAAACAGCAGTTTTTAGGGGATTAGGCACCGGACAACAAAGCACACGCGGGACTGAGCAGAAGGGTGGGGGGTCGCAAGACTGGAACAGCAGCCAGCACCCGTGCTGGCAGTTCATTTTCATTGCATGGATGTGACAGGCATGAAATATTTGGCCTTGTATGGAAGTATAAATCATTGAGTTACATGGTTGTTTTGTGCAGTCTCTTTATTCAGGACCACTTTGGGGACATTCTCCTGGCCTCAGGACTCTATCTGAAAGTTATATAGCGTGTATTAACAGCTCCCTTGTAGTGCTGGCCCAGGTGCAGAGCTCCTCGAGAGGGCTCGCCCTGCTCTGCTCCCCAGCTCTCGCTAAATTATTGAGATGTTTAATTACTTCTTCTGTCAGCACTGATTAGGGGCCATATATATCATTGTTACTTGGGTGACTGTGAGTGCGCAAGCCCTCGCCTCTTTGATTACTGGGCTGCAGCAGTTCCCCCGACACACCGCAGTGTAATTCTCTGCTTGTGTCTTGGGGCTACAGTGAGGTTGCTACCTCTGGGAAGTGGAGAGAACAGTGTTTGAGATGAAAGCTGCTTGATGAATCAATAGTGAGGTGCACTCCTGTTGCTCGCTAGTGGTTTCACCCCATTACACTTTATGAATTTTGATGTATTAATAACTCCAGGTAATGCTTCTCAGCTATAAAGATGGAGCAACTGAAAACAGATAAGACTATAGAATGATTGTAGATAGTTGATGGTTATATTTGTGGTGCTTTTTTTTTCTTTTATTGAAAATCCTTTCTGAATATTCCATTACAAAAAATTAAATAAAAATTACACTTCAGCTATCTAGTTTCTTTTCGTTTTAGACCATTGGTGGCCAGAAGAGTCAAATGACACATACAGCATTTAATTAGTCCCACTGGATAGGAACAAGGCACTAACACAGTGAATCACTGTTCAGTAAAGAACTGCCCATGCACTTGCTGTGCTTTCCCTTGGTTCCTGTCTCAAACCCATAACTGCAATGCCCAACCTCCTCCTCGCCCACACAAACCCCTTTTTAACATCACTCGTTTCACTCAGGGTGTGTGTATGTGAGTGCATGTTAGTGTGTGAGCGCTTGCTCGTGCTTCGTGGGAGACTGCGGTGGTCCCTCCTTTTATTCTCTTTCCTTCCTCTCTCCCCACCTCCCCAACTTTCTAGCCCCTCACCCCCTCCTTTTCCTCTGTTCTCATCTCTGTCCCACCATTCTTTTGCTAGCTTCTTGTGTAAGGGCCGAAGAATGCTGGCAGGCCCTTTAATTGGTGTGCCACAGCGCTGCCAGGTGTAGCCACTTGTCTCTTCCCCCTTGGTGAATATGCGCTGGAGGTCCAGGCCCCTTCCCCTGGCCCATTCAGCAGCCTACAATACACTTTCTTCAGACCTACGCTTTCAAAGCCCAATGCCGATTTTTAACTACTCTGGCCGGTAAATGGCATTCACATATTATTTTTTGCAAACGGTCTCCCAAAAGGAATTACCCCGCTCTCCCACCCACCCTTGAGCCCCGGTTAACCCCCTCATCCACCCCTCCAACCTCACAAGCATTCATTAGTTTTGATCTGGATTCCTGATGTGAACTCTGGCTGCTTTGTCTTGGTTCCCAGTGGGCTCTGTTTTTTTTTAAAGTGTGTTTGTCTTTCCACTAAAAATCCATATAATCACACATGACTGGTATTTCCAGTGAATTCTTCTTCTGTTTATGGTGGATAGATCATCATCATCATCATCACCACAATATTCTGCTTCGTCTGATACATACTTTGACAGAAATCTGCTCCTATTTCTGTGTTTTTGTTTCCTTCATCTATTTCATGTACCTTCACTCATTTTTTTGCCCTTTTCTCCATCCTCTGTACAGGTAATAGATGGGAAATTGGCTCCCTTCCTCTCCAAAGTGATCAAGTTTGCCAGTTCCCATGTGTACAGCTGCAGTCTGTGTCGAGAGAAGGGCTTCATCTGTGAGCTCTGCCACAATGGCCAGATCCTCTATCCTTTTCAAGAGAACGCCACCAAGAGGTTAGTTCTTCTTTTACTCCTCTTTATGTTCCAACAACATAAATATCAATAAATGGATTTGTACATGTCGTAGCTGTAGGAATTTGGATAAATGTCAAACGCCAGTATTCTTGCTCCGGACTCCTGCTTATAAGGCATATAAATTCAGAATATCATGTAATCTCATTAATGGCACAGTTATTATTGGCAATAAAATTTTAATCTCCACCCACACCACTGCAGTGGAATGTTTCTCATATGAGCTGGTAACAGCCAAGCTCCTTCTGTCATGTGTTATTCACACCCAGGGGACAGTGGTATGAAGGTGTGTTCAGTCTCCAGAGCAGTAAAGGGACACCCAGTGCTAAGGCACAGTTAATCCCCACAACGCCTTCACCCACTTTATGGCTAACTACTGATAAGATGCATGCTGCACTTTACACCACTGGTGTGACATTCTTCACTCATTTGGCCGAACTGTAGTTTCATGTCTTGTGAATGCAAATGTGCTGAGAATTTTGATAATTTGTTGATTAATGACGTGCTGCTATAGAAAATAGTCATTACTAATAGAAATTGCTAGTTTATTTGGTACGCCATCATTGCAGTTACACTTAGTGTCCATTAATGTGTATATTTAGGTACACTTTAATATATATGTATACACAATTCCGGACTGGAGATGCATCTAGAGGCATACACACCCATTTACTCCATTATGGTTTTTCTCCATCCATCAGAGGAGAGGGACCATGATGGATTATTTAGTTGGTGGAAATATTTTGTTCTTTGTTTGAATATGTTTCTGTTATGGCATGTTTCTGTTATGTTTCTGTTATGTCATGTTTTATGCACAACATAATTTTTAACAGTGACTAAGCACATGGTCCTAGACCCACATTATGAACAGCTCTGTAATAAAGCTGGAACGTCATCAGTTACACGTGTAAGCTTTAGATCCCTATAGTCTCCAAACGCACTTGCCTTCTTTCAGACCTATTTGGTTCTGTTTGTTGTGTTGAGTGCAGTAAATTTGACGTTAGCTTTGGCTTTAAGTGTGCATTTATAACAGGTCGATGCTCAATAGCAGGCTGTCATGATATGGAGATGGTGTTAAGGCACTAAATTCCATCGTAGGAGAAGGTGTCTGCACGCCCTGTCATAAACGCATAAACACCTGTTTCTCCTCTACATTGTGTTCATCACACACACATACACCTGCTATTTGAATATTTTATGATTTCTGGTCAAGGAGCTTTATAGTAACCTGTGGAGTGTTATCACAAGGCTCAGATTTTTAGTAGACTTTGACCTGTTTGGGCTGTTTAAAACCTTTTTTCAAATAGTATTGGGATGGGTTTGTGGTCATTGATATGAACATATTAAATTTACCTGCAAAAACTTTTATTCTTGTACAGTAGTATTGTGAGAAGCTAGGTGTTTAACCCTTCTGTGTGTTTGGTTAGGTGCGAGGGATGTGGAGCAGTGTTCCACACCGAGTGCCGGATGCGTGCCCAGCCTTGTCCACGCTGCGTTCGTCGTGAGCTGCACAAGAAGCCGTCTTCATTCTGGAAGAAGCACAACCACAGTGAGAGCCCTGACGACGACTGCTGCTTCGAGCTGGACACCTGAGTCAAAGCTCTGAGATCGAGGGAGCCTCCCTCCCACCTGGGCCGCTCCAGCAGGCCTGTTTTACTGACCAACAGCCAACTGCAGCCAAGTCTCTGCATGTGCGCTTCCACGAGTTACTACACTCTGTGGGCCCTGTAGAAGAGCTCTGTGTTTGTCGACAAGGAAAAGAAGGGTCTTATTGTTTGTTTTTCAGTCCTCTTTTGCTCTCTTGCTCTCACTCTCTCCTCTCTCTGTCTTTCTCTGTCTCTCTCTTTCTTTTTCTCTCTCTCTCTCTCTCTCTATCCTTCTCTCTTGCTTTTTCCTTCTTTCCTTCTCTCACCTGAGAGATAGGGGGCACGCAGACAATACTTCAGTCCCTGAAGAGGAGAGGTTTCATAATGATACCAATTTGCCCTCTCCTTTCATCTACCAAATGACAGCCGGGCCAACCGGCAAATGCGGAACCGAGTGGAGTACTCTCTCATACTAGCGTGTAAACACACTCGAGCAGTCTGACACAAAATAATGCAGTCTCTGGAAATCCAAGGCTAAATCATTTTCTCTGCACAACAGAGCATCTAATCCATTAATGGCCACGCTACAATCGGATGTTGAAAATCTCATCTAGGAGGAAAAACTCTTAGGAGTTATTATTCAACCTATAGACTTGACACAAACATCTGCATTACATTTGACTGTCTTCCTCTGCATTCCTGCACAACTTCAGTCTACTTAGAACAGGAAAAGATATGAACAATATTTCTTACACTGTTTAGTTGACTACAGTGGAGAAAGCTCGTGCCATATTCACCACTGGACATTGGACTAAACCTTGGGGAAGCCCCTGGCTTTTTTTGTTTGTTTTTAAAAGAGAAATTTCAATCTCACAATCTCACACACTCAAAACATGCACAATGGTTTGGTCTCCTATGAAGTGACACTTGGCTTATTCGAGTCAAAGGCAATGCTCGCTCAGAGAGGTTGGCATCTCATCCTGTACAGCTGGAACTGAAGTTTATTGCTGCTCAGTGCCACTGCCTATATGCAGCTGAGCCACGGTCCCTTTGCCAACTGCTGGCTTTTTGATTACAAACTACCCTGAGCCACAAGCTCCCAAATTATAGTCCAGAGCGCTGGGGCTTTGTTTAGCATTGGTAGACCCAGTTCAGCAAGGATGGCGGAGTAAACCCGCCCGCTGACGGGCTCGTTACTCACGTTGTCCACCCCTACCACAGGATTGGATCAATATCAGTCGCTCGTCTCACTGGGTGTGCATTCACACTCCATTTTCCGGCTACTTGAACTAAGCACTGGCAATAATATCACTCATTTTGCTTTTTTTGCTGCCTTATTTGACCTCTTGGTTCTCATCTTTTCCAAAGGGACAATGCTTTGACAATGCACAATGACACATGCTATCGCTTGAATTTCTGTTTTTTTCCCCTATGCAAATTAGATAGGCTAAGTGACCTTTTTCTTGCGCTTAAAAATTCCCCCAAATTTCTGATTCCCACCACTTTTGTTTTCCTTCTTCAAGCATGCAGGCGAGGTCAGGATCAGCTTTCAGCTCCTCTCAAGACACCGTACCCGCAATGTTGAAGCTCTCGGTGTAATTCTTGATTTTTTTTTTTCCCTTGATTTTGAAGGATAACATTATTTATTATTCTGGCTTGTGTGTAGTGATGAAGGCTAGATAACGTCTAAAGGACTTAGACCTGTTACAGAAAAGGAGCTAGGTCAACCTGGAAGTATACGTTTTCATTTGTTTACTAGTTTGTAAAAATGTTTACAACATGTATTTCACATAGAGCAGCTTCTTTGTTGTTGTTGTTTTTTTTTGTCATTTGCACCGAGTCCATGTGTTTACTTTGAATAGACTTGAAGGAATTGGGTGGATGTTGGTGGTTACTAGCTGTACACTGAAAGACTGAAGAATTTGTGTGCCATTTGTTAATAACTGTTCTAAATTTGACTGTATTAATTAAACCTCTTAATCATACACACTTTGCCTGCCTTAAAGTAAAAGCCAGTACATCTGCCTGTTGATGCTAATCTGGTAATGTACATTAGTAATAAAGTAATGCAGTTTTATGGAGATAGATAATAGATTCTCATCGTCTAGTTCAGACTGAAACTTCCTTAATTGTTGATTGTACAGTGCTTTCAATTATTAGACCCACCTCTTTTTTTTAAATCGGTGACTTTTTCTGCACTTTGCACTAAACACTGGCAGTTTGAGTATCTGCTGTACCACAAAGCTCATCCGGGTACTTTTACAGCAACCCAGTTAATGTGTTTGGATTAAAAGATTGCTCGTTGTGAATATTCTGATGAGCAGACTTGCACTAGTTAGTCAAAGTTGAGCTTCCTTATTAACACTGACAACAAACTGCAGGAAAAAAGTTTGATGGATTGATAAGCCACTAGAATAGCTTCAGTGCACCTTAGCTGAGCTTCTCTGGATCTGTACTAGGGTGATTTAGCGTTTGGCGTTATGATGATGTCGTCGATGACCATGTCACATCTAACAAGTCACTCCAAAATCCCTCATAGGTTTGTGGTTGGGTTGAGATCTGTTAAGTTTTACAGCTTTAGCTTATGAGTTACATCCTCAACAAACCAATCAGTGAGTCCTCATAACCTGTAAATGTAGGCGGAGTCATCCTGTAAGAGACCACGCCAATTATGACAGAAATGTTAGCATATAGATCATCAGCTGCCAGTACATTGCCACCATTTTTTGTCACCTCTCTGTATTTCAGCTCTCGAATTTCTTTTCTTTGCATTTTGTTTCATTCCTAACCATAAATGCTTTCTCGTAGCCTGGTGTAAAGATGTTCCACAAACAGTTTCAGGTTTATCTGTACACGGTACAACCTGTAGTATTAGTGATTAGTCTGGAATTGAACTTATTAGCACTGTTGTAAAGTTGTCTTCAGGGATTTTAAACACACTGAAAATGGTGATGGTGAAAGAAAGGGAACTGAGATAAGTGTGTACTTTCATTCCTTTTTGTACAACAAAACCTTTTTATACACCGTTATTACAGGTGAAAGGTGATCTCTTAACAGTTTTATCCACCCTGCTGTGCTCTGTTGTATATAATTCAATCTTCCGGATCAGCAGTTAATTTAAGCAGTATTTATTATATTTATGTTCTATGTATCTTCAACTGTGTCTGGGCCTGATTCTGCTTTTTCTTCCCATTCTGTCGTCCACCGTCCAAAAACTTGACACCACAGACAGCCTCTTATGCAAATATACAAAAAAAATATAGTATTTCTCTATTGGTTGCTTTTTTTTGTCACTGATGCCAATAAAGTAAGTTACCTAACAAGTCTAGGTTGTTTTACTGTGAAGAGTTTAAGTGTAATCCTGGCTCAAGTCCATGTTCAGTGGAATCAACTGGGTCTGATTTTACTTTCTTTCCTGATCTAGGTCCAAGGTGAGTTTGGTATCTGGACGGAACAAATGCATCACTGCCTACGTCCGGGGCTTATAAACTGCCCTGGCAATAATATGGTCCAAATACTGACTCATTCACTAATCCTAACTTAAAAACCACAAGCTTGTATTGGGTTTTTGACTTGTCAGAGACCGCAGCATGAGGCTTGTAATTTTTTTTGTAAGCCGATGCATTGTGGGAGACGGATGCAGTTCCACATGGATTCATGGATATATTCGTCCAGGGAAATAAACCCGGTCTCCAAGTCCTGTTTTCTTTACATATTTATGTTTGATAGTTCTTCGCAATTGAGATTTTTTAGTTTTTGAAAATGTGTTTAGTAGATTCCAAGGTGTTCTGTTATTTATTGGTAAAATAATCCACATTCCATTATGGGGTGGTGGTGATGCAGCCTGATGCCACTTTGTACATTTGTGAATAGAGAAGCATCTCAGAGCTTCTCGATCCTTGAGGTAGATGAGCTGCAACGTGAAGACCTGCTGTGGAATCTATGGATCCATACCTGCCTTGTGTGAACAGTCCAGGCTAGTGGGGGTGGTGTAATGTGTGGAGAATGTCTTCTTGCCGCACTTTGGGCCTGTTGATACCAATCGTTCATCACTTGAATGCCATGAGTATTGTTGCTGAACATGTGAATCCCTTCACGATCACAGTTTACCATCGTCTACCAGCTGCTACTTTTAGCATGATGATTCACCATGTCACAAAACGAAAGTCTAAAACTGGATTTATTTACATGACAATGAGTTCAGTGTTCTTCAGTGATCTTCCCAGTCACCAGATCTGTATCTAGTAGAGCACCTTTGTGATGTAATAGAACAGGAGAAAGTGCTCCTGAAAAATTTGCAGGAATTATGTGATACAATCATCTCAACCTGGACCAGAATCTCAAAGAGTGTTTCAACTTGTGGAATCCAGACCATGAAGAATTGAGGTGTTTTTGATAATAAAGCCAGTATTGGTGTTGTGTAAGTATAGTCATTCAGCAGCTGTAAACAGTCATTCCTTCACCATCTTCTCTTTTTTCCTTTTGAGGTTTATAAGACAAAAAAAGAAGAAACAGCTTTTTTATGTTACACTGCCTTGAAGAGTTGCCTGTAGCGGAAAACCTCTTGACCATTACAAAGCACTGACAACATTTCAATAAATGTTCAATGAACATCTTACAGAAAACTTCACCATCAAACATTCTCTTTTTCTTTCTTTCTTTCTTTCTTTCTTTCTTTCTTTCTTTCTTTCATCTTTTTCCCAACTTTTTCAAAATTTTATTTTTAAACTTTTTACTTTCTTGCTTGCTTTTTTCTTATTTCTACCAATCCCTGTTAAAAGTGCTGCTTGTTAAAATGAGTTATTACTCTAGAAACTCGAACACATTGCAACATTAATACAAACCTGTTATTTGATCAATTGGATTTAAAAATTGAGAAATGAATAAACAATTTCATGCAATCTAATATTTCTGAATTCAGAAACCTTGCAAATACTGTAATAATATAAATAATATATCTGTGCGTTGTTTGTTAAAAGAAAACCGGTGGTTGACCACCCAGACACTTCTCCTCTCAGGTTTATTTTAACTTTGCCCCTACCATCTTCTCCCTTTTTTCCTCCCCTCAAGCAACAATTTGTCCCAGCCTAAGAGAGTTCTAAAGCTCTGTCTCTGACACAGTAATCCACCAGGATCTAGCCTCCGCCGATGGGCCGGAACATGCCTAGCCCTCTGTGTGAGTGTGTGTGTGTGTGTGTGTGTGTGTGTGTGTGTGTGTGTGTGTGTGTGAGCGCGCTCTCCATAAGGTAAAGCTGTTGGTTGTTTTCCATGTCTCCGCTGATCCCACACTCCATTAAGTTCTTAGTGTTTGACAGGTCACGGTTGAAGGTACACCGGCTCATCTCTTCTTAAATGCGTCCCTTCACACATATCTGTACCTGCTGTGTACATTTTCCTGTTGTGGTAAGATGTCTTCATGCCAAGAGGTTGACACAGTTATTTTTTCTCTTGGTACAATAGGTTCCTTCTTATGTGGATTTGTTTTTGCTTCTGATTTACATTCAAAAACTGCTGCTGTTTGGTAGTCAGTGACATCCAGTGGACATGAGAAATGAAAAGTGAGCTTAGATACAGTCTGCAGTTTCCAGTACTGCTTCACAGTGTTTCTATTCACCTCAAATAATACACAAAAGTGTGGAAAGTGTATACAATCGCAGAATTCATATGTGTTCATAGTGTGAAGTATGTGTGTGTGTGTGTGTGTGTGTGTGTTGGGTCTGACTCATTTGGCTGTGATTTGTATTGACGAGAGGCTAAACTGAACCAGAGTGTCGGCCTGGCTTAATTGTCGTCCCCAATTAGTGCATTGTTGGCAGTCACAATGGCTCCAGTGTAGCGAGGGAAACATTGTGCTTTGTGCTTCTCCAGTGGCCCACAGGGCAGTCAAGACTCATTTAGGGCCCTGACAACATGGGCCCCTGAAATGCAAGAGTGGGGTGAGACGCACAACAAAAGAGTGTTTTGAGGAGGAAAAGATGACGGTGGGGTGGACAGGAAACAATGAGGATGTGAAGGTCGAACTCTGACGAAACAAGCGGCTGAACGTCAGTTAAATCCACACACAGACTCTCGGACATGGACAGTGTCCTCTCTGACGTCCACCTGCTAGGAACTTAGACCTACATCAACACTCAGTAGCAGCAGCAGCAGCCATCCATGTCAGAGCAAATCTCATGCTCTGTGAATACATTCCCTCTGCTTTGTGCTTTCTGTTGTTTTCATTTATACTTTTCCAGGCAACAAAATGACAGGACTTTAACATGTGACTATAGAATAAATGTGTGTGTTTGTATATAATGAAAATAAAAGATGCTGTAGTTATCTTCTTAATAGAACTGGAACTGGTCATGGTGATTCGTCTACACATGAACATCAACTGTCTAATCTGTTTCACTTCATCAGCAGATGTTATCTCACTGGCTGTCTGTCTTTAAACATTAAGACATAATAACCAGCCTTGAAACCTTCACACATGCCAGCTCACATGTCAAGAATGTAAAAGAAGGAAAAACAGGGGAGGAGAGCTCTTAGTTAATTATACTTCATTACAATTCAATAACATTTCAGGGTATTTGTATATTTAATCACTAATGCTCATTACATAATTACACTGACATTAAAAAAAGATTTAGAAATATTACTAATCACTAGTTACTATATTAATTTAGAAATATTTCATTGCCTAAATATATTTTCTTTCATTTGCCCTGAAATCTGTTGTAACTTGTATGAATCCCAAAATCATCTTTTTCAAGAAAAAAAGATGTTTTTTATTCAAATAACAATATAATAATTTCATTAATATTTAATATAAATAAAATGATTTAACATTTAAATTTTTAATTCAATATAAAATATAATTTGATTAAAAATAATTAAATAAAAATTAATAAAATTATTTTAAAAATCAATTTTACATTTAAAAATGTAAATAAATACATTTTACAAACTATATACTTTTACAATTCATTAATTTTATTACATTTTCAGTAATGGAATTATTCATTTTAAATTATTGTTTGTTTTTTATTATCTAAAACAATTTTAAATAAAATGTTTTAATGAAATTACATGAACAATTTCAAGCAATTTAAAGGAGGCTTGAATTTAGTTAAATGAATTTGTAAGAAAATGTCAAATCCCACCCTGTGGTCTAAACTTATCCTCTTTATCTAAATGAACAAAGCAAATGCTTTTTATTTTGTTTGTTTGTTCTTTTAATACTTGAGCAACTTTAAATCTCGGCACTTTGTTGTGAATGAACAAATGAATTGCCTTTTAAATTTGAACTTCGTCTTCACCTTTTCACTGAGATTTTATAGCTGTACTGATACTTTTATTTCAGTATAATTATTTTGTTGTGATTTCCCACAGAAGTTTTTCATAAAGCATTTATTCTTTTTTGTACAGTGCTTGGTGCTACTATACACAGCTATTATGGGAAAAACTTCATGTGACCTGTGACAATTTTAGGAAAATAATCTTGCTTAGTCTGGACCAAATTCCAGTTCATTAAAGCTGCAAAACATTTGTGACATTAACATGCAGCAGTTAAACAAATAGAAATAACGAATGAGCTCTGGAGGTGAAGTTTTTCTCATTTTTTTCCAATTTAATTTATTTGTGTAGTGTGTTTAACAATTGATATAGTCTCAAAACAGCTTTACAGAAATATAGAAACAGAATAAAAATGTGAAATAATACCTGATCTGAGGATGAAACCTTGAGAGGAACCAGACTCAAAAGTAAACCTCATCCTCATTTGGGTGAACAGTAAATAATGTCATTTCTACAACAGTTTGTACTAGTGTGTGTGTCTGTGTGTGTGTGTGTGTGTGTGTGTGTGTATTAGGTTGTGGCCCTCCTGCATTCTCATGCTGCTGTTACTGAAAATACAAAATGTCAACAGACTTCAAGGTGATCCATAGGAAAGATAAATGGTAAATGGTTGAATTTTTCTAAACAAAATTACATCAGATCTCTTTGTGCACATGCATCTCTGTGTGTGTGTGTGTGTGTGTGTGTGTGTGTGTGTGTGTGTGTGTGTGTTTCAACATACATAGAACAAGAGGGTGTGTACAGATAAAGCCTATTGTGCAGACACCTGTACAGACATGCAGAGCGTCCAGAGAGAAAGACCAAGCTGGAAATGGGTCAGCATGTCTGCATACACACACATCACACAACACAAATCATGTGAACCACGCCTTAGTAAGCCTCTGACTCACAGCACCATGCCATTAACACACACTCACACACACAAAAGTTGAACGCTCCACTGGTGCTGAACAGTGTGAGTTCTTGTCAATGCAAAATGAACAGCTCCAAATAAAAAGCCCAAACATGTTCCACAGAAAAACTCCATTCAGTCTCATCCTCACTGAGCTGTCCTGTCACTCACAAGTGATCTTACTTCAGTTTTTTTGTTTGATTTAAGATGGTGACAGAACTGCCAGGTCGGACGGATCGTGTTACTGAAGGCTCGACATGAGATCCCAAAGCGTAATAACAGAAACATCCTGAATTTCATGAGATCTGAGTGGGTGAAGATACACACTGGTGAGTGAGTCCTAGCAGGTCTATGGAATGTAGTTGTCTCTATTTGCTCTCATCTGTCAGTGTGGGGTTGTTGTTTAATCAGAGTAATCTGAGTGTTAACAGGCAATAGAGACGCCAGACTGAGCGGTTAGGTCACACAGCATCTCACACACACAAACACACACACACACACACACACACACACCCTGTGAGACCTTTGGACCTGAAGAGAACTGTTAGCATAATGAATCAACACACACACACACACACACACACACACAGAGAGAGAGAGAGAGAGAGAGAGAGAGAGAGAGTAATTCCAAAACATCTCTCAGTGACTCTGAGTGACTGTACAAGCAACAGCTTTATGTATCTGCTCATTGTGGTTACAGCAAATACATTGCTGTCATATAAGCACTATTTTAGGAGCCAGAAAAACAAGCTGTCCTCCATATCCACTGTAAGATATATGTGTTTTTAACTGAGCAACAAGTTCAGCTACAACTGAGCTACAACTTGACATTAAAAATATGCTTTTGAGTAATTTCACTGTTACACTTGGGTGGAAATTTTAAACCAGGTGTATAATCTATGAAACAGTGGAAGTAGCAGGTAGGAAATACAACTGAATATTAAAAGTAAATAGTCATGGTTTTATTTTAACATGACCTCACACTTCTTGCCAATCCTTTCACTGTTATATTTGCACATATAAAAAAATAACAAAGATTAAGAATAGAGTTAGTATTGCTCCTAGTCCTAGTAGTTGTTACATCTTCATTAATTGACTGAGTTGTTGTTAAAATATACATATACAAGTGGTTGTTAAAATATACATTTATACATTTAAATAAAGTGTAAATCACATAAAATTTTGAAACATGATTTCTTTTTACTGAAATGTACTTGCTTTAAAAATAACTTTTTTTATTTAGGCATTTCATTATCATTTCCTTCCCTACTTCTATGGTAGTTAAGCTGAACAAATTAAGTAGAGCAATAATTAACAATTAATGGTGTCACAGGAAAAGGGGTGTGTGTTAGGGTGGGTGAGGGGGTTGGGTGTTTGTGTGTGTTGGTTAGAGGTGCTAGTGTTGTACCATCACAGCTCCACGATCCCTGGTTTGATCATGAGCTCAGGTTCCTGTCTGCGTTCTTGTTTCTTGTCTGGTTTCCTTCTAACTCTTCTGTTTAAACGAGAGTGTGTAATAAACTGGTGTCCCATGAAGGGTGAATTCTCCCAACGTGTTCCCTGTGTTACCAGAATAGACTCCAGATCCACTGCTTCACTGATCAGGATCATGTGCTTGCTGAAGGTATCTTAGAAAGCTCAACTACATTCACAGCTACATTCACTTTTTGACCTCTTTTCTCTTAATTATGTTTATAACACAGCATGGAGCATGAATGCTGATTCATTTTCTTTAATAGAGGCTCTGACAAGACAACAACAGGTTTAGAATAATGTGCTCAATCTGGAAGGAGTCTCCGGTGTCAGTGCAGCTTCTTTATGTTTCATGACCAAGGAGAGCAGTACTTTCACTGGTCAGTTTCTCTGTAACAACTTGATTTTTTTGTCTTATCTAGAGACAGAAAATACAAGAGGATGGTGGGAGTTTCTAGCTTCACTGACACAGCATTGACATTCCAAAAAACTTTGACATAAATAGATCTAAAAACGATATAATACTTTAATAAATGTAAAGAAAATTGCCATGGTCTTAGAAGAATAAATCCATCTGGGTCGTGCTGTTATAGGAAAATAATTGGGGTGGTTATGGAAACCCTGCATCATTCACACCACATCCTGTCAGGATTTATTCCTTCCTTACCTAACAGGTTTAAGGTTAAATTAACCAGGGATTGATCTGATTCCATATCCTCTTATAAGAAACAACTCCACAAGCCTGAAAGAAAAAAGCAGAAATTTTAAAATCTTCCCTGAAATTTACCTGCAATAAATGTGTGTTCATTGTGCTGTATAATAATGAGGGATATAATGAAATGAATAACATTTGGATTATGTTGTTACAATGTCAAGACTCCTGATAAGGGGTAGAATATTTTAGGTAATCAGTCAACAGTCAGTTCATAAAGTTGATGTGTTGGCTAAGTGTTCTGCTGGGAAATCTTGGGTCTGGGCATTTATGTGGATGTTACTTTGATACCTACCAAAACATTGCTGCAGACCATGTGAACCCCTTCATGCCAACGATATGCCCTAAAGGCAGTGGCTTTTTTCATCAGGATAATACACTCTGACATACAAACAATGCTCAGGAATGGTTTGAGGAACAACATAAACAATACAAGGTGTTGACATGGCCTCCAAATTCCCCAGATCTCAATCCAATCTAGCATCTGTGGGATGTGCTGGACAATCTGTGAAGGCCTCGTCTTGCAGCTTCCAGGACTATAAGGATCTGCTGCTAATGGCCTTGATGAGTCAGAGCTGTTTTTGGTGGCACAAGCGCTACACATTATTATAATGGTATGACTGGTATGCACATGTATAGTGCATAAGGAGGGCATGCAGAGATTTGATGCACAATCTGTATGTCCATCAGCACTGACAAAGAAATCCGTATGATAGCGAGAGAGAAAGAGAGAGAGTAACACAGATGTTTGCAAATGCACTATCGGCACCACCTGAGAGAGAAGGTGTGGAATACAATATCAGTGGAAGTAATTAAAAACAGTTTGTTCTCTCTCTTATGTTTGTGTACTTAAGCGACCTATGAACTTCAGAGCTTTGACCAACGGAGCATCAAAGTGGACGCTAGCCAGTCACCATGGTGACGCTATCTCCAGGGTAACAGTGCAGAGGGCTGCTCCTCCCTTTCTCTTTTCTCAGAGGTGTATATAATTAAGCTTAGATTAGATGTCATTATGTGAGTGTTTGCACACATCCATCTTAAACAGGCCTTGAAGTTAAATACAGAACTGCATGAAGCAAGCAGCAGAAAAACCCTCTTTAGCAACTAATACACATCACGACCAGCACCCACTAAAGCACACAGCTGTGTACTCACGTGCTTTGGCTGTAAAACTTCTTTATCTACAAACAACTGCAGCTAATTGGGACTTTTTGAATTTTGTGCATTAGAAGATAAATACAGTACATATACATTTGTGTGTTAAAAACATATGGTGTGGTTATAATCAAATACATTTTTCATCATGCTTTCTGTATTATTAGTGTCAAGTTATTGTTTTACTTGCTTTGTAATAATTAATATTTTCTGCTAAAAAATAAAGTGGTTTTCAGAATTTCACATGTAAGAGTCATAAATAATAATATGTGAATAAAAAAAAATTATAATAATAATTATTGTTGTTGTTGTTGTTGTTGTTGTTGTTCTTCTTCTTCTTCTTCTTCTTCTTCTTCTTCTTCTTCTTCTTATTATTATTATTATTATTATTATTATTATTATTATTATTATTATTATTATTATTATTATTATTATTGTTATTATTATTTTTATAATATGAGCCACACTTCGCTTGTCCAGAGACACCCGAGGTAAATTCATAATACAACGGCACCTGTTGCACAAGAAACCTAATTTCTTCTCCCTCATCGTGATTGGCTGCTCTTGAGTGAGAAGGGGGGGTCAAGGAAAAAAGTGGCCAATCTCTTTCCCCAAAGCAGACTGAAGAGTTAAGGGGCGTGGACTGTGAGTGCTGTGGGCGTGGTGTATGTTTGTGGTGGGCGTGGATTTTGCCGAGTAGTCTAATCACAGACTCAGCAGCCCGCAGAGAAGCGCGCGGGGGGATACACAGGAGTGTGAGTTGAATTTGAAACAGACTGTTGATTTAAAAACAGAGATTAAAGTGTTTTTTGATACGTATACAGTAGTGCGGGTTCGTGCTGCTAAAGAAAACAGATTAAGACAGTGTGTGTGGAGTGTGTGTGAGAAAGAAAGGGGGAGACGGTGCAGCACCTGAAACCTGTTGCCGTGATATGGACCTTCAGTGAGGAACAAAACCGCGCTGTGGAGACGGTCACGGCTTTAACTCGAGTTTTTGTGCACATACTGGATTATTTCACCTGTCATGAGGAACCCGGAGAATATCCAATCGGAAATTGTCTCCTAAAATTCCACTTAAACCTATTAAAGTTAAAAAAAAAAAAGAAAAAGAAAAAGAACGTTAACTTTTTACAGCACGCATGGTGAATGATTTACTCGTAGTGTGTGGCTGCGCTTCTTTTCCGGTAGGTTAATAACCAACACAAACTTTTTTTAAAAGATAACTTTTATACTATATATAAATCGTTTCTGTTTTCGTTCATAATTAAATTACGCTTTTTATCTTTTTTAGGATAATGGTGTGTGTGAATCGTCCTCGCGCACTTGGACCGCAGTACACTTTGGGTCTGGAATGAAACTGAGCTCTGATTTACGACGCTGTGGACTGTGGATATGCTGCTGGAGCAATTACGGTTTCCTTCAGGGATTTCTTCTTTCCGAAGGGTAGCAATAAATTAGAAACAGGGTCCCGAGCTGAGAAAACACTCAAAGAGTAACGTTTCCACAAAAAATCCACTTTTTCCTCCTCTAATATTTGTGTCTAAAGTCCGGGGTCCAGAGACATTTGACCATGGGGAAGCCTCGTGAATCTGCTGCTGTGGTGTTTCGGCTGCTTGCGTTGCTTGTCTCACAGCTGCCACATCTGGTTCTCACTGCCTCCAAGGACATAGTGTGTGAGCCCATCACGGTACCCATGTGCAAAGGCATTGGGTATAATCTTACCTACATGCCCAACCAGTTCAATCATGACACACAGGAGGAAGTGGGATTAGAGGTACATCAGTTTTGGCCTCTGGTTCGGATACGTTGCTCTCCGGATTTGCTGTTTTTCCTTTGCAGCATGTACACCCCCATCTGTCTTCCAGACTACAAAAAGCCTCTGCCGCCATGCCGTTCTGTCTGCGAGAGGGCCAAGAAGGGCTGCTCACCTCTCATGATACAGTATGGTTTCGAGTGGCCTGAGCGTATGAGCTGTGAGCAGCTCCCCATGCTGGGTGACCCGGACCGGCTGTGTATGGATCAGAACAACAGCGAGACCACCACTCTGTCTCCCTCATTTCCTAAACCTACCCCCAAGGGCTCGAACAGGCACCGATCCACAGCTAAGTCTGGCACAGCTCAGAAGTGTGACCGTGAGTGCCGCTGCCGTGAGCCTTTGGTCCCTATTAAGAAAGAGGCCCATCCGTTATACAACCACGTGCACACAGGCTCACTGCCAAACTGTGCTCTTCCTTGTCACCAGCCAAATTTTTCACAGGACGAACAGGCTTTTACAACATTCTGGGTTGGTTTGTGGTCCGTGCTGTGCTTCATCTCCACCTTCACCACGGTGACCACATTCCTTATCGACATGGAACGCTTTAAGTACCCTGAGCGGCCCATCATTTTCCTGGCTGCGTGCTACCTCTTTGTGTCGCTAGGCTACATTGTACGTTTGCTAGCAGGCCATGAACGGGTGGCATGCGGTGGCTCTGGCGACCAGCAGCATATCCTGTATGACACCACGGGCCCGGCCCTGTGCACACTGGTATTCCTGCTCATCTACTTCTTCGGCATGGCCAGCTCCATTTGGTGGGTGGTGCTGTCGTTCACCTGGTTCTTGGCTGCAGGAATGAAGTGGGGAAATGAAGCCATTGCTGGCTACTCGCAATACTTTCATCTGGCAGCATGGCTAGTGCCCAGTGTCAAGTCTATTGCTGTTCTGGCCCTCAGCTCTGTAGATGGAGACCCTGTTGCTGGAATCTGCTACGTGGGCAACCAGAGTCTGGAGAGCTTGCGAGGCTTTGTGCTAGCACCTCTTGTAGTCTACCTCTTCTCTGGGACACTCTTCCTGCTGGCTGGTTTCGTGTCTCTCTTTCGCATCCGTAGCGTTATCAAGCAGGGAGGCACCAAGACGGACAAACTGGAGAAGCTGATGATTCGCATCGGCCTTTTTACTGTGCTTTACACCGTGCCAGCTACCATCGTGGTGGCCTGCTTAGTCTATGAGCAGCACTACCGGCCCAGCTGGGAACAGGCGCTGGCCTGTACCTGTCCTACCGAACGCCAGCAGCTCGGTCTGGGGCCCGAATACGCAGTCTTCATGCTTAAATACTTCATGTGCTTGGTGGTGGGCATCACCTCTGGCGTGTGGATCTGGTCAGGAAAGACAGTGGAGTCATGGCGAAGGTTTGCGGCACGCTGTTTCCCGTGCAGGGCCAGAAAGCCGCCTGCCTCAGCTTCCTCTATGTACAGTGAAGCTAGCACGGCACTAACTGCTCGAGCCGGATCAGCACCGCCTGGATCCTACCACAAATCGGCTCCACCGTCGCATGTCTGAGCAGTGAAATGGGTCCACCTGGATTTAACATGAAGGATCTTAACAAACTGCTGGCTCGTCCCTCAAGTAGTTGAGCGCTTCAGTTCTGTGTGTGCGGATAAAATACGATCAAATGGAATTTAGACTTCTGAATGGAAAACAATTAAGGAATTAAATGGAGATTGAACTCCTGGCTCAAACAATGCTGGAAAAAAAAATCACAAGAGCTACAAGTGTCCTACTTAAAGATACATGTTGGCATGTTATTTATTTGTGTATGTAAATATTTGTTCCTTTCACATTGTGTTCTACAGGGCATGCCCCAGCTGTATGTGTGTGTGCTTTATCGAATATCACAGGTGGAACATTTTCACGATATAATTCAAAATTCCACAAGCAGTCATCCAGTATGTTTTTGCTGGTAAACGATAAGGTGCTGTGGTGAGTTAGAACAAGACAAATCCTCCTGTATATAAGTGTGAAAAGAAATTAAGAACTGATTGGAAAACAATGGAAAATGAAAAAGGCTGTCATTTTAGACAGCTTCTACATTTATCTCTAGCACATGCAGCTCATGCTCTAAGATGAGCAATGAAGTTTACTGATTTTTTTTTAGCCTGTGTGTATGTGGATAATCCGCTTCTGAGCTTGAAAGATGAATTTGGTATACACTGAACTTACGTATATAAATATTCCAGAGAATTCTGTGACTAGCATGAAAACGCGTAAATACTGAAGAAGTTGAACCTGTAAAAAAGTGACTGGAAATCATGAGACTCTTCGATGATCCACTTGACATCATTAAGATTGACTCCCACCTAGTGGTCATTTGTGAGCACTACATTGTCGTTAAAATATATTTGGTTAAACCTCATCCCCGATTTATTTAAACCCGTAAATGACATGCATATCACTTTACATTTTACGTCTGTCTGAAAGATTTGTAGGGATTTCAGGCTTCTTGACCAGTTGTCCTGTCTGAGCCTATTCTGTGTAAAGCTGTAATTCGTCATGATGCTGTGTGTGAATGTGCATGTGAGGTATGAAGCAGTTGTAGATCTGCCTAAACGTTTGTTTTTATAAAGCATTAAAAAGTGGTAATGTTTTGGTCATGAATTTTAGGATTCTTTTCTTGCAATGCTCTTAATTTACTCATCCACATGTTCTCTCATCTTTTGCATCCTGCTGCTTAGCGTCATCCTGACCGCACGATAACGCGAGTCTGATCCAACATCATTTCCTGTTTCTTTGTGTATAAATCATGTAAGGGGCATTTCTTTTTAATAGCCTGCACTGTGGCTTTCTGTGTAAATACTTTTTTTTTTCTTAAACAAAATGTTGATTAATTGCTGAGATTTTTAAAGATGATTTAGATATTTATGAAAAACTGGAGTGTTTGTGTTTCATTGGTTTCTCTTCTTTGTAGAGAATAAAACTGTGGAGCAATCTGTGAACAGAGGTTTCAGGATTATTGTCTTTACTTGAATGCTTCCTTTTGCTGTTTTAACATGCACCTTAGATTTCAGTGGCTCAGTCACTTGTAAGATGTATTAATAATACTGATGTTTATAAGAACATGGGCTTTGCCTTTGACCAAAAGCCACAGTGTTTTCACTAAATACAGTAAAGATGAATTTCTTTGAAGATACTGGAGAGGGTATAGTGCATTTCTCTGATACGTCTACAGTTTTCCATACTTGTTACTGGGCTGCCAAAGAGCAGGATATCTACATGCCAGGGCCTCTGACTAACCCCCAGAGGTTTACTGAAACTCAAACAACCCGTTAGCTAGGTAAACCATCAGTCTAGTCATATGTTATATTGCAATACACACACACACAACATAACATTTGATTGTACGGCTTCAATAACCTGCACAGCAAACATCACAGGAAAACATTTTTACATGATTAGTGTTTATTTAAAATACTCCATCTGCAATTGATTTCAATTAAAAACTGACAAATTTCACAGCTAGTAGCCTACATAGTAAGCAAAAAGCAAAGAAAAAAAAAAAGTCTTGAGTCAGTTTTTGTTTCTATGTAGACAGGTCACTGGTTGTTGCAGGGGATGGCCCGGTGAGCGATCTCTACCGGAGGACAGGAAGGAGACAGTTTAAAGTAAGGTTTGTTGTTGATTGAGGAAACCAGAGCCATTGAGGTCTTAGGAGAGCACAGCGTTGGATCTGCGGATGCCCACCAGGTTGTCGGCGCTGAAGGATCTCCTCATGGATGATCGGCTCAGATCTTTGTACTTATCCTCACACAGTCTGGAGATCGCCTGCACCGGAAACAACCAAAAGAATGCACTCAGCTTGATGACGGCGCGATTAAACTACAACCGAGAGCATACAGGTGGCTTGAATTGATTGAGACTGACTGCTCCTTACCTCAAGTTTCTGAGCACGCTCGTTGCTCAGAGGCTCCAGAGGGAAACTCAGGTTGTTGTCATCTGCCAGTGAGCGCAGATCAAAGTAATACTTGGCATAGACACTAGCCGGAACATTGATGTTGAACTGAAGAAGCTCCAGGAAATGCCTCTCCATCTCATTCCTAATGGATTAGAGATAGAAAAACACTCCTTTATGTTAAAAAAATATTGCACAATTTCCTACTTAAAACACAACACTGTCAATCAAACAAAACCTGTTTAATCAGTGCAAAGAAAGATTTAAAGTAAATAACAAGTAAGACTTTTCATAAATGCATGCATACATCTTCACCTACTTACTACATGCATTATTAGAAGTCATTGTCCCTGTCAGAAACAATATTGCTCCTGGAGCAATATTATGTCTTAAACCAAGAAAGTCTGCAGGGCTTCATTAGACAAACTACATTTCTGCTTAAAACTGAATCAGAGTAGATTTTAGGTGTGAGAATTTTTAGTCATCTACATCCAGTGAAAATCCAAACAAAGCAACATGCACTAGTCACTAAACATGCTAAAAAAAAACTGTCAATTACATATTTCACTCAAATATTCCTTTAAATGTTAGTTCTAGAACCAAATTAAAAATAAAAATAAAATTTATAGCACATCAGTTCCCAGCTGTGATGACTGTACTCCTACTGCACGGCTGTCAGTGTGTCATATGGAGTTTTATTTTATTATACTGCATCTTATTTTATTTCATAAGCTAATACAGCATTGTGTGCTAAATGTTGTGTGCTAGCAGGAAATCACATTGTGAGTGGGGTGGTGCTTAGACTTCGTTCTGACACTAAAAACATCCAGTCAGGACTCGACAAACGATAAAGCAAAATTTATAAACATTTCTCCTTGTTCCTCCTCATTATACACCCTCTTTGCTCTCTCTCTCGCTCCCTCTCTCACTCACTCTCTCATCATCTCTGCACTTCTGAGAGACAGTGGTGAGGCTGTCGCTGTGGAGACAGCAGGTCGGATGCCTCAGGGAAAAGATAGACAGGGGTAATATGGGGAGAGGGCGAGGGGGCTACCGGTCGCTAGGGGCAACAAATGGAGTGGGCGAGAACCTGGGCCATTATGTAGGGGTGCTGAGAGCACTCGAGCCCGACCAGCACAGAGACTCACAAAGCCAACTTCAATAGACAGGATGAAAATAGAGTCGACAGAGCACAGGGCTATGGTGGAGAGGAGAATGAGGACATGGCCTCCCTCTCTCTCTCTCTCTCTCTCTCTCACACACACACACCCACCCACACACACCCACCCACACCCACACCCACACCCACACCCACACACACACCCACACACACACCCACACACACACCCACACACACACCCACACACACACCCACACACACAC
>JAOTRN010000048.1:9275197-9289176 GCA_028566695.1 Bagroides melapterus
GTTAAATAGGCACTTTGGAATATCATGAGGAAACTTAAAATTTCATAGGGGGGCTAATAATTTTGTCCTCAACTGTATAAAGTACATTTTACTATATAACTGTGAAAATGTTTGTAAGTTCCACCACACAACAAATTTTATTTCATTTTTATATAAATCAAGGACCCCTTGGTCATGGAGCCCAATTTCAGAACTATTGTTATGGCAGACAAAAAAAAATTAAAATAAATAAATTTAAAAAAAAAATCCACAGTCAGTAACCACAATTTAACCCGGCTTTTACCTCAATTAGCTATGATAATAAAAAATGTCCTTTTGCTTAAACAGAGACATAAATGATGAGCTGTGGAATTCAGACTGTTGTCTAGGATCTTGTGCAGATGTTCTGTGTAATGCAATTAAGATGTTTACTGCTTAAAACGATTGGAGGTGAGATTTTGAAGCCTTTGTTATATCAAAGTAAATTTCTGTCACAGTCACAAAATCATCCGGTTTTCCATACGTCAACCAAACCAAGGTTAAAATATCGGATGTTATTTGAAAAAAAAAAAGTTCTCGATCTGGTTGAGAAAGAAATATATGTCAAGTGCCTGTATGTGTCTCAGTGACCCGTAGAGTACACAACATCCAATTTTGCAAGTAATCGAAAGTAAAATGTCTTGAAATATGGCACAGAGCATATAAGGAGTAAACAAAAACAAACACTTAGAGGTAACAATCAATAGACTGTTTTGTGTTTCATTCATTATTTGCTAGAGCAGAATAAAGTGAAACTGTTAACTCACCATCTGTTTGTGACTTGCTGAGGAAGATGGTGCTAGCACGAGCATGGTCTGAAGGATTGGACTCTAAAGCTAGATCTGAACAAAGAAAGAAATAAAAAAATTATTTCATAATAAAATCTCAGTCAAAAGTGAGATCATCGTTGAAATGTTCAAAAACACTTAAATGCCAAGGTGCCAATGTTGTCCATTTGTGTTTCATGGCACAAATCAGGTTTGTAGTCCACTAGGCACGGTTAATGTGTGTTAACAGAAAATGTGTTTCAAGATGTGAATTCTGTTTAGTAGCAATAATATGAAATAAGAACCCCCAGACGCGTGCAGTGTTTTCTACATTGTAACAAAGACAAAGCCTTCAGTTGTGTTGCTTTGTAATGTTCTAAACGGCTGTCAGAACTATACTTGATGTGCATGAATAAATATTGCAGACTTAATTGGAGCCTTATAAATATGAAATGTGATCTGAGAGTGAGCTCGAGTCATGTCATACAGCCTGAACCGGCTATAATGCTACAGTTAGAATGGTGTGCTGCTGCTGCCCGTGCTGGCTGTGATACTGAGAGGAGGAGCATGACACAACGAGTGCTTTGTGGAAGAAGACGAGAACACAGTACTATCACTCTTTACAGCCCTCCTACACAATGAATACCATGAAATAAGGAAGAAATAAATGCATGTGTACATCTAATCCTCCTAGACATTTAACTTGCATTGACATTAGGCATACTTTATATCTAGAGTGATCTACATTTATACAGTTAAAGGCTTTGTTCAAGTGGCAGCTTCTGATCAGAAGTCCAACATCTTTACCACTGAGCAACAACCGCTGCCCACTACCACAGAGGAAGTGTGTACAGAGCTTAGATAAACTGACACGATTTTTAATTCTCTAGATTCCAATGACATCATGAAGCCACCTCAACCCCTCTGTCTGAACTTCATATCTAGCTCTGGCAGCAGGGTGGGCAGTGGGTAAGTGTTATTGCCTCACAGCTCCAAGGTCCTTGATCTGATCCTGATCGCAAGGTTACAGTCTGTAAAGTATTTCTCTGAGAGAGAGAGCGAGAGAGCGAGAGTGAGAGTGAGTGTGGTGGTGGAGTGGTGACCACAGCTCACCTTGCACTCTAAAACATTAGCATCTCCATGCTCAGTGCTAGTTCTGCCACATTTGAATAATTTGACCATTTATTCAAGACAGGGAAGACCCTGGAGCTGCTGCCAGTACAGCACATCACCCTGGTTTTGGAACTATTACATATGTTCTACTACATTATTATTTCAGTACTCTTCTTTCAAAGCTAAACTCTTGCTGACAAAGACCCATTAAGAAGCCTAAAGAAGCTTAAAGTCTGCATTTGGGGATGTAGTAGCCTACAGTTTTTCCTTGCCACCGTTGCCCTCGGCTTGCTCATCAGGGACAAACTGATTTCACTACTCTCACATTCCACAATTATCTTTGATTGTGTACAGCTGCTTTGTGACAATGACCATTGACTTGAATAGCGATTAAGGTGTTGGTCTACCATTTGGAAGGTTCTGAGTTTGAATCAGTGCTCCACCAAGCTACATATTGGTATATTTGGTTAGTCTCCTCTCTCTGATTGCTTTCACACCAGTCAAAGAATAGCGAGGAGACACTTCAGTGGAAGACAGGCACGCTTGATAACACGTTCATTGATATGCATTAATTGTTGATCCCCTGCAGGAGTTAGGGACAATGCTGACCTCTGACCAGCTGAAAAAGTTTGCATCCTAGCTTAGCACGCTTGTTTGGTGTTTACTTGCTAACTTTGACATCTGAAAAGGCAAATAAGACAAGGCTTGAGAAATAAGGAGAGCACAGTTGAATCTAAAGCCCTGTTCAGACTTAATAGTCTGTCTTGGGTGTTTTCTATTGACTGATTTTGATTAAACGGTAAGTAGCAGGGTTGCCATCCTCACTAGTAGCCTATGTTTATCTAGCTCTAAATAAAAGCTATACTTATAGTCATCTTATTGTGCAGCATGGTTGCAGGTTCTGCTTAGCCAATCATGTTTGGTAAAGAACCAGACAATGACAACAAAAATTGCACTTAGTCAACATTTAGCAGGAGTAAGGTGACTAGGTGGACGTTTGATGTTGTCTTGGATGCATTACAGTTCACACCACAAATGTAAGCATCTGCCCCATCGACACCTGTATTTAATGGTGTCCACTGTTCCAAAGGGAGCAGGGCACAATACACAAAGCCCAAACCTGAAAAGTCTCTTATGACTGATACATCAGTGTTGTTAATGAATACAGGTAGAACTCGTGTTTTGGATTCAGATGTCTGACATATCTTATGAATAAGCCGTATTTGGCGCAGACGGCTTCATTCAAAGAGGGTCAATCTCCTAACAGCTGAACGTACTAAACTGGGAGTGCCATGTTGCCAAGTCAAAAATAAACCTTTGGGGGTGGAGAGCAGGATACTTCTACAGAAGCAAAGATGCCCGAGTTCAACATGCAAGGTATGCTGGGTACGGACACACTTCTCTGGTTAACAGGCATTCTCCATTTAACCATGGTAAGCCCTGACAACCATATAAATAAACTCAGTACTACATATCTATTCTTATTAGCAGAGTTTATACCTCTGGGTTTGCCTTCCATGCCAAGTAGCATCTAACGTATCTATTCAAGTCAATTCTCCACAATAATGGGAGGGATGGTGGGTGAGGGTGGAGCCATCAGCACTTCACTGGAATGGCAGATATAGCATAGATACACAGAGTCTTGGCTGGCTAACTGTACATTCCTGTTCTTTTCTTGCCATCTCAGGGGACCATGCTGGAATGTCCTCATCACACAGACCTACAGCAACTGTACAGCCAATGCCACGTGCATGGCAATGTGTGTTTAGACTCTAGGCTAAAACCCATCCGGAATGTGCATCCCGCTCCATTGGGCTGTCCAGAATGTCCCCGAAGGGCAAAATAAATAGCCGTGAATTCTGCAAACAGCTTCAATAGGAAACTAAGAGAGTGCTCCTCTATCATAACCCAAAACATGACCTGAAGAAGTCAGAGAAATCAGGTACCACAACAGAACAGATGACTCTATGACAAGAGTCCAGAACATTCAGAAGAGCCCAGGTTCAGGGTATGAATGTGTTATACATATTACTTTACAGGTTAAAATGTTATCCAGGCTTATTTGAACAAAATAAATCACAATTAATTTTAAAAAGATTAAGGGGAATGCATGCCAGGGTTGAAATTCTGGGAAAATACCAGAAAGACACAGCAAACCATTATGGGGGCAACTAGAGAAATTACTCTAAATAAAATATGGTTTTCAATTAGCAAAGTGAAACAACAGTAGGAAAAGTTTTTCATTTAATTTAAAATTTCAGAACTTTGGTGTGGTTCAGAAATTAAAGGACCACTGAGATTTCGTGCAGGTGCAAAAATCTTTCTGAAATAAAAAGTAGTCATTTACTATTTTTTCCTCCAAGAACAGATTCAGCAAGATCATTAATTAATGCTGTTAATTTCCTACGTTTTGGGTGAGAAACTGCTTTAGTTACTGGTTTAGAAAACGTGTACATTTGTCTACTAACGGTACTACAGTATTGCTTTAATGATTACTAAAAGGTATGTTGTACAACCCTTCATGCTTCACATGCAGCCTGTGGAGCAAACCAGTACCAGCTCTGTGAGGTAACTCAATATCAGTTTCGTGGTGCAAAACAGCACTGGGACCTGTGGGATGAATCAGTACCTACCATCGGGCAGTTCCCGGTCGCTGATATGCTGCAAGTACGGCCCGGTGTCTTCACTCAGGTCTGTATTTAACTGGTAATCCTCAAGGCGCTCGGTGGGCCGTGGGAGTTTTGGACTTCCGGAGGGAGACACGCAGCAAGACACCGTATTCCCCATGATGCACCGCGCTCAGTGCTGAACCCCAAAACCCAGTTACTGTGAAATTCACACCGCCCTCAATCTGTACATCAGTGATTCATCTAAAAGACCAATGAGACGAGGCTTAAATTCGTATCGGTGCTAGCTGAGCAGACAGAGTCACTGTTTATTAAGATAACCAGCCAACATGAGGAGCTCCGGCGTGTGTATGCGTCTGCGCGCGCTCTCATTCGGACACGGTACGGGAGCGCGCGCACGGCACTCAGAATAAACACAGCTGGCTAACTTAATCCAGCTACCTTCTAAACGGCTACCTCGATGTTATCTACCTCTTCCGTCTAATCCTAGAATCCATAAAAACTGACTGCCACGTATCACTTTCATACGCAGCTATACGAACCGTCACTAACTAATCTACCCATTGTTATCCATTTAGCCCGATACGCTAATACAGCCAGCTAACTATTCATTATTTCTGAATGGGCGGTCAGTTAGCCTTCAAGCTAGCTGGCTAGTATGTCCCTTTAACTGACTAGACAGTGAAGTTCTGAGCTGCGCAATGCTTTAGACACGTAAATTAGCAAAGACCAGATATGTAGCTATACGCTCATAAACCTGGCAGTTTCCATCGGTAAAGTCCGATATAGAGTAGGGGCTCGGTACCGGATCCCCCGAGTCTCTGCGCCGAGGCCTCAGCCTCACAACGTCCGCGGGCTGCTCTTCCGCTCCGGAACAAATGAATGGACAAGCTCCCAGTGTTCCAGCGACGAGAAATTAGACGTTATTTTTCTTTTTCTTCTTTCGAAGTTCAACTTCTCGCAACTTCTCGTCTTTTTTAAGGTTCCCTCTTGTTATCCCCTCCTCCACTCCACCGGCCAGTATCGCAATCCGCTGCCCGTCGCCGCCATCTGTTCCGCCACCGAAGCCACTAGGACCCGCCTTTTTTAAAATTCCTTCAATAACTATTGGCCGTCCAATCATAATAACACCAGAATGTTGTCTGTTATTGGCTAAGTTCTCCGCCACTCAAAAAAGTTCTGGCCATTGGCTTGAAACCCACCCTTTTACCATAAACTCCACATTCACGGTTCTTTTTAGTTGACCCCACACTTCGCATATCACTTGGCTCGGTTCATTTAAAAGAGCCGATTCTTTCGGCTCCAAAGCTATTCAGATTTATTTCTAAACCTGACACAAGTTTGTGATATTTTGACCAGTTATTGTTCTCATCTATGAGTCATATATGACTGATTCTTTTACCTGAAATACTATTGTCAACAAAATAACACTTATTTGCAATGCTCTGTTAAAATCTATTTAAATAAATGTTAAAATAGCTTAACGAGTATGTTCATACAGTGATGATCAATTAATCCATGCTGTTGTTTCTGGGCTTCATTAAGACGAGTAGAAAACAAACATACAACAAAGAACCAAACAAATGAATACAGGTCGGCTCTCAAAATTCACCTAAATGAGCAGATTCTGTCTCAAATGACACATTGACTAGTTGACCCTAACATTTCTAATCAAATATACATTTACACAAATATAATGATGAGTTAGTCTTTATGGAAATTACACTATTAATGTTACTCTTGTTTGAACAAGACCACAATACAACCATGTAAATCATACATGACACATTAGTTAGCAAAGTTAGTGGTTTTAACCTATTTGAAAAATGATGATTGTTCCTTGCAAGGCAAAATTTTTTTTATTTATGCCTTATTCACCATTATATTACGGTGTATCTCTTCTGAAGGATATCATCAACCTCACTGATTCTCGTTTTTGGTCCATGTGCTGCCCTTTCATCAGGTTTGTCTCTGCTGATTAACGACAGCTAGTGTTAATTATGACCACATCTAATTCTACAGATGATGGAAAAAGTAGGATAGAAGTGTTAATCAGTGGACACTAATTTCAGTCATAAAGTCATAAAGTGCATGGCCTTAGCAGTAAGTGATACCCAATAAAAAGCACATATAAAAATAATCACAAGACATTCATAGTTCTAGTCTAATTTCAGTCTAATCTAATTTGTTTATAACTTTTCTTTATACTACTATGTTTAAATGAGAACTACAGATAAAATTGGTGGGGGAAAAAGGAAGGTTTTTCCACGTGAGATTAGAAAGCTTTAAAAATTACTCAATGGGTAGCAAATTTGGAAAGGGAGTATAATTTTCTTTAAAAAAAAAAAATGAAAGAAAGAATGCACAATCAAACAAACAAAAAATTAATAATCAACTTTCCATTATAATACCAATACAGAGAAATGAAAACATGCCCTGCAGTGAAATGTATAAGATGTAACACCTTCATCCTACAATAAGTTCAGTTATTTAATCTTTATCTGCAGGGACTGAACTATTTCTCTGCCATGTTGCTGAAGCTCTAGCTGCAGGCTTTGGGGAGCTTCAGAGTATTCACCCGTCAAGAAATAATTGGTTTTGTGGATGAGAGCAGGTTCAAGGTGTTCTGTGTCAAACTGCATATGGTTTTTTTTTGTAGGTGAGCGCTCAAATCTGTACAGAGCAAGCCTGCTGGTGAGAGATTACTTCAATAATTTGCCGTGCTTGAGCCCGGGAGTACAAATTACACTGTGTGGCAGAAAGAGTTACTGGTGGCAGCTTTGGGCAGTGAGTTATAATGGGTTTGTAGCTTCCATGATAAAACACGAGATTTAGCATACCATCAGAGTAATGGTTCTTGGGTAAGACAGAAAATATGTCACATGGATACTGTTTGGAACTCTCACTGTCATTTCTTCTGTGATGGATGTCTTTATCAAATCTAATAGATGTTGTTATTGGCATTGCTGGACACAGTGTCCAGAGAAGTGACAGATAAAACCAGCTTTAATATATTCTATTATAGCACAGCGCTGCTGAATTCTAGAGGTATTGATTTATTATATATTAGAGCAGCAACAACAAAGCAAAGGCTTATATTTATGAATGTTCCAAATTCAATTCCAAATACAACCTTGAAGGTGTTGACGATCCTGATATCCTGAAGTGTTTTATCACTTGGAACCCAATGGCTGCTGCGAAGGATAAACCCAAATAACATTCATTAGATTACCACTTAGAAACCATGAAGATTGTTTTGGACTGTAGTTGATACGATCGGTTCTGAACAGCTGATAACCTGGTCACACATTTACAGGCTTTTGACCATATAGTACACAGTTATAGATGAGAATGATTTATAATCACACTATGGATGTTTTCCCTTTTGAGTATCTCTCATGGTTTTTTCCCCATCATCACTTGCTCATTAGGGATAAATTTAGATGTAATATTTATACCTTTCATCCTGAATCTACATATTTCTGTAAAGCTGCTTTAACAGAATGCATTGAATGCCCAGTATTAAAAGATCTGTACAAATAAAATCAAATTGAATGTGTTGAAGTTTACTTTGAGGAGAAGCTTAGTCAGTCAGTTAGAGCTGTATATTTTCTGACAAGGGAAAGTCTTCAGAATGTAGGACATTTCTCAATAGCATAAGCTGCATGTTTTTTTGTCTTAGTTTTAGTTTGTTTCACTAAGAGAGAGGAAAAATGAGAGGCTGGTGAGGGAACATCTTTTTACAGCAAACTTATTCAGCAAATGTACAGTAAACATAACTATGATTAAATATATAAAACATTTAGTGTTGTTCTTAAATAAATAATAAAATGGTCAGTTTTATAGCAAGTTTCTGTGGTATAAAAATATAAAACACTCGATATAATTCATCTTGGTAACAGTAACTTGCCACTGAGAATTTTCTTAAAACAGCATGACTAATTTATTAGTCATGCTAATATTTTGAAAATTAAAAAACAAACAACAAAAATAAAAAAAAACCCAAAGAACCAGCACGAGAGAGAAATGGTTTCCTCACACTGGTTTTATATGAAATAGCTGCCAAAAATGCAACAGTCATGGTACACTAACAACAAATATTTGTACCCTCTATTTATATGTTGATGCATCAAATACAAAGACATCAAATTCATATCCATTGTGACATAATGCAAAAAAAAAAAAAAATAACCATAGCGATATCAAAGTTAAAAAATAATATACAAAACAAGTTTAAACATGCTGTAATGACATAAGAAGAATACTTGTTATACAGAATGCTATTCATTAGTTCAACTGCTTAAGACAAAAGTTAACATATCTGTGGATATTTAAAAAAATGGCAGAAGAATGCAATTCATGATATTTAAAAATCTTTATAATATTTAATTGTATGTTTTCTGTCTTTACGCAACCCAAATGCCCGAATTAAGCCCACTGTAACACTTTGTGCTTGAGTGGAACAGAAACAGCCCAGATCAGTACATCGACATCCCTTTAGCCTTGATTTCAGCTAAGTTCAGCAAACACACCTGGTCCTCTACACTCTCACCATACACACGCGCTAACACACAAACACACACACACACACACACACCCCTAGCTATTTCCAAACAGCACATATTAAACACATCAACATTCTCCTCTTCACAGTCTGCCCTCAGATGCATCAGCACTTGCAGCAATATTAGCAAAAATGGTTAGACTCAGAGGTGCAAAGTTGCTTCTATTCTAGAAAATTTGACACTGAGGAATGTGTTTGCCTGTTCTGAAGGGTACTGGGAACGCAAAATAACTCGATTTAGAACAAGTTTAATATCCAAAAGAAAGGAAGAAACCAGATCCAGTACAGTGGATCACTACTGGCTAGAAGCAAGGCTTCTTTCATAACAAAATGCAATAAGCAACTCAACTCAGAACATACAGGACTAGAATAGTTTCCTATTCAAATACAATACAAATATTTGCATTTATAAATGCCTTAAATTCTCTTGATCTGTTTTAATACAGTTATTTTATAAGGCATCCAAAGTAAACATAATATTTTACAGTAGAAATGTGTAGTTATGCAAAAAAAAAACTGAAACACTAACTCAAACATTTGACACCAAATATTCGTAACAGTCCGACAAATATAGCTCAAAAAAAATGTTTCTTGTTCCAAACTTCTATATTCCTGACTGACCCTCATCATCCAGAAATGTTTAGACAGTATAACTGAGTTGCTTGCACAATAGATTCAGATTTGTTAAAAACCCCTATATTATTATCAGATTGGTGTTCTGTCTACACCAACACGTCAACATTAATGAATGTGTTTTCCAACAAAGCTGGGGAGCTTGACAAGAGAAACAAAACGGGGGATTATTTACGTCCTAGAACACGTTCACCCTGTTTGTTTGTAAAGCTGTGATCCACTGGTGTAGATATTTTGGCCATGGGATTCATGCCCCTGTGTGTTCTTGGGAATTTCCAGTCTGAAGGATTTTTTTTTTTTTTTTTTTTTTTTTTTTTTAAAGTATAATTAGAAAACATGCGTTCCGTCCAGGAAGAGCTCACACACAAGTCTCTGTACATGTACACTGAAGTCCACTGACGACAAACATGGACAAAGATTACTCGGATTTATGGCAGTAAAGGTCTTTGAGAGCTTTCAGTTCCTCAATGAGAGTTTTGTTCTGGTTCTCCAAAACAGCCACACGGTTTTCCAGACACTTCACGTATTCCTTCTTCTTCCGGCGGCACTCTCGGGCCGCCTCCCTGGAGAAACAAACGGAGCTCTAATCAGTGTGGGTTAAAGACAACGTTCCATCTAATGTTGATTCATGGCAATTTGTGTAAGTCACACTACACAAACATTATGATCACTTAAAGCAATAACACACAAGTGTAAGATGCTAAGATTGGACACAAAAGCAAAATTACAGATAAATTCTGTGTTTCCACATATTTGTGCTGCAATGCAGAGAGGGTGATTATGGGTAAACATGACACAGAGACATGCTACTGCGAATTTATCAGACGAGTTAAATTTTATCTTTGGTGCTAGGTGTAGGGTGAATGCTGATACAAATAGCGTGATTGAGAATCCTTTTCATTTTAATTAATCACACAACATTTGCAAAACAAAATTATGCCCATATTATTAGTCATGCTTGCTATGTATTATATCTTAATAAACAGAAATAATCTGTTTATTATTCCTACAGCGAACATGCTGTGTTTATTTTTTGCACTGATTGCACAAGGTGCACTTTATGTGAATAGGTTAAATTTACTCTTTTGCCTTGAGTTCTGTGTTGTCTTATGTAGCCCGAGCGTCCTGGAGGAACGCTGTTTCATTCCCCTGTGTACTGTGTACATCAAAATGACAATAAATGCTTCTTGATTTTGAATTGTGTAATTTAGTAACTTCTGATGTTTACATGATAGTGCCTCCTGGAGGATGCGGTCGTGTTAAATGCAAGTGCAAATACTTCACTCTGTGTGCGAAGTGTAAATCCAGTCTTAATTTCAATAATAAACGTCTGTACCTGTTCTTCATGAGGCGCACTTCTCGTTTGCGTGTGGCCTCCTCAGCACCTCCTTGGCTGGGCAGAGCAGGTGATGAGGCCATGACCACACCAGGGCCTATGGTACTTGCTGCTGCTGTGCGGATCTGGTACGCCTGAACATCTCCCGAAGCAGCTGTAGAAAGAAGCACAGAGATTTTTGTAGATGTTAGCTTTAAGTAGTTCTTGTCCTCAAAACACATGCTGCCCTACCTAGGACTCCTGAATTGTAGTGTTACTTTGTATTCCTGTTAGAACAGCTCACCTTGCACCACCACTTGGTTGCTGGGCACCAGGATCTGCTGCCCATCACTCGTCTGGGCATACTGCAGGATAGTGGTACCTGGCTGTGCAGCCGCTGCATTCGTCATGGTAAGAGTCTGCAGACCTTGCACACCGTCTGTGCCGTTATTGGCCAGCTGAATGGCTCCGCCCTGCGTGATGGCAACTAGAAGATACAGAGAAGCCAGGGTGAACAGTGTTCTCTGAGTCCTCACTGTGGAAGTGTACAATATCATGTGCAGACTCTAGTGAGTTTGAAACATACTGTACTGGCCACTGCTGGTCTGATAAATGGGGGTTGGCACGGTGACGGTAGTGATGGCAGGTGCTGTGTCTTCCTCGGATTTCTCCTCCTCAATTCTCGGTACTCCCGGGGCATCTGATGACAAGTCGTTCAGAATCTTCCTGTTGGCCAAAAGAGCAAACGTGATATTAGTCCATCAGCACGCAACACTGTAATATACAGATAACAGGAACACGTCTGTACTCCCACATACCTGTAAGAAGGCCGTCTGGAGAGGATCTCTCTGCGTTTCTGAGAGTCAGTCACGCTGTCCACAGACTCCTGGGAGTCCTCGCTCTCTGCCACTGTAGAGATCTGACCAAAATATACATACTTTGAGTCATCGCCATATTTCAGTCACCATAAGCGTGCATACAAAATGCCCTAACTTTTCTTACAAATATTTCAAGAAAGAGTGACCTAACATTATTATTAAAAAAACACAACAAGATGGATTGCAAATATGTGTTGTCTACACAATGGTTTTATATTTATAAATGACAGAGGCCTGCATGAAAAAGAAGCCTGTAAGTATTTACTGTCTCACTACTATAAAATATTATTAGCTTCAATATTTGGAGTGCAGCCACTAACGGTAGCGTCACTCACACAAGTCATTCCAGCATTAGGCTTAATGATGATGAATGTTGTTGTTGTCCTTCGGCTGCTTCCTGTTTAGGGTCGCTATAGTGGATCATCTAATCCCAATATTTGAGTTTGGCAGAGGTTATATGCCGGATCTTCCTGACACAACGTCCCATTTTAACCAAGCTTGGGACCGGCACTGAGAGTTAACTCCACAGTGGATGAGTTGAATAGATTGACAGAATAGCTAATAATGCTAATGTACCTCGTCCTCTCTCACCCTTACCAAATGGCTTTTGTCTTTCTTTACACTGCAATATGGACATTCAAATATAATAATAATAAGATACTGACCTGGACTGCCTGCACCTGTGGGGACTGAATGACAGACGGCTGCGCAGCCTGGATCACTCCATGCACTTGCACTGTCTGCCCATTAGGCAGCTGCACCAGGGTGACGGTGGGGGCAGCAGCAGTGGTGTGTCCTGCACCTACAGTCACCTACATGCAAAAACACAAATGCACGCGCACGCACATACACACACACACACACACACACAGAGGTGGGGGAGTGAGTGTGTGTGTGTGTGTGAGAGAGAGAGAGAGAGAGAGAGAGAGAGAGAGAGAGAGAAGGCAAGAAGGCAAGTGTCACAAGTCCTGTATTCAATTGAAAATTTACTTTGTAATACTTCTGACATACGAGGAAATCTATGTCCACTGCCAACAACATAATGAGCCGTTGCTCTGGGTTTGACCCGACTACTCTGTTACACATCCAGATACTGCTACATTACCAAGCTGACACGATCACATGGACTGCTCATGGTTACCTGAGTAAGTGTGGCAATCTGGGCCTGGGTGATCTGCTGGGCCTCAGTCTCAGCCACAGCCGTGTCTGCACCCTGCTGGGCCTCCGCTCCCGCCTCCATGGTCATTGAGTTATCTGCACAAACGACACATCTTTATGAAACAAAGGTCATCAATACACTTTTGCAGGATCATACTACCAATGATTTTAGTGTGCTCAATGAAACTGTTATGAAGTCGTCACTGCACTGAGTGTGTACCCTCTTCATCTGTAACATCTCTGATGCTTTGCTATTGTCAATATTCTTTCAATCTTCATTGTTCCTTCTCCTTTGTATTCTTGTTTGCACTTTGCTGTTAACCTTAAAGACTGAACCCTGGCTCATTAGTAAGCTTTTGCTTATGCTAAAGCAGTAGAGCAAAGAGCTTAACCTACAGCATTAACTACAAAGGTATCTTAATCACACAATTTTTAGAATTCACAAATTATTTTATATTATATATTTTATTTATATTTCTTGAACAACAGTGTCACTAAATGTATGCATCATAAAGATAAAATAAAAATTCCAATTTTTTGTTTAGTAACGACAGGCTTTATTTTCCAACAACATTAAGATTATTCTTAAACAACAATAGCTTTGCCAATCAACAAATAAAGGAGATGTATTTGTATTTGACAACAATTGGTGAATTCTTCCTGATGAAATAGACAATATGACCAAGTGTTTTGTGTAAGGTTTGAAGAACTCAAGCATCCTGAACAGAACCCTGACCCTGATTCTCACTAATGCTCTTGTAGATGAATGAACACAAATCCCCACAGCTACGCTCCAACATCTAGTGTAATGAATTCCCAGTAGAGCAGAGATAAGAATAGGAACATTAACAAACAAATAGGAATGTGATGAACCTTGGCCATATAATGTGCTTTACTCACCAAGGT
>JAOTRN010000048.1:9306344-9318591 GCA_028566695.1 Bagroides melapterus
CATACATACATACATACATACATACATACAATAAAATCACTGCAGAAATGGCCCTATCAAAAACATGATCTGAATTGAAGAAAGTGTCAATAAATCAAGTGTCAACCTAAGAAAATAGAAAGAAGCCTTTTTATTTTTGTCACATGTACATTACAGCACAGTTAA
This sequence comes from Bagroides melapterus, assembly GCA_028566695.1. Lineage (NCBI taxonomy): Eukaryota > Metazoa > Chordata > Actinopteri > Siluriformes > Bagridae > Bagroides > Bagroides melapterus. The sequence continues at coordinate 9,306,510 of JAOTRN010000048.1, forward strand.
ATTCTTTCTTCACATAAGTTCGGAGGTTGGGGTTAGAGGGTCAGCTATGATACAGCATACCTGGAGCAGTGAGGGTTTAGGGCCTTGCTGAACAGCCCTACAGTGGCAGCTTGGCAGTGCTGGGGTTTGAACCCCGAGCTTCCAATTAACAAACCAGAGCCACAGCAAAGAACATCGATGAATGGACCAAAATCCCTCTACAGATATCTACAACACTTTTAGACACTGTTGTTCAGTTATCCAGACTTTATTAAATTGTTGGAAAATCAAGTGATTTGAAGAAGGAAACTGGAAAACAATCAGCATCAAATATTTTTTATATTTAAATATATAATATATATAAATATGTAATATATCTGTTGACTTTTACACCATTCCCAGTCATTTCATAACATACAAGAACCACATAGCACTGTGAATCATTATGGTCACTTGTTTCTTATTTCCCATGAAAACTGTTCCCACACAGAGGAAATATGATATCGGAAAAATCAAGACTGGCATTGAAGCAATGAAGCTACTGTACAGAGGGAACTCTGCTCCATAAGTATAGTCCTGACCAATCAAGCACTTTCACGATGTTAAGAAATGTAACCTACCACAAGAGATATTGGCATTCCTCTTTTTATTAGTTTATTTCATAATTGCTGGGGGTAAAAAAAAACAAAACAAAAAAAGCAAACGCTCTCTATTGTACATCCACATAAAAAAAAACCTTTGAAAGAGAGACTGGCCTCAAAATCCTACAGTCAGTGCTACTGGTGGTCCACATTCATGCAGGGTGAACTCAGTACAGTCGATTATATATTGCATCACCTCATACTTCTCCAGTACTAACTATACTAACTATACTCAGCAAACTAACTATCCATATCTCAATGACCCTAGTTGCCTGTGGCCACAGATTGTCAACCCGTGAATGTGTTTACTACTATGATAGTGGCATTGGAAAAGATTCTTTAATCCATGTAAAATACTGGCACTTAAATCTCTTCCTACTGCCTTTCAGGAACACAAACCAATGTTCATGCACATTATTTTTTATCATCTGAAAGATTTTATCCAGGACTGCGATTTACCTCAATAATGTAACATGATTTCATGGAGAAGCTTAGAGTATCAGTGTGACTGACACCAGAATATTACCCTCAATGCAAGAGCCAGGTCAAAAGAATCAACAAAGTGTTAGCTTGGCACATTCTATGGGCATAATATACCCAGTGGTTCACTCATTGACAAGTTTAACAAAGTTCTAGAAGAAGAACTCGTTATTATTGTCACACATACATTATAGCTCAGTGGAATACTTTTCTTTGCGTATCCCAGCTTGGTAGGTTGGGGTCAGAGCACAGGGGCAGCTATGATACAGGACCTCTGGGTGGGTTAAGGGCCCTACTCAAGGGCCCAACAGCTAAAGAATGCCAGGGCTTGAACCCCAACCTTCCAATCAACAACCCTGAGATTGAACCACAGATTACGAACCATCACAAACCAAACCCTATCAGAGAAACCTACAGTGGATGAGCAATTTTGAACATCTACTTAAAAAATGACCCAATTTAACATACTCTTAAATTTGAATATTTATCCAGAAATATGTATAGGTGACAAGAAATTATTATTAAATGTTTAATGAACAGATGAACTGGAATCCCAATCATGTTGAATACTCATTTTGTTGTTACTCCTTTACCAAGGTTACTGGGATTATTGGCTCAAAAGCTTACTGAAGATGAATGAATGAATGAATGGGTGTTTAGTTAATTAAGGAATAGCAGAAATGACATTATCATATTGGTACAATTGGATCTAATCGGAAAAGGCTTAGCGCTAAGACTAGTGCTATTTCTGAGTCTTTTATCTACATGCTTAATAGCTTTACCCTCCAAGTGTGCCTGCTTTTAATAAAGCACTCATTTATAGTCTCATTAGGATCTAAGAGCAAGAGTTTTGCTATTTAATTAATATTTTGTGTTTTTTGTTTGGTCTATGGAAATTATGGTGATTATATAGATATTATCACTAACGCTGACTGTAATTAAAATGAAAAACAGGCAGCTTACTTTGCTGTTGTGTGTGGTGTTTTTAGTTTCATTGTGCTGAATACATCTCGCACTTGTTTTGGTGAAACATACACAAAATGTCTGTGCTTTGGGGAATTGGAACTGAAACATGGTGGAATGTTCAAAAAAGTGTTTACTATCAAACATTGTGAACATGAGCATGTCATTAATGAATGAAAATCATAAGAACTGTGAATCGGGTGAGTGGTGCCAAAATTCTTAAAGTAAAGTCTGTCCACTCAGCGGCCATCTTGGTAACGCTCCCGGGCAGCTATTTTCAGGCATAGATGACCAGGCTCCTATCTGCTTAAATGGGGTGAGACTCATACACTGGAACCATATTGGTTAGATGATGTTTCTAACATGGTGTTGAAATAGCTGGACAAAGTGTCAAAATAAAGTGTAGTCTTTGTGCCTGAAGCATGAAAAATAAAAGCAGATTGCTTCAGAAACTGTGAAGGTTTTGTTTCAAGATTTTTATCAAGGTGCTTGACTCTGTTAACTGATGGACTGTACTTTCTTTATTGAGCCATCGTTTTGTGCTATAAATGCTGCCCCGTTTATAGTTTAAACAGTGTCTCTTCTCAAACTCTAGTCTCTAGTCTTATTGCCATTGAACACAAATGTCGAGAAACACATTGTAAAAGTTCAGGGTTTTTATTTAGTGGTGAATATTTTTATGTGAAGACTTACTTTTGACTAGGAACAGTATTTAAACCACAACATCAGTAAAACCCAACTATTTGTTCACAAATCATCCACCAGTGGCTGTGACTCTTAGCTGTTAGGGGAGTCTCTGGCAGGAAGGTGGTAGCAATCTGTTTACAGTGGCAGTGTTGTCCTTAATCTGCCTCCGACAGCCTGCCACAGATCTGACAGCGCGTACTGATTTTTCTCTTACGTAAAAGCCAATAGATAGGGAGCTGTCTGAGAGTTGGCTGCACTGAATTACTACACCCTGCCTACAGACCTCCCTCTCTTTTCCCTCCTGGCCTGTGATGCTTCATCTAAACAATAATAAAACACTATCTCTACAGGCTACAGAGTGCCTCGGTGCTGCTTTGAAACTGTTTACATTTGATTTGGGTTATGGTAAGGTAATCTTCTCTAATATTTGGTAATGTGTCAATTTAGTTGACGCATTAATCCTATGGTCATGATCGTATCTCCTGTACGATAACCAAAGAAGTGTTTTCCTGGTTGGCAGTGATAGGATGGATGCAGGCAGTTTCTCCTGTGTCAGCGCTGGATGGAATGGATGCAGGTAAACAGTCATTATCATGGTGTGTGTATGTATGTGTTTGTGTGTGTGACACTCCCCTGTGGGTTCCGGAGACTTAGCACAGGAAATAGCTTTCGTGTTGCTACATATGCAGCAGAGAGAGGACGCTGCGCCAAGGAACGAGCAAACAGGCTGGTGCATTACCTTGGCATGCACTGAGCAGTCTGGAGGGAAAGAGAAGGGAAAAAAGAGCATGATTGCATCTGACAAGCTCCCTGCACCACCTCTACTCTGTTCACTCTACAATCTGTCCTAGCCGAGTGACCGGCGACGCTCGAGTAGCAGCAAGGGTTGATGAGCACCCATATCTCAGAAAGAGAGAGACTGAGAGAGCACAAGAGAAGATGAGATGTGTCCTCCCTTAATCAAGTGCGCCTCAGTGCACACCCCAAATAACACATCTCCAGGCGGGGGCCTCCGGAGCCATCTGTAAGGCGAGGAGGGGCCTGAGGACACCCATCCCAGACGTGCAAACTGGCAGCTGAGACAAGGCCTGGTGAATACATGTATTTCCACTGCAGGTGAGAACTTAGTAGAACTCAAGGTGGATGTGAAGATAGAATTGTTAAAAGAGGAAACAAGGGTGGCAGTAATATAGTATAGGAATAATTATAGGAAGGAGTTTCACTGTTTGTTTTCTCATAGCTCTCATAAAATCCTCAACCCCTGTGACATCTTTGTTTTTGGCGGAGGGGTTCAAACCTCACGCCAAGCACCAACACGGCGTGATAGGGTAGTGGCCCATTCCTGCTCCTGTTGCCCCTCCTGATTCAGATGTCATTTGTGTTTTCTGCCTGGATCAAAGGCAGGTCACGTTAATTAGCAGATTTCACACTCCTCTGCTGCCAACCACCATCCTGTCTCCCCCCCTCTCAGATGCGATGTCACCAGGCCATGAGACATGTTAATCACGGGGAGATGCCTCTGTGAAGAGCACCAGCCAATAAGTCTGCTCTGTGGATGTTGTGGTCCAAGGTCATAAGCAGGATTCCAGATGACAGCATCCTTCAAGGCTTTTTTTTTTTTTTACTACACCTGCTTCTAACCATTTCATATGGACATATCAGATGGAATACACAAGTTTCATTGTCATTACAACTTCCAAATGTGTGTTATGTTTGGAATTCCATCTTTATTTTCACAGTGTAGCTGAAAACAGGTTTTCTGCAATTTCTAGAACATTCTGACCTAATCCTGCCTTTCAGACTGTTCCATCCATCTGGCTGCCCCTTCAGGTTTGATGGCAATGAGGCTTAAAAGTGCCTCTTTGATCCACACCTGGGGTTCGACTCCACCAGTGAGACTGGGAAAACCGCCACTGTTGCTGAAGACAGGTCCTGGAGACTGGCCCAAGGCTCTGAAGTGCAGGGACGCTTTAGAGCTCTCATTCAATCCAATCTTCTTGGCTGAGAGCACACACATTTGTCTCCTTGTGCATGTCAATGCCCCACCACTTGGTATGGTGTTAATCGCTCGGCATTAGCTCCACGTCGTGTCCCGTGCATAAACAATCAGTACAAGGACAAAGTAGAGGACACACAGGCACTCATGTGGGACACGTAGAACACATAAAGAGGTGCAGATATAGAGGGACCTCCTGTTTTAAATAGAACTTTATAACAATAAAGTAGGTATTTATGTTTATTTGTCATATTTAGTAAAAAATAGATTGAACTCATTTAGTCCAAAGCTAAGTTTATTAAACAAAGTTTTTTAAACAACTTACAGAATACTACAGAGACTTAGACATGTTCTTCTAGCTCTAGAAAAATATAAAAACTTACTGCAGGAATTAAATATATTCTTCTTGCAGTCGTATCATGAGGATAGGTTTGGGTCAAGTGTAGGTATGTAAGGTAATTTTGTGCCAAAGGTGACTCAGTGTAACTACAAATTACACCACTAATATGTCGAATGTTCAAATTATTAAAGCTGGTGCAAATGATGGAAATTCTACATGAGGTGCAAATGGTGGAAATGGTCAACTTTCAAAAAAGCTCAGCACTAAAGAGGAAACGCTAGTTTCACACAGGTCCTAAAATGGCCTTGTGGTGTCACACATTTTGTTATAAATAAATAGTTCTGAGAATGAAAAAAACCTGCTTTGGCAGTGTAAAAGCATTTCAGTTCTTTCAGAAAACCGTATAACTGCTCTTCTGCTCCAAGGAACATAAAGTGCTAATTTACACCTGGTTTTGTGAGACGGCCCTACGGTCTCAGAGTTTACTAAACCAAATGGAATATGTAATGAACTGCATTTCCAATTTCTCAAAACTTTTTTGGCACAGAATTGGTTCCCCCTGCACTTTCTATGTTTAGGCATGTATGCCAGTCTTGTACATAACATGATGAGTTTCATTCAGAATGAGGTCTGGCTCTGTATGTTTCTGAAGTGGGTATATGATAACTCTGTGGGGTTAGGATCTGGGACCAGCTGCTTGCTCCTCTGCCTCTACTACTTCAAATAAAAGCATTACATAGCGAGTCATCTCTGCGGTCTCACCAATTTCAATTTGTGTGCAACATCAAGCGTAATTCGGTTACAACTGAAGACACCCGCTTCAGATATTGCTACAACAACATTTAAGTCTTTAAAGTCTTCAAAGTCAAATTTACAACTAATAAGGTCCTCTCATTGAGGTTTCTTTCTTTTTTCCTTTTTTTGCTTAATCTTTATTGATCTCTCATTTTGATGTGATTCTCAAATTTACCCCAATCAATGCTCAAATCAATGCTATGACTTGCCGGTCATTCTGCTAGTGGAAAAGGTGTCAGAAGCCCTTCAGGGCTAATCCATTAAATACGCCATCTCCGAGTGCATGGACAGCCAAAATAATAGGGTTAAGGTGGATCCACTCCTGAAGCCGAGGAGAACAAAGAGGTTGAAACTAGAAGAAAAAGAAAGAGAGAGCAAGAGAGAGAGAGAAGCTCTACTGGGAGCCTGGAGCTCAGTAAGCCTTAATTCCCCAGAAAGCTGTGATTCCTCCTAGATTTGGATTACCTTGCTGTCAGAGTCAGGGCACAGACTTGCCCTGCAACTTCATTAGGCGTTAATCTCCATACGGAGTCTGCAGGAGGGGCACAAAGCTCCCAGCTATCTGGCCCCAGGTCCAGGTGTATCAGCGTGGCAATTAAGAAAGGCAATTAGAGCCCATTCGGTTCCTCAGGCTACAGGCAAGAGATAAGCTGTAAGCTCAGACTTAATTGGATCATTGTCTCAGTTAAAACAGAAAACAGTGATGTTGAAAAAAAGAAAGCAGCCAAGCGAGATAAGCCTTCAGACCAAAGTTACGAGGTAAAAAGCTAAGAAGTTGTTCATATTTTTAAAGATCTAAAGAAACAAGTACAGTGAATAGTTATTCAAAGCAAATGATGTTTGATTCTACAGAGCTTCTAAAAGATGAACAACTTTTTTTTTTACTTAATATCTCACCCCACAAATCTATAGTTATCTCACCCAATTACTCCCTTTGGTGTATGCAACCAAAAGAGTTACAATTATCCCATTAATTACTTCTTTTTGATGGGAAAGCAACTATGGGTATATAGTCATGTATTGTCTGTAAAGATCAGAATTGCTGCTGCCTTATAAGTGTAAGTGTTTGCCCATAGCACGAGGTTTCCTGGTTCCATCCTGAGATTGGGTTAGTGTCTGTGAGCTTTCTGGTTTCCTACCACCTTCAAAAACATGGTGGTAGGTTAATTGGCTATGGAAAATTGACCCTAGGTGGACAGAATGATTCTGTGAATCTGTAAGATGCCATCAGGGGGGTATTCTTATCTCACACACAGTTTTCTCAGGATAGGATCTAATTCACCATAAAACTGACCAAGATAAAGCAAAAATCTCTGGTTTTGATGAAGGAATGATGTCTGACTCACTGTGTAGTGTTTGTAGTTTTATGTTCACAAACTGCTGATGAGATGAGGGAATATTTTTTTCTTTCCTGGCTTCTCCACTGGTCTCACCATTTACAGCTTGGGAAATTACCTCTTACTCTTTCCATTGTTTTGCTTACAAGCCCACATGCAGCCTAAAATTGTCTTGTTTGCTGAGGTGGTGAATGGGATGAGTTATACAGCACAGAGTCAGCCAAGGGCACAGTGGACTCCAGAAAGGACGGCCGGATAATGTAAGTGTTTGTGCTTGTGCGTGTCTGTGTAGTGGAAACCAGGCCAACTGTCATAAAAGTGCTGGCGGCCAGAGTTGATGGTCTGTCATGGTGGCTCTTCCTCATTCCCCAGTCATGTGATACATACAAAAAGCCTCTCACAGGCCACTCCAGGGGCATCAGACTGGCATATTGGGCCTACATTTGTCTCCTACTCTGCTGGAAGCTTCTGAGTCCCTTCATCCACATGATACGCTGCTGTCGCTCTGGGAGACTTCCTGTGGTGTTTATTGCTGAAATGCGAAGGACAGCAGGTCCTAAGGCAATGCATTCTCTTTTCTGCTATCTTACTCCCTGTACATTTCTGTTTCATCTGGTTTCTGTGGAAAATCTGAAGTTTCAGTTGGGTAAAAAAAAATTGCTGTTAAATCTGGGGTAAAGATTATGACTATAAAAGGAAGCTCTGGAAAGCTGGTGCACTGTGTCACGCCATTCACCACAGCTGGAATGTGTGTTTTCTGCAGGCAGTAAGTGAAAGAGCTACAATTACGTGGCCCCCCCGTCCACACCTGCGACCACAACAATGCAGACCTTGAGAAAGAGGAAATGTGTTTTGGTCAGCACCACAGAGGGAGGGTGCGTGTGTATGTGTGTCACTCTGGGCTTCCTTTTCCTTTTCCCTCACAGGCCTAATATCACAGGAAAAACACAGGATGAAATACAAGACTGCCCTGCCTCTTTTACTTTTTTTCTATATACTTTTTCTGTCATGGGTTGGAAGGAAAATGGAGAACTGTGTTTCTCACAGAACTTTGAGTAGCCGAACGAGATTCAGTATAAAAGTTATCAAGTATTGAACTGACACGTGCGGGTCTGGTGTGCATTTGTATGCATACACGTGATTTGTGTATTTCATTATTCAGCAAATGAAAAACCAAAGAAAAACCAAAGGAGGGTTTTCGCCTTGTGCAAGTATTTGCCGGGAATGTTTACTAAAGTGCGGGGGAGGAAATAACTTTCCTTTTAAGTCAGTCTTCAAAGACCATCATAACACATGGATCCTGACTCATACAAGCAGTTAAACTCCTTTTTGAATACATCATGGGTCTCCATGCTCAACCATGTCCTCTCATAATCACGACATAAATTGCATTATTCCATTATTCCTATGGTTTCTCTGAGTGGATGCTTCATACACTTCATGATTTTTAGACAGACGAGTGATTATGTAGGCATTATGAGTCATGGTGACTGACAGTTTAGCTCCTAATGTTCATTTAAAGAAAGGAAAAATACAAACAATGTGTAACAGCTCAACAGATTTAAATATCATGTAAACACATTGTCAGTTTTATTAGGAACTGTTATCTGCTGATTTTGTTGTTTGTTAGTACCAAAAGGCCATGAGTATTTCAGAAACCTCTGACGTCCTGGGAATTCCACACATCACAGTCACTAAAGCTTATGCATGGTTTTGTGGGGGTCGAAACAGCTTGCTGATAAGACAACTCAGAGAAAAATGGCAAGATTGTTTTTAGCTACCAGGAAGGATACAATCATTCAAACAATCACTCTTTACGACTGTGGTGAACAGAAAAGCATCTTAGAATCCACTGGTCTGATCCACGATGGCGGCATGGCAGTTGCACACAGCGGCCACTCCAGATCCAATATGATGCTGTTTGCACTATGTTGCACAAATTAACTTTATGTGGATAGGAAAACTTACATTAAGTCCTTAGGTCTGTGTTGTTCTATGTAGCTCTGTTTTTGTCCTATGTAGCACCATGGTACTGGAGAAATGTTGTCTCATTTTCACTATGTACTGCGTCAACTATATATGGTTGAAATGACAAAGCATCTTGACTCTTGACTTGACTTGAGGATTTGAAACACATCAAATCTTGAGGTAGAACAGCAGAAGAACAAATCAGTTTTCTCACATGTCAGACAACAACAGGAATCTGAGGCTATCATGGGCACAGACTCATTCAAACTGGACAGCTGAAGATTAGATTTAAAAAAAAAAAAAAATAAATCAACTGTCCTAGAAATTGTTATGTGTGAAAATCCCAATAGATCAGCAGTTTCTGAAATGCTCGAAGCAGCCCATCTGGCACCATCATCTGATGTTTGCAGTGAACATTAACTGAAGCTCTTGACCTGTATCTGCATGATTATATGCATTGTGCTGCTGCTATCTGATCGGCTGATTAGAGAGCTGCATGAATGTGCAGGTGTAGAAGTGTTCCTAATATAGTGGATGGTGCCTGTATACATGTCAGTGGAGTATTGCATTACAATACTTTTTTTAAAAAAAAAAAAAGGAATTCACAGGCAAACCCCAATTGAGGAGATGATAGAGTCAGTCAGCAGAAAAGACAGCTTCAACGATAAAGCTGCAATGATCTGAGGATATAGACTGACAGCCTCAGATACTCCTGAGCCCGTGCACTGATGGTGGGGGTGACTGGTGCAGAGATAGCGAGAGGAAAGAAACAAGAGGCTGGGATTTGAGATAAGCTTCCTCGAACCTCTTCAGATGTGCATGTGTTTATGCTGAAAATTTAAGGACACTCCAGTTGCTGCTGATAAAGACACAGAGAAGCAGGAAGGTGTTCCAGCAGCAGGCAGATAGGAACATAAGCGGCAGGTATCGACTGCTCGCACATAACCAGAGTGGCCAGTCAGCTTCACTGGGAATGGAATAACGTTTGTGGATTGAGTTTAAATTCCCTGATACAATCAAAACTCGATTAGAAGTATTGAAAGACATGATAAGGGTCAGTGGGATGTTTTAATTGTGTTTGTTACAAACCTCAGACAGACATGAAATACAAAAACAAAAGAACAGACTGAGAATCACAAGCTCATACAAATACAAAGTTATTCCTTTCTTTTTCTGACTTGCACTTAGGTGGAATATGATGTTCCTTCAGGAAGAAAATACAAAAGATGTGTAGTACAGAGTAGACGAGTAGGAAAGTTTGTGTTCGTGGGCGTGTAATAGAGGAAAATATGCTGAAAGATTCTACATCTTAATAAGCACTTGAGCTCTCTTCACTGACAGATAAGTTTTCAGATGTATTTATTGTGTAGTGCTCTTCACTACCCGGTGTAATTGCTTCACTTATCGAGTTAAGCTCTTCCAGACGTGCTAAGAAGATTTGCCTAAAGTGCTTTGAGCAGCTGACCCTTCTTAACCTCTTAACCCTGCCAAGCCTTGACCTTTGGCAATTCGGCCAAAAAGCTCCACCTTTGGATCGAACACACTCGTGTCTGCTTTATGAAGATATCACTGTAGTTAGAACCTCTTACTCGATTTGGAAGTGGTTCATGATGTCTAAAATGAGATTGGAGGCTGGAATTGCAACCAGTGAATCTGAACAGTGGAGATAAAAATAAACTGTAGGGATATTTAGTATTAAAAACAGCATGTGGCACCAGAAAGAGAAAAAGGCTACACCCTGTGGGTTGTGTGTGTGTGTGTGTGTGTGTGTGTGTTTGTGAGTGTATGTAAATCTGTGTTTAGACAATTTGATTGTTTTAGTTTTTTGCCCAAATCTTCTGTTTCATTCACTGCTGCCAATGTTATTCCCTCTTTTTCTCCATAATAATAGAAATTAGCAAGCCAGTTCTCCAGGTCTCAGGTCCAGTTGGCAAGTCGGCCTGGATCTGTTAAGCCTCCTGGGGTTGTTAGGATAAATAGGCTGAGCTGGATACTATGTTGCTAAGCTAATTAAGTAGCAGGTTAAGCTGCTGTGGGATTGAGTAGCACGACAGCTGATAGCACGTTACCTGCTGCTGATACTTACACCCCAGTCGGGTGGATACGAATGTATGGAAGACGGCTTTAAAAGTAGCATAGTCAGCTGTTTAAGTGATCGTACACTTACTTTACACTTGATATACGTGCATGCATATGAGTCACACTCAGTAGACCTCGATACTGCTCTATACTGCTGCACTTGACTTTCTTTCCTACTTTTCTTGACAAAAGGCACAAGGGACAATGCGTCATGACGGACTTTCCTCATGTGAAGGCTGCAGGATGACACTGTATTCACACCTTGTATGTTAATACAAGAGAGATCAAATCTGACTTGTGCCTTAACGTGTATATTTTTACTCTTTGAAATAATGAACGTAGAATTAAACTCAAACTAAATAAAATCTAAAGTCATTTACTAACATCACTATGTGCAGCCTTTTTAAAAGTCTCTTACTGTTGAGCTATATGCCTGAGGATGTTAGTATTGTGCAGAATATGCGTTAATTAAACTACCACATTTCCTCTCATTTCCTGTTTCCACTATATCAGGACGGAGAGTATTTCCTGTCTTGCGTCACCCATGGGAAACTTGTGCTAAGACGCAGACCCCAGCATAACCCATCATCTCCGGTGTAGTAAATATTATTCCCCTTGTCTCTTCCAATGTTTAGGCCTCACTGCTAACAGCATTTAGAGCGGATGTCGATTTAATTAGGACGTTTTGCTAGGACCAATATAAAGTAAAAGAACATGAGGCAATTGATCAGCACCTGAACATGAAATCTCATAGATTTCTTTTAAACATCAAAAAGTTATAAGTATATTTATTTATTTATTTATTTATTTATTTATT